>AP025061.1:27844681-27865997 GCA_036186865.1 Eustoma russellianum | reverse complement strand
GGTGTGGGTGGCTGTGGTATATATATGTATATGTGTATAGAATTATGTATGCATATATATGTATATGGTATATGTGTATGTAGTATATATATGTATATACGGTATATATAGTGTATATATCTATATATGGGTATACATGTATATGGTATATATATGTATATACGGTATATATATATATATATATGTATTTATGGATTTTGTAGTTAATTTTCGTATTTGGGTATATAATTATATATATAAGTTAATTTCGTATTTACATATAAATATATGTAAAATTATTAGAAAATGTTTTTTTGGGTAGAATTATGTATGTATATATATTTTTCGTATTTAAATATATTTATAATTATATAATCTATTTTGGTATATATATGTATATGGTATATATATGTATATACGGGTATATATATATATATGCATATACGGGTATATATATGTATATAGTATATATATGTATATACGGGTATATATATGTATATGGTATATATATGTATATACCGGTATATGTATATGGTTTACATATGCATATACGGGTATATATATGTATATATGGGTATATATGTATATGGTATATATATGCATATACGGGTATATATATGTACAAACTGTTTTGTAAGAGGTTTGCATATGATTTTTGGTATGATACTAGTTCAAGGTTGTTGGATTTGGATTTGTCTTTGGAGAGGCCATTAAGGCTCAGAAACCTCCGATAAACGCTTAAGTCATGCCGAAACGTTTAAAAATTATTAATATGTTCCTCTCAGATCTGATGGCTAGTGAGGGTTTACCGACGAGATCCACATACCCACCAGCTACACAGGACCTTCAAGGAGAGTTCGATGCGTTCTTTTCTCAGCATGATACGTATGCCTCGGTTTCGACCGCCGCTCTGGCTGCGGACGCAGACCTTTTACGGTCTGCCGACATGTCCGCACCCCCCAGACATACGACGCCGACGCCACCCACACCCAGCGCATCAGCACCTCATCCGGCGTCTGATGCGGCATCGGACCAGGGTGTCATACCAGGGCGTCGTCCCCTCCCTTGGTCACATGATACCCATAAGTAAGTAATGATTAATTTATTTAACATGTTTTCAAATATATTTCACGCGTTATTTTTTCCTAACAACTTCACCTCTTTCAGGTTTGGATCGGACAATGGCGCGCTTTCCGGTTGCATCACCCGGTCCTTCCACCTGAGGCTTGACCCATCTGGATATTCCTGGGCCCGTGTCACCCCGGAGACACGTAGGTTCTACTGGGATGAGTTTCAAGTATTCAAATTTGATGAATTTCACTTTTTGATGCGTAATCAATCATTACTTTTCTAACCACACTTTTATTATTCCTCCGTATGATAATTGCAGAAGGCGTACAGCTGGCCAGCCGACATCGCCCACGACGTGGAGCAGGCCTGGCGGCATAGGGCCGCCAAACGCTACGGCGACTTCGTCAACTCCCTCAAGACCAAGTCAGAGCGTGACCCCACGTGGATAAGGCCTGCCTACGTATCCGAGGCCGTCTGGGCGGCGTGGGTAGAAGGGTGGAGGGACCCTGCTTACCAAGCCCGCAGCGCCCGGAATGCGGCGAATCGGCGCAGCGGCAATGTACAGGGCCCAACACCTGCCACACACTCAGGTGGTTCGGTTTCCCACGCCACCACGATGCGTTCTATGGTGAGTATTTTAATATTGGATTATTTAGATTCATTGATTTCATTGGATTATTTACATTCATTGACTTAAGTGGATTATTTATATTCATTGAGTTAAGTGGATTATTTATATTCGTTGATTTCTTATGTTGCGCTATTGTTTTTTTGGTATTCGTATATGGTTACTTTAAGTGGTACATGTGTTCATTTGCCTTTTTATTTTTATTTTTGATTTGACTTGGGAGAGGCCTTTAAGGCCGGGATACCTCCGATAAACGAATAGGTCATGCCGAAATTTTTAAAATTCTGGATTTCACTAACATATTTTATTTCATTCTTTCAGCACGAGGAGACGGGGGAGTGGCCAGCCTCCTACGATCTCTTCTACAAGACGCATCGGAAGAAAGCCTCCGACGGGACGGAGGACTGGATCACGACGAAGTCCCGCGACATCAGTGTAAGTAGACTACGATATCATTTGTTTTTTCCTTAGTTTGTTTTATTGCTAAACCATAACAATTCTTATTCTCATTTCAGGACGAGTACAACAGATTACTCGCAGATAGGGGCGAACAGGCCGACAAGAACCGCGCTTATTGGGATGCGGTTCGGACCGTCGGCCTTCAAAATAAGAAGAAGAGGGAGGTGTACGAGGTTGGATCAGCAGCGCCGCGATTCTTTCCCGAAGTTCTACAAGCAGGTGCTTCCTCTTAGGCCAGCACCTCCGCGCCTTCTGCGACGCCAGAGGATATTTCGCGCCTGGAATCAGATAATGCGGCGCTGCAGCGTGAGATAGAGACCATCAGGACGAGGCATGAGGAGAGTGTACAGGCGCTGCAGCAGGCGCTTCAACAGGCGTTTGAGCATGCGCAGTGGCGACGATGCAGGTGCAGGAGGCAACGAACCAGCAAATCTCGCACCTGTCGCAGGTAGTCATGTCTTTCATTTCCTGCTCCTCGCAGCCTCAGCCTCAGCCTCGCCCTCCTGATGGTCACTCTTCTCCGCATGATCCCCCTCCATCTTCCTCTCCATAGTTTTTTATTTTTTCATTGTTTGTACAGTCTATTTCATTTGTTGTATTGACATTTTCTTTGTACTTTTGTATTCTATCTGACAATTTTACGGATTCTATTTCGTTTGTGTTGTTTAATTATACGAACTTGAATGCGCAAATACCGTATTACTGTATAATATTCGTACAAATGATTTAATATACAAAATAAAATATATTATAGAAATTAAATAATAATAAAAACTTTTTAATTAATAATGTATTAATATTATTAATAAATCAAAAAAAATTTAAAATTTAATATTAAATAATGTATTTAAAATAATTATTAGTAAATTTAATATTTTTAAAAATAACAAATACCGACGAACCGGCGACGAAATTGTACTGTTGCAGATCGGTAATAAAAAAACAAAAATTTAAAATTAGCGACGAAAAGACATATAACGACGACATTTTGCGACGAAATAAAACGGAAACAAAAAATAAAAAAATAATAAATAGCGACGGCAATACTTATACCGACGAAATTTTGCGACGAGTGTCTTTGTCGCAGAACCTTAATAAAAAAATAAAAAAATACAAAATAGCGACGAAAATATTTTACCGACGAAACAGCGACGGCAGAAAACAGGTCGCAGACCTGACAGTTTCTCGTCGCAGTTTGGCGACGATACACCGACAAAATTGTTTTCGTCACAATATAGCGACGCAGTGCCGACGAAATTTGCTTTGCGACAAGCCGTATAACGACCTTCATTTTTCGTCGCTATTTCGTCGCAATATGCCTATAGCGACGAAATAGCGACGTTTTTTGGCTGTCTCTTTTTTTGTGGTGTACATCAGACACGTTCACCTTAGAGGCATGTCCACCACTAGTAGATTTTATTGTATTCTAAAGGAAGCTAAGTTTTACGTCAACCTGGGAAGTACTGGCAGGACAACGGCTCGTACTTTGTTTGAACTGTTTATTCAAATCCAACATGCAAGATTCCATCGTTCATGGCGGCATGTTCTTTTGTATCTATCTCAATAATTGAGCTTTTTCAATCTTTCTTTATTTGAAGATGATGTGGATCAAACCATGCATCGTCATCAAGAGGGGAAACGTATGACATAAGTCAAAAAAAGAATTTGTCATATATTGGAGCAAAAGGCCTTCGTGCTGAAGGTCTCCACTGTCCCAACCTAAAGAGCTTTATCAAAGATAAAATTTAAGAGTTTAGTAGCCTTCTAGATTGAGTAAAGACTTACGCATTGATCTACACAAGATGTCCCTCTAAAAACCATGGCCTTCGGTCTAGCAGCGGAACACCCACATTGTGTGTGTCCCTGGAGTCGAACTCTTGACATTTTGGAACAAATCCTAACCCGAGTACCAACTGAGCTATTTCTTTGGAGCAAAAAATTGTCATATATTAATTATATGTAATGGTGTATCCATATCCAAGTGTATGTTGTTATTTTTTTGTTTAGAATAAAATAAATGTATGTGCGTCTATTGGTAAAATAATTATATTACATAACAATCATATAATATCAATCAATCAATCAATCAATCGAACCCAGTATTTCCTAACGACATCAAAAGATATCGCTAGAGTCTGAGGAGGGTAAATGGCAGGCAAACAATATCTCTATCCCAAGAGATAGAGAGTTTGCTTCTAGTGAGAACCCCAGCTCTATATGTACCTGCATAAACGGCTCAATACTACGGTTATGATGTGCTAGTGTGATAGTGAGGTAATTCAGAAAATACAAACAGGATGCTGCCGATATTAAAATACTTCTAATGTGTATATGTATATGTAATATAAATCAACGACATAACATAAACAAACAAGCGCAAAGCCAACTTAAACATGTACAAAAGTCTTCCGCTATTAACATAGTCATAATAATGCACATGCACAAATAATTGAAAGAATAAGACCAAAACAAAATATGTGAAGTCAAACTAAAGTGCAAATACTATATAATCATCTAAGTATGCTCTAAGATATCCTATATCATCTCTACCCCTCCTTAACCTTAATCATCTGCCTTCATGAACTCCTATCCTGGACCATGTATTCAGAGAGGTGCAACTCTAGTAAGTCATGTCTAATATGCTCATATAATATATTTACTATAATATATTTACTAAATGAGTATAGACCAAGTTCAAAATATTTTAATTTGTAAATGGTGAATCAAACCATCTTCAACATGTGGAAAAACGTATTGACCACATATCAACTTGGGTTTTTTCAAGGAGCTTGTTTTCTGCCATTGCTTTTAGGGGAAGAACAATTTAATAAATAATAAGTAAAAGGGTGGGACTTGAAGGCACTGGTAAAATTGCTGTTTTGAGACTTTGAGATCACGGGTTCAAGCAGCGAAACCAGACACTTGCATAAGTGTAGGGTAAAGCTATGTACACCAGACCATAAAGCGGTTTAGACCCTCTTTAGACCCTACACAAATACAGAATCCTAGAACACCTTAAAGGTCCTTTTTAATAATTTAATAAATAAAATATTAGGAGAGAGAGATGCCCTCATCCAAAGCTATGGTTTCCATTGAATGAAGCAGATTGATATAGGGGCGTAATCTCTTGTTTAATAAATGGGTGCAACTAGGTTGAATCATCATCATCATGACCCAGTATATCCCAACGACAGCCAAAGCTATCGTTAGGGTTTGGGAAGGGTAAGTGGTAGGCAGACAATATCTCTATCCCAAGATTGAATGGTTGATGTAAGTGGGTGAAGGTGCACTTAATAACTAACTATATTTTTATATAATTCAGTTTTGTATCATATTCTCTTCCATAATCTGAATCTTCCTTTTTCCTTTTTCATTTTGGATAAATTAATAATTCACCTTACTCTTTTTTTTTAAAAAAAAGTTAAAACACTTGGTTCTCTCTTTCTCTCCCCCCCACCTTTTTCATTTCTTACCGTGCATGATCTTTAATATATTTTTCTCACCAAGCAAACAAACAAGAATACATAAAATAGTGACATAA
The DNA here is from genome assembly GCA_036186865.1 of Eustoma russellianum. NCBI lineage: Eukaryota > Viridiplantae > Streptophyta > Magnoliopsida > Gentianales > Gentianaceae > Eustoma > Eustoma russellianum. The sequence goes on along the minus strand of AP025061.1, from coordinate 27,860,319 downwards.
ATTATAAAACAATTACTCTACATTAAAGAGTACATACAATGATTAAAATGATATTGTATTAAATAATTTAGATTATATATTTTTATATTTATTTTACATCATCAAAACAAAAAAAAGAAATAAAAAAGGTTAGATACTATTTGTAACAACTTTACCACACATGAATATAAATTATGATTAACTCATCTTTCAAATACCAAAACTTAGCTTGACAGAAAGGTCTTCTCCATTCTCGTGAACATTTGAAATAAGCTAACTTGAAAATCACTTTTAAATCAAACATTTGTCTTTCACGAAGAATAGTAGAATATAATTTCCATTTCTATTAGAGTCAATAACACATTCTTCCTTGATTTTGAAATATGATGGAATAAAGCAAAATGACTCACTAAATTGATTACGTTTCTTATATTGTGAAGTAGTAGTTGATTGACACAGCCTGTATATAGGTATGCTTGCGTATATCCGACTTTTCATATTTCACTATAGAGGAAAACATCTAAGGCAATATGATAATATTGTTGTTGTAGAATAGTAGAACATCACTATGTGACTTCATACTCCATTACACATTGTTAAAGCCATTTTCAGCAATTCTTTATGTAGTCTTTAACATGGTGGAGAACAGAAAGACAAGAAAACAGCAGCCACGACCAGTCCTTCTCTTGGTTTACTAAATTATATTATGCGCATTTTGTCTTCGGCCAATGTCTGATAGTCATCTCTTCCATTAGGATAAGAATTCCATGAAGACATGAGCAATGATGAAGAAGATCAATATGCCACTTTTCTTATCACTATTTTGGCACTTCTTTCACATCTCCAACAACTTTTACTATGTGGAATGATCAAGGTGTAAGCAGATAAGCTTTTTTATGGGACATGGGAGTCGGATTAAGTTCCACAATTGAAAAATTATAACTTAAAAAATCACTAAAAGTAATAAATGATTTCACTATCTTGTTTATAGTGTCTTTTGTGAAATATGCAAATCGAGGGATCTCATGTAGGTAGAGCTCGTTCAAAACTTTTACCGTCTCAACAAATCTACAAGGAAAAGAAATTAACATTCAAGTCATTGACATAATTCAAACATGTACATTGCGGATGGTCTATCATGGTGGCAACCAGAACACCCTAATACTTTGTCAGAAAAAGTACATAAAAGTAATTTAGAAAGTACTATAAATTTGTATAAAAACATGTAAGAAGGTTAATTGGATAATGGAGTGAAACTTAGTTTGGATAAGTTTTTGTCATATCTTAAAATCAAGGTTCGGCCAGTTGCCATATCCTGATCTCAAGGTTCAGCCTGTCAAATTCTGAAGCGGCGTCGAATGTTCGGTGATAGAGTTTGGCGACTGGTTTTGAAGTTTTTGTTTTCTAATTGAATGAAGCACTAAACGTTCGTCAATCGAGTTTGCCGCACGTTCGGCGATTTCAGAAGTGTTGCATTTTCATAAAATGATGTAACTTTTGCTTCTTGAGATATCTCCTTTCAACCTTGAACGGTCATAGACTAACTTTGAAACTTAAATTATACAGAGGACTGTTAAATTAACATCTTATTTATGAATCAAAATCTATAAATACAAGGATCAAAAAGTTTCTTTGATATGTTTTGGAGAAAATACTTTCGATATGTTTTGTGATCGTTAATAACTCTTTGAATATATTGTAAAAACCCGTAGAAATCTTTTTTGTCTTGTTTGGTTCTTTCTTTGGTACACTTCAAATAGACAATTTCAATCTTCCTCTCATAGAGCACACAAATGAAAGACGGCCGTTATATCATGCGAAGCATTTGTCATGTAGTCCACTTTGCTCAATGGTGAAAGGAAAATTGCTTTTAGGATGGAGTAACATTGTTGCGTCTCGCTACATCGTTGGAGTTCTTCATTCAATCTTGTATGTTGTCAAAAGAAGTTTGATGAAACATAAGTATTACTACTTTGAGTTTCTTTTATATTTTCATTGTATTTCTACTTTATGTTAGTGAACTATTTGTGGGTTTATCATCTTCCATGTTCTCCCAGACTAGATGATAGATAAACCTTAAACTAGCCAATTCCTACAAAAGAATCTATGTTTTCATTTACTTGGCATTCTTCAACCTCTATTTCAGCAAACTGTGAAGGTAGAATCTTCAATAAAAACATGATAGAGAGAAACCATGGAAATCATTGAATTCTATGAAGATACATTTTGAACAAAATAATCGCTCAAAAGAATATGGTCAAAAGAAGGCAGCACATCAAGCTTATAGCCACCAGGTCTACATTCACAAGAATGGAGTTTGGGCAATTAGTTGTGGAACGCTCATCCCAAAAGTGGCAAGGTTTTATCAACATTGAACTTAGGTTTTATCAACATTGAACCAACATAAGCACAAAAAGAGGAGATGAACATGCAACAAAAGTAACATCAACATAAACTTTGACCATGAACGAAGATGAGAAATCAATGGGAATATCAACACGGTAAAAGACAAGAAGATCACTATGGTTATCATATTCTTCAAGATAACTCTTGTTTTTCATGAAACAGGATGGATGGTAGATGCTATGCCTACCAAGTGTATTACAATCAGTAGATATTTATTTCTTGAAATTTAAGAGTAAAAAGCGGTAGACCAGTTTTCTTTAAAGATGTGTGAGAAACATAGGAGTTTGAGAAGTTGAAAGTGCTCTTAAAGTTAACTTTATCTATAAGACTGGAGTTGACAAGTGTTCCTATTATATGTAGAAAATGATTTTCGAGTCACTGCCAAACAAGGCTAATCTATCGGTTTTTATACAGTGTATGTCATTTTTGTTTCTTAATAGGTTTGCACCTAGTTTATGTATGATTAATTTATTTGTTTTGTGCTATGGAAGACAAGATAATGAAAAATAAACACTATTCAGAAAATAAAGAAGGTGAATATCATTGTTGTTAGGATGACTAAAGCAATGTAATACATTTTCTTTTGTTTATTATTTCTGAAAAGAAATCTATGCATGTACTTAAATATGTTTGAATATATGACATTACTTGACTTGGCGTCTTAATAAGAATGTTATGTTTAAAACATGATTATAAGGTTTGTAGTTGGCTTTGTTATTTGATTCCATGCTATGGAGAAATTCGCATAGAAGTTCAAATGTGAAGCATGCTAGTTGTGTATAATGTAGAAAGCATTCTATAGCAACTGAAAATTTAAGAATAATGATTTGTAAAAAAATTATTTTTGAGAATATAGAATCTTGTTGAAAATGAAATAACTAAGAATAATTGTTTTTGTGATTATGATGATGATACATATGTGTAAATAAAAATTTCTAGTCTAGGTGTTTAGTTTCCTTGTGGTTATGCTAAAAGAATTTTGTAGGAAGCTTAGAAATCATTTAAGATGGATTCCTAGGTTTTGATATTAGTAAATTGATTAGCTTTATATATGTGTTGTGAGTTGGACTTGTTTGACCAAATTGTTAATCAAAAGTATTTCAATAGTAATTGAGAAAAATATTTTATGATAAGTAACAATTGGTTTAGTTGGACACGCTTTTAAAATCAATAGTAGAGTAAATTGTTCGCATTTGTAATTTAATTAACATAAATGACCTTGAGTCATGCGCGTGAATAAGGATTGTAAGGCTTACATTTAGTGTAGTATGTAAGTGGCTACATAAGTTTAGTGTTTATGTTCTTAAACACATATAGAAAATAATGATAATTATTTGGCTAATGGTGAATAATAAACTAAATGTAAGACGTGATGAAACATGATGTTGTTGTGTGTCTACGATGTGATTGAAAGATCAAAGTGTAGTTTTTCTATGAATCTTGGTTTTTAAGGAAGTTGTTGGAGCTTAGTCCAAACTCCAAAGTGACATAGAGAGTTAATTCTATGTTCATTGCTGAAAGTCTTTTGAGTTGAATAATACCATAGCTTGTTGTTGTTACTTGGTGACTAACTAAAGTTTCATGGTTTATAGTATCTTTATAGTAGAATGAATGTTGAATTTATTTCAAAGAATGAGATTATGGAGAAGTGTGAGGGTTTAATAGAACATGTGAAAAGCTTGTATATGTTGTATAACTTCTAAAGAAGTTTAAGAGGTTAAAGTAAAAAATTTAGATCAATAGTAAAATGATTGTTGATTTATTGTTTTACTTTGTTGAAGGTTTTATTTGAGCTTATGTGTATGATAAGATTTCGAGATGTATATGAAATTAATTTTATTTTGCTTATTGATAAAACTAGCTCCATATTAAACATGTTTATGATGAATGTTGATTATGTTTGTTTGAGGAGTTGGTTCATAAAAATATATTATATTTGAGTTTGATGGTTTAGTTGTTAAATATACAACTCAATTTTTTCATGCTTGTTTATTGCTAAATTTTGTGGATGAACAAGATGTTTTGTTGAGTGATTCATAGATAGGAATCATTAACAGAAACGACTTAAGAAGTTGCTAGCACTTAATGAATGATACAACATTGTGAATTTCTCATAAGTTTCCTTGGGGTAATTCATAAACAATGTGAGATCTATGAGAGTGGTACTTTGAACATCGAGTGTGATGAGACTTATTCCATTTGATATGAATTCTCTATGATAGGAACCCAACCAACTATTAGTAGAGATCCTGCAAACGGTGTTCAATATGCTGAAAATAAGTCATAGAAGAGTGATGACTTCTTCAAGACTGAAACTGTGTCAAAGACACCTACGACTGAAACTACTCAGCACTATCAAACGTGTCCCTTTATATGGTGTTGTTGGAGATAGTACTCACTGTAAGTTTTTTAGGGTAAGACTTTAAGAATCTATCAATAAAATTCATAGTCATGTTTATGGTAGTGTGAGTAGTATGCACTTGATGAATTTCATCTATATAAATGTGGAGGTGGTGCTAATTGCCATGAGACTTTGATATAACTCATTAGAGAATTCATAAAAACCTCGGATGGGAATATGATTCAAGACATTGTTCATCTTATTCCTGTTTGTATTTCATTTGGACTAAAAGCTGTTCAAGCTGTAAGTCATCATATCCGTTATGTGTCATTATCTTGGTTTAGTACCAGAGAGGTAGTTTATAATTGTTGATGAATGTTCCTATACAAATGTTGGATGATGTGGATGATTGTTGGAAAAAGTATATAAAAGTACTTTATAAATGGCTTTAAATTTATATAAAAATATGTAAGAAGATCGATTGGAGAATGAAATGAAACTTGGTTTGGATTGGTTTTCTCCATACCTTGAATTGAAGGTTTAACTAGTCGACATACCCTGATTTCAACGTTCGACCTGACGAATTCTGAAGAGAGCCACACGTTCAGCGACACCAAACGTTTAGTGACAGGGTTCGGCGAATGATTTTGAAGTTTTTGTTTTATGACATAAAGAATCATTAAACATTCGGCAATCAAGTTTGGCGACCGTTCAACGATAGAGTTCGACAATTTCAGAAGTGATGTCTTTTCATAAAATGGTACAACTTTTGTATCTTAGGATATCTCCTTTCAACCTTCAACAGTCATATAGGTTATGACCAATGAACAAACTTGGTTGATGAAGATGGCTTATGCACCGCTAATGTAGCTGCTTATCGAGCATGACTCAGGATGTCTTTCCACCTAGAAATAGAGCATTTGAGAAACTATCTGTCAACTAATCATATACCTTTTAGAAAATCCTAATGATATGAGAAATGCCTATACTTTATTCTTCTGACGGTGGGAGAAAAGGGAGTCAATCAGAACGGCAAAGCTATTCTTAGAGCGGACTCTTCCCGACAGATGGTTGAATTTACTGCAACTAATTTTGGAAATTAAAGAGGAGTGTTAAAATAGCATTTTGTTTGTGAATAAAAGTATATAAATACAAAGATCAAAAGTTCTTTTTTGATATGCTTTGGAGAAAAATTTTCTCCATGTTTTGTGATCTTTGAAAACTATTTGAATCTACTATGACGACCTACAGATCTTCCTTGTATTGTTTTTCTTCTTTATCTGGTATTAAATACTTCAAATATTCAAGTTCAATATTCCTTTTGTAGAGCAAACAAATGGAAGACTGTTGTTATATCATAGAAGCATTTGTCACATAGTTCAACTTACTCAATGGTGGAGCAAAAGTTGCTTTAAGGATGGTATAACATTTGTTACGTGCCGGTATTTCTCATTCTTTTTTGTTACATCTCTTTGTGTTTGATGAATCTCTTAGCCTCCTAGTTTCACATAAGATTCTAAGGTCACTCATTTGTGGCTAAAATTAAATATTATATATTCAGTCTTCTTTCAACTCAATTTAAAGCCCTTTCCGCTAACGTCTCATGCCAACATTCTATCTTAGCATTGACTCCTTCATTAATCTCGTCCACTAGCACAATATCATTTGTAAAAATATGCTCCACGGAATTGTTTCTTGAATGTGTATGGTAAGCTAATCTATAACTAGAACAAAGAAGCATGAATTTAATCTTGATCCTTGGTGTAAATATACTGTCATAGAGAACCTCGTGCCTATTCCTCCTAAAGTCTTTATGTTTGTCAGTGTGTTCTCATACATGTCCTTAATAATTTCTATATATTATACTCTAACATCTTTCTTTTCAAACACTCTCCAAAGGATCTCTCATGTGTCTTCATATGCCTTTTCTAAGTCAATAAAAGCCATATGCAAATCTTACTTCTATGGATATCTCTCTATTAATCTACTCAAAAGAAGAATAGCCTCCATTTTTGACATTCTCATCATAAATCCAACTTGATTTTCAAATATACTAGTCTATTTGTGAAGTCTTTCATAGTCACTCGCTCCTAGAACTTCATTGTGTGATCCATTAACTTAATTCCTCTATAATTTGCATAATCTTGTGTATCTTTTTTGTTTTTACAAGAAGGTATAAATTATTTTTTCTCTATTTGTTTGGATTCTTAATGGTCTTCACAATCTTGTTGAAAAGATTTGTTTAGCCACATAATGCCTTCTTTTCCTAGATATTTCCAATCCCCAACTGCAATACCATCGGGTCCAATCCTTTTAGCATTTTTCATCATTTTAAAAGCATCTATTACCTCTGGTAATCGATTCTCCTACTATATGTTAATGTCTATCATTTCCAAAGTTAAGTAACTCATCCAATACAAGTTCATCTGCCACTGACTAATTAAAACTCAAAGTATTTTCTCCATTTATCATGTATTGTCATATCTTCTACCAAGATCTTGCTTGTCTTCCTTTCACTTGCTATAGCAATTTTATACACATCTCTTTCATCTTCTTTGAGTCCAACTATTTATGAAAATCTTCAAATGCCTTTTGATTTAGCTTCACTTACAATCTTTTTACCTTCTTTCTTAGCCAACCTATATTTTCTAATCCTCTTGATTTGTACAACACTGAAGTGCCTTATAACTAGTTCTATTGACTTTTACTTTGTCTTGCACTTTACTTTCTACTACCAAGTTCTTTATTTGCATATGCTCTACCTTGTGTCTCGCCATGTAAGTTTCTCACTAATTTTTTTAAACTTTACCTCCACATCCTCCATCAATTTATTTCCAGCACCACATAAATTTCTTAAGACTTCTTAATCTAATACTACTTTTTAAAACTTTGCTTTCTTAGCTTCCTTCAAGTTCTACCATTTTTTCTTGGGTTATATAGTCTTTTGTTTTCTCAATCTTCTGTGTTACATACAGACATCAAACACTATAGGATGGTTTAGCATTGTAATACTTTCTTTCGGGATCATCTTACAGTCCTTACAAGCTCTTCTATCTCTTTTACGAGTCATGAAATCTCCACTTTTGAATCAAGTGTTCTCTTTTTTTTTTGGAAAAATGTGTTCGAGCTACATCAAATGGATGTGAAAACTAAATTTCTTAATGGAATTCTTGATGAAGAGGTGTGCATGCATCAACCTGTAGGCTTTGTCAATTTTGATAATGATCAATTGGTTTACAAATAGAGTAAATCCATACATGAGCTTAACAGGCTTCCCGTCAATGGAATCATAGGGCTCATGAAGTAATCTCTACATTTGGTTTTTTAAAGAACATTGCTGATCAATGTATATACCTCAAGATCAGTGGGAGCAACTATATTTTCTTAGTCCTATACGTGGATGATATTTTGTTGGCAAGCAGTGATCTTGGGTTATTGCATGAGATTAAGCGATTTCTCACTTTGAACTTTGATATGAAGGATATGAATGACGTCTCTTATGTCCTCGACATAGAGATTCATTGAGATAGAACAAGTAAAATATTTGGTCTTTCTAAAAAAACCTACATTAACAAAGTACTTGAGAGATTTAGTTGTGCAAAATTGTACATATATTGCGTCATCTATTATCAAAGCAGAAAAGTTTAGATTGGACTAGTGTCCTAAAAATACATTGGGACAAGATCAAATGAGAAGCATTCCAAATACGTCGCTCACTAGGAGCGTGTTGGTCTTTACCAGACCCGATATTGCATTCGTTGTTGGAGTGCTTCATAAATATCAGAGCAACCATGGTATGGCTCGTTGGAAAGCTGTTAAAAGGGTGTTAAGATATTTACAAGTAACCAAAGATCATAAGCTCACATACAGATGATCAGAGAATTTGGAAGTAATTGGACATTCTGATTCAGATTACTTTGGTTGTGTGGATACAAGTAAATTTATTTCTATGTATATTTTTCCTCGTGCTGGAGGAGCTGTATCTTTGAGAAGCAAGAAGAAATCCATTATTGCTTCATTCACAATGGAGACAGAGTTTATTTCATGCTACAAAGCTACTTCATAGGCTTTACGAATAAATAATTTCATCGGTGGCTTAAAAATTGTCTATAGTATTCATAGACCCATGAAGATTTTCTGTGATAATTCAGATGTTGTATTCTTTGTGAAAATAATAAAAGTGGAAGTCGCAGTAAACATATCGACGTAAAGTATTTAAAGGTCAAACATCATGTCAAACAAGGAGAAATAGAAATTGAACACATTAATATGAAGTCAACGATTGCTGATCCTCTGACTAAAAGAGTACCGGTTAAAGTTTGCCTAAATCATGCTACTAATATGTGACTCTTTAGATACTCTTGATTTTTTTTTACTTCTATCTAATGTTTTGTCTAAACATTTGTAAACTTTGATATGCACATTTAAAGTTGTTGTGATCTATCTGATCCATAAATATGGACTCATTGAGATGATTTATATTAAATCATTCATGTTGTTTGATTGAATGTATGACACATTATAATTATTGGGAGATTGTGCTTGACGTCAAAGCTTGGCCACCTTGATTCGTGTGTTTTATTTTCTATCAAAAGTTTGGTAGTCAGTAAATCCGAGTGACAATCAAGTTAATGGCCATTTGTTTTGTCACTTATATTGTGTTATCCGGTATTGACGTGTGATCAAAGTGGGAGATTGTAAGAATCAATTGTATTTATTATAATTGATTGCAATAATATCGTAATTTATCTATAAAATACTAAGATGGATCACATGGATAAATATACCTTTTACATTTTTATTGGCCAGATATGTTGAAAGTATTGACTGTATTAATTAAACGTTTTAATTCTGATTGATTGACAATTAGTATTCCTTGAAGAAAGGAATTAATTATCGATTAAATATGAAAAAGGTCCCTAACCTAGCTTATAAATACATAGCATCTAATACTCCATCCATCTAAGCTATTGAGCTTACTGATAAGCACATGTTAGAAGACCTTTTTCTCTTAGATTTGTCTCTGCAGTAGGCTTCCAGATTGAAAACGTCAACTAAATAATCATGAACAAAGATAACTTTTATGCTTCCGCGTTTTATTTTGGCTTTACATTGTAGTGATCTACCTCGGCTTTTCGACAATCTGTATCTCTTCGGCTTGGGTCTATGAACGATCACACCTTTTTAGAACTGCAACCGGCATGCCGCTTGCAATTTTTCGTGTTGTATTCTAAAATTTTTATGATAGTGCTTGTAGCGCCCCGACCCGGACAGCGGAATCCGAACCGGTGCAGCCGTCGTAGCTTACTGAGAAGACTACAAGACGTCTTATCTCTCGAATACACATCATCAATGACGTAAGAGAAATAAATGCAGAAATATGTATCTCATAAATCTGAATCATCAAAACGGTACACCAAACGAGAAAGTGACTAACAATAATTGTATATGGTCGCAGCCATCTAAATCCTCAAAGGTAATAAGAAACGGAAATAACAAGAACCAATCTAACACAACTCCCCAACACTCTCTAGGCATCCCATTCTGCCCACTCGCCGTCATCCTCAATGAAGATCATATCATACTCAGACTCTCCTGCATCACAAAGGCAGTACCCTTAGCGAAAAATGCTAGCAAGTAACCCGCTTATAAGACATACGGGATCAACACATGGCAAGACATGAGTAATATATAATTCAAGGGGTAGTGGGGCACATGTCTTGTATACTTTCAAGTGCGTAGATTTAACAATACTAGATCATAGGACAATAATTCATAATCATTAACAATTAACGGTTATTCAAGTCACATAGCAATCATCCCAAACTGACTCACGTGATGCATGACAAAATATGCACTACACTACACAGTCACAAATACATGAACAATTTCTTTTCAAAACAGTGCAATGCATGTCACAATGTCCGGTCACATAACTTTATACCCTGTAATGCACCACGGCTTATATTTCCATCCCGTATAACATTACAGTCAACTTTATATCTTGTAACACACCACGGCTTATATTTCCATCCCGTGTAACATTACAGACAACTTTATACCCTGTAATGCACCACGGCTTATATTTCCATCCCGCGTAACATTACAGACAACTTTATACCATGTAACGCACCACGGCTTACATTTCCATCCCGTGTAACGTTACAGTCAATTTCGCAAACTTTATGCCCTGTGCCGAAGCACAGCTCTTTTCAAAACAACATGCAAATGCAAGTGCCATGATGCAAGACTCCTCATTTCAATCACATTCTTCGTTCACATAAATTCAATTCACATTCGGTATCAATCAATCATACGAGACTCACCTTACTCACACATTCGGGCTTATGCTTCCAGCTAGGTCATCAACACCTAAACCACGATTCTAAAACACAAGGACCAAAGTGAGAACCCTCACATTCTTCTTTTGTACTCTATGAAGCCGCACACATTCATTCCTAACCCCTTAGGTCATTCACGTTGAAATCGGATTCAAATACCCTTTGAATTCTCCCAAATTTGATTCACCATCTTAAGTCATGTTCTCAAGGCTTATACTATCCTCAGTCAGGTCCTAAGAAGTCCCTAAGGTCACACAAAGGGTCCCCTAGCTTCCCTCTTTCTTCCCTTATTTTCCCACAAAACTGCAGGACGTCATACCCTAACGTCGATCGATCGACGTCCATCTGAGGGACGTCGAACTCTTCCTCAACCTACGTCGATCGATCGATGTCCATCTGAGGCACATCGATCTCTCACTCACCCTACGTCGATCGATCTACATAAGAGTTAATTGCACCTGGTATCCTTTCTTTTCCACCAAGTTTTAAGTAGCATCCAATGTTTCATGAAACACACTTGCCATCCAGACTTATAGGGTTAATAGACACCTGACATCCATGCTGACGTCATAAAGGCAATTTTCATTTATTTTTTAAAAGTTTATAGAAAAAATAATTCAAAAATAAAAAGAAAAACACCACCCCCACCACACCCCCACACCCACAATCGACCTCCCTCCCCATCCTCCCCATCTTCCTCCATCTTCCTCTTCTTCCTCCATCTTCATCTTCATCTTTTTTCTAACCATGGTCATCTTCATCTCCATCTTCCTCCACCTGCACGAAGGTAAGTAGCATTATCAATCAAAAACCTTTTCTTTTGAACAAGGTCAAGCATACGATGCTTAACTCGAAAAATGAAACGCTGACATATATGAACCATTGACTTCATTTTTACATGTTCACTGAAATAACTCACACCTCTAGGAATTATCAGTCAGCTCCTCTCTACATCAAAGGCACAAACTTTGTGACTGTTAACCAATCCCTTATGGGAATCCCGCCAGCAGAACAGTGTTACATGCACCAAGTACTAGAAAGAATTCATAAGAACGAATTGCACAACCTTCAATTACCTCTACCCCCACCGACTAATAAAAAAATTAGAAAAGAAAAAAAACTCTGGCATTCATATTTCTCTTTCTTTTCTTTTAACCACTGGTATTTAAATTCCCAGTTCACAGGTTTAAATATTCTCCACAAGTTTAAAGATGAAGATGGAGGAAGAAGAGAAAGATGGAGATGAAGATGACCATAGTTGGAAAAAAGATGAAGATGAAGATGGAGGAAGAAGAGGAAGATGGGGAGGGAGGTCGATTGTGGGGGTGAGGGTGTGGTGAGTGGGGGTGGTGTTTTTCTTTTTATTTTTGAATTATTTTTTCTATAAACTTTTAAAAAATAAATGAAAATTGCCTTTATGACGTCAGCATGGATGCCAGGTGTCTATTAACCCTATAAGCCTGGATGGCAAGTGTGTTTCATGAAACATTGGATCCTACTTAAAACTTGGTGGAAAAGAATGGATACCAGGTGCAATTAACTCATCTACATAATATGGAATACGTCATACCCTCCTCACCTGCTATACGTCGATCGATCGACGTCCACGTTTTCCAAAATTTTCACTGCGATTTCTGCAGAAACTGCAGATCTTAATCCCAATCGTTTTCCAACTTTCTTCCAATCATTCCAAGCCTAATCTTCCCTATCAATCCATTCTTAATCCACTCAAACAAGATCCTACATACGCACCTCAAAGATTCAAACCTAGGACACGAATCATTCATCAACTCAAACCAAAAGTCTAATCTTTCCGCTCTCCCTTCCCTTCAACCGCCAACACCAACAAATTAGGGTTCAAGGGATTGTAATTTACATGATCTCACATAGACAACAAAACAACGAACAATATTTCAACAATAACGGCCAAATCTCAAACCAAAACACATAAATCACACATATAGATCCACATAAAAAAAATTACTGCATGGTGATCTAATTTTGATATCAAAAGTAGACCTTTTCTCTTTCGCAAAAACGTAAGAACTTATAAGAAAGTTACTTGCCTTTGATTACTTGGAGAATAAACGAAGAACGAATGAAGATTGGATTGCAAATCTTGAAGAATCCTTTGCCTAGGGTTGGAGATGAGAGAAATCACCTTAGAGAGGGGAAGGGAAATCGCTAATGGAGAGGAGTGGGGGAAGTGGCGTCGATTTCTTCTGAAATAAGGATAAACTGACGTCTTGTCAGTTTTAATATGAGAAGGGATGGAATTTGAGTTTCTAAATTATATCTTTTTTCTCATTTATCTTACAGGATTAATTTCTAATATTTAATTCTAAAATTAAATACTAATTAATTCCATATTTAATCCTCTCAATTAATTCTCATACTTAATTCTAAATTCATTGTCATTGATTGCCCTTAATCACCTTTAATTCTCGTTTTATCCCGTAATTACTCTACGGAGGATACAGGACATAACAGTTCTACTCTATTATGTTTTTGGGTTTGAATTCCAGAAATAACGGTGCTTTGGAGAGCACACTTTTTCTTTGTTGGAATATGGTGTAACCATATACTCAAGTTTCAAACTTTATTGCACTCAAGTAGTTCCTTGTCTCCTAAATTCTGTGCACTTTTAAGATTATAGTCCATAACAAAAACATTCCACTCCTTTTCTGTCAGCAACATGCTTGATTTTTCAACAAATAAAGTTGCTTGTGACCTGTTAGCGTTTCCATCTTGAAAAATCCTTTACACTTTGCTAATCACTTTATAAATAGACTTTCTGACACCTTTTTGGAGGGGTGTCAGAAAGTTGCTTGTGACCTGTTAGCGTTTCCATCTTACTGAAAGCAAATTCTTTATATCCTTTGAGATGAGGTATTTTTTGCCTACCTCTCGCCCTCCCTAGACCCCAGAGGTTCTGGAAGTGGAAAGTGTCGAAAATGGACAACCATACTCATATATCATGTCTTTGTCGTATATACATATACAAAGTCGATACTTTTGGAGAAAATTAAACTTTTTGTCCCTTGTTAAATCTCAAAGAAATTATACGTATAACAGTTAAGACAACCGAAACATACTTGATGCAAGCATACCAAGTTGTCTCAACTCGGAAAAGCATAAATCAAGGTGAACAATATATGACTCCTTCAGTTCTCAAATACTTGCTTATAGAGAATACTACTAGGAACCAGCACATCTTTACTTTCTTCAAGATCTTCGGATGGTAACCTACGGAGAAAACAGCTTAAAGAGCCAAGAAGTCATGAGACCTAGAAGGTACGAAAACAATGGGTTGTCTGATGCTAAGACAACCACAAGGAAGCCATTGTATACTATATGTCAGACAAGAATCGAGTAGGCAAGCTAAAGAAAGAAAAGGAATAGAGAAAAGTTGATGGGAAGGTTTATCTGTCAGAAAACAATGGTAGTTAAGACGACATGGACAATGTTATGGCATTCATCATGCTTAGCTAAACGTCTACCATCATACCGGTGGCTGAGGCCACTCATGTGTTGAGTATAATGAGCTGCATTGCTTTCTAACGTAAATCCATCCCGCCATACGGCTATTCATAAGTACCAAATTATCATATCTGTCATACCGCTACTCATAAGTACCAAACGATTAAGTGCTTATGAATGGTTGTATGGCGGAGTGGATTTGTGGCAAACATGCGGCTACAACCTAGCTTAGAAGGCTAACTGACAGGGGAAGAAGGAAAGAACATGCACGACTGTAATGATTGAAGCACACATCTTTTGTCATTAAGAATCTACGACTCCTGAGAAATTTGACAAGGTAACACATCAACCACTCATGTCAATAAGAGTGCGCAAACCCCCCTCCCAGGGCGAGATATTTGACAAGGTATCATGTTCAACCGTTACAACTAAAAGTCTATGGATTGTGAAGACGAATCAAATCTCATGCCGCCAAAGACCAAAATAACCAAACCCTGAAAATTCTGCTAACGATAATCAAACATATGACATTTGCAATTTCCACATCAAGTATGCCAAGTAATCTCCAAGTTAAGCCAAATTTTGAAAACATGCGAAGTTTGGAATCAATAGCAAAAGGTAAAACCATTTCAAATTTCCTCCAACACTAACACATCCCACTGCGTACAGAACGATTACGAAAGATATTCATCACCCACATACCAACTTTTCCTTTCAAGGTCCATTAAGTAACTTAAATGATTCAAAATGACATTGTATCAGAAAAAAACAAACAGATGCAGGAGACGAGATAGATACCAACTGTTCACATTGCAGTTGCAGCTCCCATTCCCAATGCCCCACATTTAAATAACTTCCAACTTGACATTCCCACTAGAGGCAGCTACTGATCTTCCCCAAATGACATCCACGTCTATTTGCAAATTCAAATCATTAGAAGTTTTGTAACAATAAGTCAAAATAAATTGCATCTTTACAACCATAGCTGCCGGAGCTGGAATCAAAGGACCTGCATAATCTGAGCCTTAGACCATCATGAATCAAATGATCTCATGAGAATAAGTGACATACTAGTAGGAGGGGGGGGGGGA
>AP025061.1:27815518-27844671 GCA_036186865.1 Eustoma russellianum | reverse complement strand
GGGGGGGGGGGGGGGAGGCTTTCTAGCCTCAGCTTGTTAACCTGAAAAACAGAACTGGAAGCCAGAAAAGCGCAGCTTCATAACATCTTAATAATAAGAAATTTTAACCCCAAAAGTAGCAGTTCCAAAACCAACACATTATATTCTAATCCCAGAAGTAGCAGTTTGAAACCAATAACCTCATCAACCAGTAATGCAAACAGTGTGGAGTCTACTCAATCTAAATACCTCCTACCACAACAGAAAAACCATAGTCGAAAAAAAAAAACCAGTTAAAAAACTACATAACTGTTTGGAACCAAATCAATCCCCAAAACTAACCAGACATATAATTCCTTCCAAGAAAATAACCTACACTGACAAAAGAAGATGATCCAAAAGTCACATAATTCCCACAGGGCACACTTCTCCGGTCTCCAAGCATAAAACATTTAAAATGACAGCAACAATCTCAAACAGTAGCAACTAACCACCCCCAAAAGTCTCAGCAACAACTTCACACGATTTTGTAGCAGACACAATAAACAGTGTTAAATATAAAACCAAAACGCGAACATTTCTGAACTAACGACTTGGAATTAAATTGAAAGACTTAAATGCATAAGAACAGGAAAAATAACCAAAAGCTAATTCATCCAAAATCAAATGGAGTACTTGAATATCCAAGCTCCACATCACAAAATTCAGAAACAAAGAGTACTTCATAAGTTAAAACAAAAAAAGAACCCTAAGCAGTAAGGACGACAGCGCCGCCAGCCTCCTTGATCTTCTTCTCAGCATTCTTCGAAACCAACTTAGCCTTCACAACAACAGCCTGATTCTCCGGTAAAACACCTTTACCCAAAACCTTAAAATACCCAAACTGAGAAACGTCAATCACCGGCGCCGCGTCCCCGGCCTTACCCTCAGCAACCTTAGATTTCACCTCAGAAGGCACAAGCGACCAAAGCTTATCGATGTTGATGATCGGGCAGTAGAATTTGTTGCGGAGCTTATGGAAATACCTCATACCAACTTTCCCGAAGTAACCTGGATGGTACTTGTCGAAAAGGATCCGATGGTGGTGCATGCCTCCGGCGTTTCCCCTTCCACCGGGATGCTTTCTGTGCTTGCCGATACGGCCATGACCGGCGCTTACATGGCCTCTCTTCTTACGGTTCTTCTTGAAGCGGGTGGTCATTTTTGGTGGTTCTCTAGGGTTTGGAGATTTGGTGAATGAACTGCCTACTGCGGCCAGATGACAAAATCAGGGATTAGGGTTTTAGTGATATTTATATTAGGGGTTTTCTGATATTTATAAGTAGGGAAGATTTAATGGGATAGAAATCAGTCAATCATTTTTATTAACATATCGAGTTTTGTTTCGAGCAAAGTTTTGATTTTTGGTCGATTAGTTCGTAATTATCTTTTTATTTATCTAATAGACTTAGAAAGAGGATCCGCAAAAGTATGCTTAGGCAGTTCTTTCGCTGAGCACAACAGAATGAAGAGGCATTTTTTTCATTTCAAATCCTTATTCTTATCGAAGAGAAGGAACGAGAAAAACCGATATATTCCTACTCAAGTATAAACTCTTCTTTAATTTTAGAATATGATAGAGACTCACTAAATTGATTGTACTTCTTATATTGTGAATAAGCAGTTGATCGACACAGCTTGACGCAATTTTCATTATGGGTCATCGAGAAACAATCTATGTGTGTTTCTAACGTATGGGTATAGTTGCATACATCCGATCCCCATACCCCGGCATAGGCGGAAGTCTCTAAAGCAATGAAGTAATGTTGTTGTTAGTTTGTAATTATGTTGGAACTAATATGAAAATTATGTATGATTTGGTGTTATATTAGTATATTTGTTTGGTACATATAATAAACTAAATATGTTAACTTTTAAATAATTTAATAACAATAATTTTTTATGCAAAAAAAAACTAATATTCAATAATATTAGCTAAAAATGTGTATTTCTATTTGATACATACAATTTTTGAAATAAAAAACTATATTTAATTTTGCTCGAGTAGACTTAGTATTTCTCAAATTTGAAGACGCTCGAGCTCGAGTTTGAGATTGAATAGTATTTAAAGATTATAGTTGAGTTTGAATTTGAAAAAATTTAACTTAAAAATGTTTAATTCGATAGATTAATATTCGATTCAGCCCCGATCGTTTATACTCGAAGAGGTTTTTCTTATGAAATGTGAATGTTGTCCTTTCCTAACTTTTTTTTCCCGTTAATTTTTTATAAAACATCCAAATTTGTCTTTGTGAGTTTGTAATTAATTACTTTGGTAGATTATTTATCGAGAACTTCTATAGTTGATTTGATCCCATCAATTTTACACAAGCAGATATGTGACGATTAAAATATTATTTTAGTTTGATTTCAGCACAGTTTAAGAAAACCAAATTGTATGGCCTATTATTCCAATTCTACCTTTAGTTGGTTATTTGCTGAAAGATAGAAAAAAGAAAACCGTGTAAGTGATTATTAAATGAGTAATATATAACTTTAACTGTTAATACTTACTATTTTAAAAACAAACAATATCTTTACAACAAACTAAAACAGAAATGAGCACTATATTTTTTAAGAAAGAGGGGATACTTTTTATCTTATAAGCGTCTAAAAATTAAATAAGTTTGATCAAATAAATTTATTTTGTTATCACTACATTAGTTTCCTTGATTACATTTATTTGCCGTTTTGGTCATTTTGTATCTTTTTTAACTATCAAGTCATTTCATCTATACATGTAGCATTTTTTGTTCAATCAAAACATAAATTGCTCCTAAGCTAAAATTTTGTTTATTAAACTCCTTGGGCATAAGCAATTGCTTTAAGCAATCTCAAATGCCCTTGTAGTGATTTTAGAATATGAGTGGCAAACACATCGTGTTTTATGTTTCATATTTTGTGTTTTTTGGGTTTTGGATATCAAAATGTCAAGCCCATCCCTGACCCGCTTTCTTCACATGTACGGAAATAGATACACAAACTTGTATATGTCAGGTTTCATATCGTGTATCAGGTTTACCCACAAACTTGACAAGTACAAATATATCAGATCGCTGGAGGGCGATGGCTGTAAAAGGTGGGAGCACAAACGGAGGGGATGGCTGTTAAAGGCGAGAGCAGGGCCGGAGGGAGGCAGAGGGCAGCGGCTGTAAAAGGTGGGAGCGTAGGCGCAGGGAGATGGAGGGTTGTGGATGTCAAAGGTGGGAAAAGGAAGAAGGGCTTTCATCTGTTTTTCTTTTCCAGGAGTGAGTAGGGGTTGGGACGTTGGGTAGGGGCGGCCGAGACGGCAATTTAGGTTTTAGGATTTTTAAATTGTTTACAATTTTAACTTTAATATTTGGAATATATTTTATAAAAATTCGAGTATGACGGGTTTAAATGAGTAATCCGCTGGTGTACCTAGACACGGTCTACTCTTAGCATGTAAGTTTCAGATCTTACCTGATTACTGCACGAAACTCGCCAAGGCTATACCTAAACTCGCGATGAGCATGTTAAGTTTGTGTCATGTTTTCTTGTCGTGTCTGAGATTACTGTCCATATGTTAAAACGATTAAATTAAGTAGCAATTTCTTTAAGCATTCTTTTTAAGCAATTTCTTTAAGCATTCTTTTTAAGCAATTTCAAAGGCCCTCGTAGTTATATTTGAACGATTAAACTGAGTCCGTATGTAATTCAATATTACAGTTACTTGATAACTTTTATCTTCTTTTCTAAGTTTTATTGATGGTCATATCTTTAACTTTACATCTTTTTATGCCCATGAATCATCAATTTTTTCTCTTCACAAATATTGTATTCTCACTTTTAACATGTCTTTTCCATTAAATCAATGGAAACAGAAAAATTAATTGACAATTGTGTTAGAAAATCTGAGGATGATGACAAACAAACACACAAAACAATTGCCAAGACGTGATGCAATCACTGTCCTTAAAAGCAATTTCGCCTCCACTAGTGAGCAA
The DNA here is from genome assembly GCA_036186865.1 of Eustoma russellianum. NCBI lineage: Eukaryota > Viridiplantae > Streptophyta > Magnoliopsida > Gentianales > Gentianaceae > Eustoma > Eustoma russellianum. The sequence goes on along the minus strand of AP025061.1, from coordinate 27,840,685 downwards.
GGTGAACTACAAGCGAATTCTTCCCAAGATTTAACGGCTTCCCTTGTTCCTTTGCTCTAGGAGAAAGGGAATGAACTTGCAAGTTGAAGTGTTTAAAGTAGAGGAAAAGAGGAAGGAAAACTGATGAGTATTTTCTGCACTAAGGAAATCACAAGAGAAAGTTTTCTATATTTGCAACATAGTTAAGCCTTGTATATATAGGCTTTGGGGTAGTAGAAAACAATATTTTAAACTTGTTTCAGCAGTTTTTAGACCTCCCAAGTTCGTTGAATAACGTTCATAATTGAAGGGAGATGATTCTTGGACCAAAAGTTGCAACCCAAAGTGAAAAGTCTTGTCCGCTGGGATGTCGAACTCTGACGTCGATCGATCGACATGAGAGATCCACGTCCGACAGAAATCTTCAGCAGCCTCAGATCCACGTCGATCTCTGACGTCGATCGATCGACGTGAGAGATCCACGACCTTCTGAACACTTAACTTTATTCCACTTTCACTTGGTTCAATCCAACTCTTACTTAGATCAATCCAAGTGATATTCTTCAAGTTAACTGTGTTCAAATCATCAATCAAACTCCCAAACAAGTTACGCATGTTCTTATATAAGTTAGGAGCACATTCAAAAAGTATTTTAACATACTTTTTCCAACAATCCCCCACATGATCCAAACTTATATATAAACACTCTTAAACGTTAATCAACTAACCTCTCTACCTTCAAACGAAGACAATAACACATAATGGACAATGACTTACGTCTTGAATTGCCACTTAGTACAAGAAGAAGTATATAAACAGAAATAAGATGACGAATGTCTTGAATCTTACTTCGCTATTTTTTATATAAACTTACAACTGACATGTCATTGACTAGCTTCAGGCAAGTTTGCGGTGTGGTGCGATATCGGCCATGCACCCAGTCCCAGGTTTTCATAAGAGCTCTAGTGAGTTGTTCCAAACTCTCATAGGAAGCGGCACCACCTCCACTCTTATATAGGTGATGTTCATCAAGTGTGTACTGTGCACACCACCAGACAACATGGCTATGAACTTCATTAAGAGATTCTAATAAATCTCATCCTCCTCAATTTGCAGTAAATACTATATTCAACAGCACCATAGGAAGAGACAAAACGATAGTACTAGTAGAACTTTCATATGACTTGTTTTTACCACATTGAACCCCGTTTGTAGGATCTCTACTAATAGTGGGTTGGGTTGCCGTCATACAAAGTTCACAACAATGGAACCAGTCTCATTCCCCTCGATGCTTGTTGGACTAACTTCTTGTTTAGTCCTTTAGTTAAGGGATCTGCAAGATTCAACTTGGTCCTTATATACTTCAAGTTGATCACCCCTGAACTAATCAAATACCGGACAATATTGTGTCTCAATCTAATATGCCGGCTCTTTCCATTATAGATCTTATTCTTCGCTCGAGCGATCTCTACCTGAGAATCACAACAAATGGAAACAGAAGGCATAGGATTATACCACAAAGGAATATCAATCAACAAATTCCTTAACCACTCAGCTTCAGATTCCATAGTTGATTTTGCTATACACGTTTGTTTAGAGGATTTCCAAGAAATGGCTCCACCACCTAAAGAGAATACATAACCATTTGTCGAATTAATCTCATCATTATCCGACACCCAATTAGCATCACAGAAACCTTCTAACACAGTCGGAAAACCACTAAACATAAATAAAAAATCCATAGTTCCTTTGATATATCTCATTAACCTTTCTAAAGCCATCCAATGTTCACTACATGGATTGTGAGTATATCTTGCTAGCCTATTCACTACATAAGCTATACCAGGTCTTGTGCAGTTCATTAAATACATAACACTTCTAATAATTCTAGCATAATCAACTTGTGAAACACTGTCGCTTCTATTCTTCTTTAAGTGTACTGCTGGATCATATGGTGTGCTTACGGGCTTAACATCAAAGAAATTAAACCGTTTCAACATTTTATCAATGTAATGAGATTGAGATAAAGCAAAACCCCCACAATTCTTGACTAACTTTAAACCAAGTATTAAATCAGCCTTACCCATATCTTTCATATCAAAGACGGAGGATAAGAATGAGTTAGTACTATTCACAACATCTATGTTATTCCCAAAGATCAACATATCATCAACATATAAGCATACAATGACACAACCAGAGTTTTCAACTCTGCTATAAATACAACGATCACTTTCATTCACAATATAATCGTTGGAAACCATAGCATTATCAAACTTTTCGTGCCACTGTTTTGGCGCTTGTTTAAGGCCATATAAAGACTTCTTAAGTCTACACACCTTATGTTCTTGACCTTGAACAATCATACCTTCCGGTTGATGCATATATATCTCTTCATCTAGATCACCATTTAAAAAGGCCGTTTTAACATCCATTTGGTTTATCACTAACTTGTTAATGGAAGCTAAAGCCACTAACACTCTAATAGACGTTATTCGCGCTACCGGTGAATATGTATCGAAATAGTCTATACCCTCTCGTTGGGTAAATCTCTTGGAAACTAGCATTGCCTTGAACTTGTCTATAGACCCATCAGCCTTTAGTTTCTTTCTAAACATCCATTTACAACTAATAGGCTTACAACCTCTTGGCAACCGTACTAGTTCCCAAGTGTTGTTACTAAGAATTGACTCAAGTTCACTATTAATGGCTTCTTTCCAAAACTTAACGTCTATGGAACTCATAGCCTCTTTATACGTCTTAGGATCTTCTTCCAAAATAAGGGCAGTAATAAAGTCATCTCCAAATGACTTTTCAACCCTTTGTCTTTTTCTTGTTCTAGGTATAGAAGCAATTTCATCCCTAGCTCTACTGCTAGACTCACCAAGATCATAACTAGTGCTAGTTTCCTTGTCTTTCTTCATTGGAAACTCATGTTCAAAAAATTCTGCATCCTTAGACTCCATAATCACACCACTATCTAAGGGCATAAACCTATATGCAGCACTATTTAAGGCATATCCCACAAACATACAGTCTCTAGTTTTAGAGCCAATTTTATTCCTTTTGAACTCAGGAATACCAAATTTGGCTAAGCACCTCCACACTTTCAAATAATTCAAGTTGGGCGCATAACCTTTCCAAAGTTCATATGAAGTCAAACTGGTTTTCTTATGTGTTATCCTATTTAGGATATGACACGCTGAAAGAATAGCTTCACCCCACATATTACTAGACAATCCGAAACTTAAGAGCATCGTATTCATCATATCCTTAAGTGTCCTATTCTTCCTTTCAGCAACGCCATTGGATTGAGTAGTATATGGAGGTGTAAACTCATGTATAATACCATTATCTTCGCAAAACTTTTGTAAAGATAAAGTACTATACTCACCTCCTCTATCCTACCTTACCTTTTTGATCTTCTTGTCTAGTTGGTTCTCAACTTTATTTTTGTATTTGACAAACATACTTTCCGCCTCATCCTTGTTACTAAGCAAGTAAACCTTAGTAAACCTGGAAAAATCATCTATGAAGGTAATGTAGTACCGTTTACCACCTTTACTCATCATATTCTTAAAATCTCCTAGATCACTGTGAATCAACTCTAATTTTTTGGTTGCTCTATTTACCGTCTTGAAGGGTTTCTCATGATGTTTCCCTTCAACACAATAATTGCACTTGGTTAGACTATTCTCATTGTTTAATTCAATTAGACTGGTATTCTTTAACCTTCTAATCGCATCGGCATTAACGTGACCTAGTCTAGTATGCCATAAATCAAAAGAATCAATAATATACACAGAACTAGATGCATTCTTATTATTTAAACAAACAGCATCAAGAACAAATAAACCTCCCGAACAGAAGCCTTTCCCAATAAACTCCCCACTCCTAGATAACACAAGTTTATCGGAATCAAAAACAAGCTTAATATTAGCCTTGTTCAGAAGTGCTCCAGAAATCAGGTTCCTCCGAATAGTAGGAACATGTAGCACATTGCTCAACTCCAGCCTTTTACCCGAAGTCAACTTGAGGAGCACTTTCCCCTTCCCGATTACTCGCGTCGCTCGTGCATCCCCTAGGAAGACCTGGTCTCCACTATCTATCTCTTGATAGTCAAGAAATAGATCTCTGCTGGTTGCAATATGTCTGGTGGCTCCAGTGTCCACCACCCATTCTGTTGCACATCCGACAAGTTTTACCTCATCGACGACAACTGCAGCGATTGTCTCATCCAGAGCGTCTGAACGACCTTCTATGAGGTTGGCTTGGTTGCTCGACTGTCCTTTTCGCTTGTTGTAGAAGAATGCCTTGTGACCATGCTTTCCACAAACCCAACATGCGCCCTTTGGTTTTGCTTTGTATTGACCCTGCAGCTTCACTTTACCTTTAGGATTATTGGGCTGAAACTTTGGCCTCTTCGCAACATGTTAGACGACGTTGGCTTTGACTTCTCCTTCATCTCCACTGGCATCTTCAAGCTTGTTGTTTTCCTCTATACGGATGTGTTTAATTACACTGTCCATAGAGAGTTTGGTGTCGTCATGCTTGCCCCTCTTCTTATATTTGTTCCAAGAGGAAGGAAGCTTTTCGATTAAAGCAGCAGCTTGGAAGGTTTCATCAATCTTGATACCTTCCTGTTCAATATTATTCACCAGTTGTTGAAACTGATGAATCTGATCGTTGATAGATATGTGGTCAACCATCTGAAATTTGAGAAATTCGCTAACCACATATTTTCTTTTTCCTGCATCTTCAGAACCATACTTGTTCTGAAGAGCTTTTCAAATTTCCTTTGCTGATTGAAACTTGACGTAGATATCAAACAGCGAATTTGAGAGGAAGTGAAGAATATGTCCTCTGCATGTAATATTATCCGCATCAAACTTGAGAGTTTCTCCATCAACAATAGGTCTCTCCTTTGTCAGAACATAGGAGACAGACAGCATCTCAAGGAAGAAGAGAACCTTCGCAGACCATCTCTTAAGGAACTTTCCATCAAAAGGCTCTAATTTTGACATATCAGGAACAACATATTGTTTGGATGCCATCGCAGTAAATTGCTTTTAAGAATGTTAGAAAATCTAAGGATGATGACAAACAAACACACAAAACAATTGCCGAGACGTGATGCAATCACTGTCCTTAAAAGCAATTTCGCCTCCACCGGTGAGCAAGGTGAACTACAAGCGAATGCTTCCCAGGATTTAACGGCTTTCCTTGTTCCTTTGCTTTAGGAGAAAGGGAATGAACTTGCAAGTTGAAGTGTTTAAAGTAGAGGAAAAGATGAAGGAAAACTGCTGAGTATTTTCTGCACTAAGGAAATCACAAGAGAAAGTTTTCTATATTTGCAACATAGTTAACCCTTGTATATATAGGCTTTAGGGTAGTAGAAAACAATATTTTAAACTTGTTTCAGCAGTTTTCAGACCTCCCAAGTTTTTTGAATAACGTTCATAATTGAAGGGAGATGATTCTTGGACCAAAAGTTACAACCCAAAGTGAAAAGTCCTCTCCGCTGGGACGTCGAACTCTGACGTCGATCGATCGACGTCACGTCGATTGATCGACGTGAGAGATCCACGTCCGACAGAAATCTTCAGCAGCCTCAGATCCACGTCGATCTCTGACGTCGATCGATCGACGTGAGAGATCCACGACCTTCTGAACACTTAACTTTATTCCACTTTCACTTGGTTCAATCCAACTCTTACTTAGATCAATCCAAGTGATATTCTTCAAGTTAACTATGTTCAAATCATCAATCAAACTCCCAAACAAGTTACGCATGTTCTTATATAAGTTAGAAGCACATTCAAAAAGTATTTTAACATACTTTTTCCAACAAGTTGATCTCAATATATTTGTTCGATACTTCATTCTTGCATTTCAACAATCCGCACTATCTTCAAGCAAATAAATTACATGTCGGGTTCACGTGTCCCTGTATATAACTGAATCCTAGTACTATCGTGTACTTCATATTAGGATACTAAAATGTTGAACTCCAACTAGTAAGAGTATCTGCCACCTCTGGTCCCACAGAGTGTGTAGAGATGTAAATCAGGTTCCCAGAACCCACTAGTAGAAGTTTGTCATAGCACAGGGACAACGCAAGGAGCCCATTGGCACCGAAGGAGCAACAAACAGGCTGAACTGTCAGCCTATAGGTCATTCTACGGGCCAATAGTGCTCCCACACTATGCACCTAGCATGGAGGGGTTCAAACATTCTTGACTTCGGCAAGGTTCAAACCTCTCACGTTCCTTTCGAAACCCTTTACCTGAAACCATTAGGATATGTCATGGGGGACTTCATATTAGGATACTAGAGGTTTGCTCTTCTACAACCATGGCCTACAGTCGTTCGGCACTGTGTTTGTCCCGAGATTTTGCCTATGGTTACCAAAGCCGCCTCCTCTTCTTGACCAAAAACGGTTCCTGAATACACCAACAAAACGAGGTTAGACAGGGTGTATAACCCAAAACCAAGATTTTGTATCTTTGTTGGCCATTTGTGATAGAACACTTTAATCCACTAACTGTAGAATTATTACGTGAAAATGGAATTGTGAATAATATAAACGAGTGAGCGAAAGAGAATATGAAAAAAATTCTGTTTCACTTGTATGTTCAATCATTCATGATGCAATTTTATGTTATAGTTATTAGGTAAATATGGAATTGTAAATAATGTAAACGAATGAGCGAAAGAAAGTGTGCATTATATGAAGGAACTCTCTTTCTTTCGTATGTCCAATCATTCACGATGAGTCTTTACACTACAGTTCATTATGAAGAACATTTCTGTGGTATGAAAATGTTGGAGAATTAAAAGTTGGGATTAAAAGTTTGGGCTTTGGCACATTAAGAAAGGTTGCAAAACTTGGTTGAGCAACATACTTTGAGCTTAATTATGATTAGTTTCCGATAACAAAATCGAAACTAATGGGTCCTTAATTATCTACGTGACGAGTAGTTAATTTTAGGCTTTGGAATCACTCAATTACGATATCGGGTGAATGAGAAATTAATACTCAAAGTGGATGGAAAACGTTGTTAATGGGTGACGTGTCATATTCTTAGGATGCCAAGTCACCCTTATGGAGGAATACCACATTGGACACTTTAGATGTGCTCTTGGGGCGTGAGAAGTTTCTGACGGAGGGAAGACATAGTTCGTTCTATGTAAAGTACATCGATCGATCACATCGATTGATCGATGTCACTTCGATCGATCGATGTAATCGATCGAAGCCGGACAGAAAGCTTCAGGATCATTCTGCCTTACATCGATCGATCTATGTCACTTCGATCGATCGATGTAATCGATTGAAGCTGGACAAAAAGTTCATGATCATTCTGACGTACATCGATCGATCGATGTCACTTCGATCGATCGATGTTATCGATCGAAGTTGGACAGCGGACAGAATTTTCAAACGGTATGCGATAAGATCAATCGGTTTTGATCTAATGGTGGCAGAAAAGGTAGCTTTGATCTAACGATCGAGATTTAAACTGACCTAACCACCCAACCGAATGTGGTTTCCATCTAATGTTCCAAATTTAATCCTACGAATCGGTTTTCAATCTTAAGGCTGAGGTTTAAACCTTCCATAACCGCTTGGAGGTTTTAATCTGACGGCTATAATCGATCTACGGTTATGATCCGACGGTCACGATTCCATCTGGGAAAACCGACTTTTAACCGACTCCCCTATATAAACAGGGCAAGGGGTGTGCATTCTTAACACACACAATTGCTCTCTGCATTCGTAGCATACAGCATTCATAGCATTCGAGTTTTTGCATCACGTCTAGGAGAAGTCAGGACATTCGAAGGTTCGTTGTAGTTCAAGTTCAGCAGTGCCGCTCAACTGAACAGGTACCCGTTGTATCCTGGTAGACGGTTGCTAACGCCGGTTAGGCACAGTAAACCGAAGCAATACGTCTTAAGGACAGAGTCCTCGACTCGCCCCGGGTTTGCATTATTTAACTGTTTCATACGCACACACTGTACGTTTGCATCTTGGTATAGGATTGTTTGTTTCCAACAATCTTAAGACGTATTTATTCAATTACTTATGTACCGTTTTTTTACGCAAAGCAGTGTTCATATTGATTTGCAGTCTACTTCTACTCATTTCTTAAATTTGATTCTGTTCTGATCTATACGTTTTGATCGAACTGAACAAAAACCTGATGAAGAACGCAAGCTCTAGCTCGGTTCAAGACGCAAACATACAGAGTTCTGCCCTAATGGCACCAAATGTTGGGGTGCCGAGACATGCTCCTCCTGCACAGGGTCCTGCAGTGGCCCAAGTGGAGAAACCTTAGAAATTCAGTGGGAGCTTCTTCAAGCGTTGGCAGCAGAAGATGCTGTTCTTCTTGACTGCCATGGGGTTGGCTACCTTTCTGACGAGGACCCGCCTATGGTGGATCCGCTGGATGACCAAACACAGAATATGCAGAACAAACATTCTGTTGAAGCATGGAACTTCAACAATTATGTTTGTTTAAGTCATATTCTGAGTTGTTTGGACAACTCTTTGTATGGTTTGTACTGCACGTACAAAACCGCAAAGTCTTTGTGGCAGGCTTTGGAAAAGAAATACCGTACAGAAGATGCCGGCACTAAAAAATTTATTGTTGACAAATTCCTGGATTTCAAAATGTCTGATTCTCGCACTGTTGCTTCTCAAGTTGAGGAACTTCAGACGTTGGTTGCCGAGATGAAGAGGATGGCACGTTGCTCAGTGAATCTTTCTTCATGGCTGCAGTGATTGAGAAGCTACCTCTTTTGTGGAGGGAATTCAGAAGCTATCTCAAACACAAGAGAAAGGAGATGACATTGGAATATCTGATTGTTCGACTCCGCATTGAGGAAGACAATCGTAGATCTGAGAGAACGCCACAATCAAGCTCTGGTCAGGCTAAGGCCCATGTTACGGAGGCCAAGAAAAAGAAGGGCCAACTCGGGGTGAACAAGAAAGGCAAGCAGATCGCCAAGAAGTTCACCGGGAAATGCTACAACTGTGGCATTCAGGGCCATGTCAGCAATGAATGCAGAAATCCCAAGAAGAAGCAGACCAAGGCAAAGGCCAACATAGTTGATGCCATGGATGATCTGAACCTCTGTGCGGTAGTCTCAGAGTGCAACGCTGTGGGGAACATACGCAAATGGTGGCTTGATACTGGCGCCACTAGACATGTCTGCTCCAGCAGAGAGATGTTCACGGAGTACCAGCCTGGAAACAACGAACAACTTTACATGGGGAACTCGGCCTCTTCGAAGATCGAAGGCGAGGGCAAAGTTGTTCTGAAGCTCACCTCAGGTAAGCATCTGACTTTGCAGAATGTGCTGCACGTCCCTGACATTCGGAAGAATTTAGTATCTGAATCTCTTCTAGTCATGCATGGTTTTAGACTAGTCTTAGAATCCAATAAAGTTATTCTTTCGAAAAATGACATGTATTTGGGGAAAGGGTACTTGTCGAATAGGATGTTTAAATTGAATGTCATCACTATTGTACACAAAAGAGATTTGCCCGCAGAGGCTAATAAAATTGTTTCCTCTTCTGCTTACATGCTTGAGTCTTCTTGTTTATGGCATTTTCGTTTGGGACATGTTAATTACAAGTCAATACAACGAATGATGAATCTTGACTTACTGCCCAAACTGGACTTTAATAATAAAGAAAAATGCCAAGTATGTGTTGAAGCAAAATTGACAAAAGCGTCATTTCCTTCAACAGAACGGAACACTGAATCGTTGGATTTAATTCATACAGACTTGTGTGATTTAAAGTTTGTGCAAACAAGAGGAGGTAAAAAGTACTTTGTAACTTTTATCGACGATTGCACTAGATACTGTTATGTTTATTTGCTAACTAGCAAGGATGAGACTATTGATGCTTTCAAAGATTATAAGAATGAAGTTGAGAATCAACTTAGCAAACGAATTAAAACAATTTGAAGTGATAGAGACGGGGAATATGACGCATCGTTTAATGAATTCTGTTCAGAACATGACATTATTCACCAAACGACTGCACTATATTCACCTCAATCTAATGGTATTGCAGAACGCAAAAACCGTACTATAAAGGAGATGATGAATGCTATGTTGATAAGTTCGGGTTTACCTCAGAACTTGTGGAGGGAGGCAATTTTCTCCGCCAACGTCATTTTAAATAGGATTCCGTCCAAGAAGACGGAGAAAACCCCATATGAACTTTATAAAGGCTATAAGCCTAGTTACAAATACTTGAAAGTGTGGGGGTGTCTGGCGAAGGTTGCTGTACTTAAACCAAGACAAGTGAGAATCGGGCCTAAAACAGTTGATTGCATATTCATCGGATATGCAACGAACAGTAGTGCATATCGTTTCTTAGTGCACAAATCGGACATTCCCGAGATACATGAAAATGTTGTCATGGAATCGAGGAATGCAGTGTTCTTTGAAAATGTCTTTCCGAAAAAAGACAAAGACAGTGAAGAAGCTAGCACCAGTAAGCGAGTGCGTGAGACGACTCCTCAAGAGACTGAAGAACCTCGTTAAAGCAAACGAGCCAAAATACCGACGTCTTTTGGACCAGATTTTCTAGCCTACATGGTAGAAAAAGAGCCGAGATCTTTCTCTGAGGCAATGACAACTCCAGAAGCTCCTTTCTGGAAAGAAGCAGTGAATAGTGAGATAGATTCCATTCTTCAAAATCACACTTGAGAGCTGGTAGATCTTCCTTCAGGAAGTAAACCATTCGGATGCAAGTGGATTTTCAGGAAAAAACTGAAAGAAGATGGATCTATTGACAAGTACAAGGCCAGGTTAGTAGCCAAGGGCTACAGACAGAAAGAAGGCTTTGACTTCTTTGAAACCTACTCACCATTGACTAGGATCACTTCCATAAGGATGCTAGTAGCTCTTGCAGCAGTCTATGATTTAGAAATCCATCAAACGGATGTAAAAACTTCCTTTCTTAATGGTGAGTTAGAGGAAGAGATTTATATAGAACAACCCGAAGGGTTCGTCGTTCCAGAACAAGAAAGGAAAGTGTGTAGACTTGTTAAGTCTCTGTACAGATTTAAACAAGCACCCAAGCAATTGCATTTAAAGTTTGATCAGGTAATGATGTCAAACGACTTCAGGATCAATGAGTGCGACAAGTGTGTGTACATCAAGAGCACACCAAATGCCTATGTGATAGTATGTCTCTATGTAGACGACATGCTAATCATAGGGAGTGCTCGTGACATCATCTTGAGTACAAAGAAGATGTTAACACGAAATTTTGATATGAAGGACATTGGGGTTGCCAATGTTATTCTAGGAATTAAAATTTCTCGGATGGCTGATGGTCTTGTTATGTCGCAAACTCACTATATTGAATCTGTTCTCAAAAGATTCAATATGTTTGAAACAAAACCAATAAAGACCCCACTTGACTTAACTATACATTTAAGGAAGAATTGAGGCGAACCTGTAGCTCAATTAAAATACTTTTAGGTAATCGGGAGTCTGATGTACATAACGAATTGTACAAGACCAGACTTACTTTGTTCAGTAAACAAATTGAGCAGGTTTACCAGTAATACAAGTGATGATCATTGGAAAGCTCTTAACAGAGTGATGAGGTATCTGAAATACACAATGAATCTTGGATTACATTACACGAGATATCCAACAGTATTAGAAGGATATTGCAATGCAAATTGGATTTAGACAGTAAGGATTCGAAGTCCACCAGTGGATACTTATTCACTGTAGGGGGTGCTGCTGTGTCGTGGAAATCCACAAAACAAACGTGTATAGCTCGGTCTACTATGGAAGCTGAGTTCATAGCACTGGATAAAGCTGGGGAAGAAGCTGAATGGCTTTGGAATTTCCTAGAAGATGTTCCATTCTGGCCTAGACCAATCGCTCCTATTAGCATACACTGTGATAGTCAGTCAGCTATAGGACGTGCTCAAAGTAGCATCTACAATGGTAAGTCACGACACATATGTCGGAGACATAACACCATTAAACAGTTGATCTCTAATGGCGTGATTTCCATTGATTATGTAAAATGAATGGAGAATCTTGCAGATCCGCTTACAAAAGGCTTGCCTAGATATCAGATGTCAAGATTAACAAACGGAATGGGACTAAAGCCTATAATGCAAGAATCTTTGTAATGGTAACCCAACCTTGTTGACTGGAGATCCCAGAATCTTGGTTCAATGGGACAACTAAGTTATGAAGCTTCAGTTAGCACTTACTTATTCCGTCAAATAAAACTGTTGTCTGCAGAGAATATTTAGGGTAAGCTAAAGCTTTTAATGATGTCCTATATCTTGATACATCAAGTGGAGTATGGTAGAATATTCTTGATAGGAATCACCTATGTAAGTGTGAAGTGGGGCCGCTTCTATGAGAAATCTGGGAGGCAAGATTTCTCTAAAACACTTTCTGAAACCAGGTTGTTCATGGCCAAAACGAAAACAACCATGAGAACCAAAAGGGTGTTAAAGAAAATGTTGTGTGAGTATCGTTGTCTAGGTTCACAACAAAGGCTGACTGGTTCAAGACATCAAGTCACTAATTAGCCGAGTGAATCCGATGGTATATCACTATGAAAGGTTCAAAGCCAGAAGCTACCTATTCTGACGCAATATTTTCTTGTCTGACTTCTCCTTAGAGTTTGCATCTGCATTTGCATTAATTTCCATTTATGTGGGGGATTGTTGGAGAATTAAAAGTTGGGATTAAAAGTTTGGGCTTTGGCCCATTAAGGAAGGTTGCAAAACTTGGTTGAGCAACATACTTTGAGCTTAATTATGATTAGTTTCCGATAACAAAATCGAAACTAATGGGTCCTTAATTATCTACGTGATGAGTAGTTAAATATAGGCTTTGGAATCACTCAATTACGATATCGGGTGAATGAGAAATTAATGCTCAAAGTGGATGGAAAACGTTGTTAATGGATGACGTGTCATATTCTTAGGAAGCCAAGTCACCCTTATGGAGGAATACCACATTGGACACTTTAGATGTGCTCTTGGGGCGTGAGAAGTTTCTGACGGAGGGAAGACATAGTTCGTTCTATGTAAAGTACATCGATCGATCACATCGATTGATCGATGTCACTTCGATCGATCGATGTAATCGATCGAAGCCGGACAGAAAGCTTCAGGATCATTCTGCCTTACATCGATCGATCTATGTCACTTCGATCGATCGATGTAATCGATTGAAGCTGGACAGAAAGTTCATGATCATTCTGACGTACATCGATCGATCGATGTCACTTCGATCGATCGATGTTATCGATCGAAGTTGGACAGCAGACAGAATTTTCAAACGGTATGCGATAAGATCAATCGGTTTTGATCTAATGGTGGCGGAAAAGGCAGCTTTGATCTAACGGCCGAGATTTAAACTGACCTAGCCGCCCAACCGAATGTGGTTTCCATCCAACGTTCCAAATTTAATCCTACGAATCGGTTTTTAATCTAAAGGCTGAGGTTTAAACCTTCCATAACCGCTTGGAGGTTTTAATCTGACGGCTATAATCGATCTACGGTTATGATCCGACGGTCACGATTCCATCTAGGAAAACCGACTTTTAACCGACTCCCCTATATAAACAGGGCAAGGGGTGTGCATTCTTAACACACATAATTGCTCTATGCATTTGTAGCATACAGCATTCATAGCATTCGAGTTTTTGCATCACGTCCAGGAGAAGTCATGACATTCGAAGGTTTGCTGTAGTCCAAGTTCAGCAGTGCCGCTCAACTGAATAGGTACCGTTGTATCCTGTAAGACGGTTGCTAACGCCGGTTAGACACAATATACTGGAGCAATACGTCTTAAGGACAGAGTCCTCGACTCGCACCGGGTTTGCATTATTTAACTGTTTCATATGCACACACTGTACGTTTGCGTCTTGGTACAGGATTGTTTGTTTCCAAGAGAAAATTGCTCCACCACTTTCATTGGACGTATGACACGAGTCATCCGGGCTATCACGACAATCTGCTACCAAACCGTGGATGGGAAGCGCAATTTCAACTGTGTTACATGGACACATAAGCAGGAGCGACGGCGTTTCCCTAAAACATTAAAACGCCTAACAACCACAACAACACCAATGTTACTCACTTTTAGAGGCTCCCGTCTATAACGGTATATAGGAGGGTCGTATGCACACAATCATACTTATGTGAGAGATTGTTTATTGATAATCCATAACGAAAATTGTGTCAAGATGTATCGATCAACGTCTAATGACCATGACAAGGAAAACCAACTAACTTCTAGTTTCTGTCTATAAAACCAGTGAAACTCTGCAAAGAGTAGAATTAGGGTACCATATTCTCTTCCTTAACATGAAAAATGTCACTAATTTATGTTGGGGCATTAGTCCAGTCCATTTGTTATTGGACATTTTGTAAGTGATAGACCAATCACTTATTTTGTGAGACTCAAATGGTTTGGGTATTTGGGAGATTCTCTTAGTAGCCCTATAATGATGTTTTTGCTGGCTAAAATTTGCAGGAGTTCACTGTAGAACATCTGAGGCAGAAAAACAGAGAGAGAAAGGGAGAACAGAGTTTTCGCGCAGAACAATTTTTTCTAGGCAGCCTCTGCTATTTTGACGATCTCCGGAGATCCGACTGTTGGATTTTGCTGAAATTTGGACAGCATCTTTGGAACACAAAGGGCTACATTCTGACCGTTCAGTTTTTGAATCGGATCTCTGGATCGGTTTTAATCACTGCTGGTGTCAGCTTCGGTTTTTGGTGAAATTTCTTCATTTTTGTTCTTCTTCAATTGTTGACTCTTATGTATGTTGTTGTTGGTGGGCTGTAACATCCTTGTAGACTAATTTGGGTGTTTTTACCCTCAATTTACATAATAAGAGAAGAAGAAGGGTGGACCCCTTACAAGTTCCGTGGTTTTTTATCATTCACATTGAAGGGGTTTTTCCACGTATAAATCTCTTGCGTTGTTTGAAGATTTATCTTGGATAATTTGCTTGAGGTTTTGGTGTGTGATTGATATTTGCTTGGTAAATCAATTGTGGTGAATTGGGTTAAGCTTTGGTTGGTTGTCTTGAAGTTGATCCTTGTAGGTATTGTATCCTACTTGTTGCTTCTCCCCTACAACTGGTATCAGAGAATTTGGTTAAACTGTAGATATGGAATCTGAAAATCATTCTATGGTTAAATTGACATCAACCAATTATTCCATTTGGCGTCCGATGATGGAAGATTTGCTATACTGTAAAGATTTGTTTGACCCAATTGATGTGGATAAAACCAAGAAAGATGACACGCCCACTAAACCAGAAAAGATGTCGGATAAAGAATGGGAAAAACTAAAGAGAAAGACATTGGGAACCATTAGACAGTGGATTGACATTAGCATATTCAATCATGTGTCCCAAGAGAATGAGCCACTTGAGTTGTGGAGAAAATTAGAGGATCTTTATGAAAGAAAGACTGCTCACAACAAGGCCTCATTGATTAAGAGACTTGTTAATCTCAAGTTGAAGCCAGGGAAGTCAGTTTCTGAGCATCTAAGTGACTTTCAAGATATCATTAACAAGTTGACTGTGATGAAGATTGTTCTTAATGATGAGTTGCAGGCTTTATTCCTATTGAGTTCTCTGCCGGACAGTTGGGAAACCTTGGTTGTGTCCATCAGCAACTCAGCTCCAGATGGTACGCTTTCATTGGATGTCATTAAAGAGAGCATGTTCAATGAAGAGCTTAGAAGAAAGGAGATGGGGGTTGATATTTCACAGGCACTTGTGGTAGAGAATAGAGGAAGAAGCAAGAGTAGATGTCCCAAGGGGCGTGGCAAGTCAAAGTACAGGTCCAAGTCCAAGGATGTGAGAGAACCCACGATATGTCACTATTGTAGCAAGCCTGACCATATTCAAAAATGTTGCTATAAGTTGAAAAGAGATCAGCGACAGAAGAAAAATGATCATCACAAAGAGGGTAAGGACAAGAATACAACTACGACAGCTTCTACTTCAGATGATTCTGTTTCTTTGATTTGTACTACTGGTGATTGTTGTCATGTTGACAATTCCGATTCTGAATGGCTTGTTGATACTGGGGCTTCTTATCATTGTGTTCCTATTAAGGAGTACTTTATTGACTACCGAGCTGAAGATTTTGGTAGTGTGAGGATGGGAAACCAGAGTTCAGCTAGTATTGTTGGAATTTGAGATATTTGAGTACAAACCAGTGTTGGGTGCTATTTGACATTGAGAGATGTTCGCCACATTCCAGATTTACGCCTCAATTTATTGTCTACTAATGTACTTGATCAAGAAGGTTACAAGCACACTTTTGGTGAGGGTAAATGGAAATTGTCTAAGGGTTCCTTGACTGTTGCTCGTGGCAAGCTCTGCTGCACCTTGTATAAGACACACTTGAAAGTGTGTACTAGTGAGTTGAATGCCGTTGAGGAGAAAACTTCACCTAACTTATGGCACAGAAGATTAGAGCATGTCAGTGAGAAGGGTATAAAGTTGTTGGCTGGTAAGTCTCTTATTCCTGCTGATGTTACCATTTCTCTTGAGCCTTGTGATCATTGTTTAGCAGGAAAGCAACATAGAGTTTCTTTTCCGAGGAGATCCACAAGAAAGAAAGTGAAGCTAGAGTTGGTCTACTCTGATGTATGTGGTCCTATTGAGGTGGAATCACTTGGTGGTAACAAATACTTTGTTACTTTTATTGATGATGCTACTCGAAGAACATGGATTTATATGATGAAGAACAAAAGCGAGGCGTTTGGTATCTTTCAGAAGTTTCATGCCATGGTGGAAAGGGAATCAGATTGCAAATTGAAGCGTCTCCGAACTGATAATGGAGGTGAATACACTTCAAATGAGTTTAAAGCATATTGCTCAAGATATGGTATTCGGCATGAAAGAACAGAACCTGGTACCCCACAACACAATGGTGTTGCCGAGAGGATGAACAGAACTATTGTTGAAAAAGTGAGATGTATGCTTAGGATGTCCAATCTTCCTAAGTCGTTTTGGGGAGAAGCAGTTGGAACTGTTGTGTACTTGATAAATAGAGCACCATCAGTTCCTTTGGAGTTTGAGATTCCTGAGAGGGTTTGGTTCGAGAAAGATCCCTCTTATTCTCATTTGAGGGTGTTTGGATGCAAGGCTTTCATGCATGTGCTGAAGGAACAGAGATTGAAGCTTGATTTCAAGACTTCTCCTTGTGTGTTTGTTGGATATGGTGATGAAGAGTTTGGTTACAGACTTTATGATCCAGCAAAGCAAAAAGTTGTGAGAAGTAGAGATGTTGTCTTTTATGAGCACGAGATGGGTTTTCATCTCTTAGGTGCTGGTAAGACTTATTCTACTGATTTCTCGCATGATGCTATTGATATGTCTCCTATTTCTGTTTCAGATGATCAACAAACAGGTGATACTCCCGAGGATGGTCATGACACCATTCATGAACATGACCATATTGAAGAGGTACAACCAGAAATTGTTGTACCACAACCTAAAAATGAAGATGTAGATATTGAACATGGAGAGTCTTCTAATCATGGGGAGCAATTCAGCCCACAGGTGGAAGAGCCAACACTTAGAAAGTCAACCCGAGTTCGACAACCTTCAAGACTTTATCCCAGTTCTGAGTATATCCTAATCACAGATGAGGGGGAGCCTGAGAGCCTTCAAGAGGTGTTGTCACATCCAGACAAAGACCATTGGTTTAAGGCTGTGCAAGAGGAGATGGATTCTTTAAAGAAGAATGAAACATATGACTTGGTGAAGCGTCCAACAGGGAAGAAAGTCTTGAAGAACAGGTGGTTGTTTAAGAACAAGAAAGATGGCCACAAGCTAGTGAGGCGGAAGGCAAGACTAGTGGTGAAGGGATGCCACCAGAAGAAAGGCATCGACTTTGATGAGATTTTTGCACCAGTAGTGAAGATGACTTCCATTCGTATAATTTTGGGACTAGCTGCCAGTTTGGATCTTGAAATTGAACAACTTGATGTAAAAACTGCTTTCTTACATGGTGATTTGCATAAGGAGATTTACATGGAGCAGCCGGAAGGATTTGAAGTCAAAGGTAAGGAGAATTTTGTTTGTAAGTTGAAAAAGAGTCTCTATGGACTCAAGCAGGCACCAAGGCAATGGTACCGCAAGTTTGATTCCTTTATGAGTACTAATGGATACAAGCGGACTTCTGCAGATCCTTGTGTTTATTTTAGAAAGTTCTCTGAAGGTAACTTCATTATCCTTTGCTTGTATGTTGACGATATGTTAATAGTGGGACAAGATGTTGAGATGATTCGCAGGTTGAAAGAGGATTTGTCAAAGTCCTTTGATATGAAAGATTTGGACCCTGCAAAGCAAATTCTTGGCATTGAAATTGTTCGTGATAGAAAAGCTGGTAAGCTTTGGCTGTCACAAGAGAAGTATATTGAACGGGTGCTTGAAAGGTTCAATATGAAGAATGTCAAGCCAGTTAATACACCACTTGCAGGTCATTTCAAGTTGAGCAAGCAGTGTCACATATTCCTTACTCCTCTGCTGTTGGTTCATTGATGTATGCCATGGTGTGTACAAGACCGGATATAGCACATGCTGTTGGTTTGGTTAGCAGATTCTTGGCTAATCCAGGCAAGGTTCACTGAGAAGCTGTAAAGTGGATCTTGAGATATTTGCATGGCACTTCAAAATTGAGTTTATGTTTTGGAGGTGGTGAGCCTATTCTTGAAGGATTTACAGATGCTGACATGGCTGGTGATCTTGATAACAGAAGGTCTACCTCAGGTTACTTGTTCAAATTTGCAGGGAGGCCATTTCATGGCAATCCAAGCTACAGAAGTGTGTAGCATTGTCTACAACCGAGGCAGAGTATATAGCAGCTGTGGAAGCATGTAAAGAAATTCTTTGGTTGAAATGTTTCTTTCAAGAGTTGGGTTTGAATCAAATGGAGTATGTTGTGTTTTGTGATAGTCAAAGTGCTATGGACTTGATTAAAAATAGCATGTATCATGCCCGCACGAAGCATATTGATGTAAGATATCATTGGTTGCGTGATGTAATTGAAGAGCAACTAATAAAGTTGAAGAAGATCCATACCAACAAGAATGGTGCTGATATGTTGACAAAGATAGTTCCAGGAAGCAAGCTTGAATTTTGTTCCAAGCTTGCAGGTATGTCCTTTTGATGAGCTTTGCATATGATCTTCCCCAAATTGGACTGGAGGGGGAGATTGTTGGGGCATTAGTCCAGTCCATTTGTTATTGGACATTTTGTAAGTGATAGACCAATCACTTATTTTGTGAGACCCAAATGATTTGGGTATTTGGAAGATTCTCTTAGTAGCCCTATAATGATGTTTTTGCTGGCTAAAATTCGCAGGAGTTCACTGTAGAACATCTGAGGCAGAAAAACAGAGAGAGAAAGGGAGAACAGAGTTTTCGCGCAGAACAATTTTTTCTGGACAGCCTCTGCTATTTTGACGATCGCCAGAGATACGACCGTTGGATTTTGCTGAAATTTGGACAGCATCTTCGAAACACACAGGGCTACATTCTGACCGTTCAGTTTTTGAATCGGATCTCTGGATCGGTTTTAATCACTGCTGGTGTCAGCTGCGGTTTTTGGTGAAATTTCTTCATTTTTGTTCTTCTTCAATTGTTGACTCTTATGTATGTTGTTGTTGGTGGGCTGTAACATCCTTGTAGACTGATTTGGGTGTTTTTACCCTCAATTTACATAATAAGAGAAGAAGAAGGGTGGACTCCTTACAAGTCCCGTGGTTTTTTATCCTTCACATTGAAGGGGTTTTTCCACGTATAAATCTCTTGTGTTATTTGAAGCTTTATCTTGGATAATTTGCTTGAGGTTTTGGTGTGTGATTGATATTTGCTTGGTAAATCAATTGTGGTGAATTGAGTTAAGCTTTGGTTGGTTGTCTTGAAGTTGATCTTTGTAGGTGTTGTATCCTACTTGTTGCTTCTCTCCTACAATTTAACCCCCCCCCCCCAAAAAAAAAGCGCTCTCTCAGTATTCCACAACTTTCTTCGAATCTATTTCTTCAAGACGAAATTTAGAATCTCGTTGTTGTATAATCGAATTTCCTTATTAATTTAGGTGAACAAATAGTTAGACATCTGAATCAACAACAACATTATTCTATTACTTTAGAGGCTAGGATATGGGAGGATCGGATGCACGTAGCCATACACATATGTTAAAGACACATAGAAGTTGTTTCTCGATGACTTATAATAAAAATTGTGTCAAGCTATACCGATCAACTTGCTTCTTCACCATATAAGCAAATAAATTACTTTAAAAAAATGACTTAGAAGAAATCACAACAACCACAAAAGAAGACAAAAATGGCGGATTAAAAAGAAAAGGCAAAGCAAGTGATAGAAAAAAAGGGCAAAGCAAGTAAAAAAGGTCCTCTTTTCTCAATATGGATATAGAGCCTCTCTGCAATAGCGAAAACCGTGTGTAAATTTGTTATTTAAGATATGAAGATTAAATTCCGTTAGAAAGTTATGAATATATAATATTAAGTGAAGATTAATTTAAATTATGTCCGATCAAGAAATTTGTACACAAAGGTCGTGATATATGATATGACTCAGAGAGGTGTGTTGTCGTTGGACATGTGGTTAAGCTGGCACGTGGAGCTGTTAGGCTGAAATTGACACCCAGCCCAGGGATGGGATCACCTCACCTCACTTTCCCTCACCCCACGCGTGACCGCACGACACGTGGCAGCAAGAGGGGTGGTGAAGCTAGATGAGGATCACCCGTATCTAGCCTCACCACCCTCTCTTGTTGCCACGTGTAGCGCGATCACGCGTCACCGCACCACTTTGCGGTGAGGGAATCCTATCCCCCCAGCCCATTATCACTGCGAACCCTGTCCGGACAACTTCTCCCGGCCCTACTGCCTACACTTTCTTCCACCGTACCCACACACCTTAAATTCTCAAAATAAGACGACGTTGGATTGAGGTTAGGATCTCCTCACCCAAATCTATCACCTCATGCGTCATCGCGCGATATGTGGCAGCAGAGGTGGATGGTGAGTCTAGATGCGGGTCACCCTCATCTAGCCTCACCATCCATCCCTGCCGTCACGTGTTGCACGGTGACGTATGGGGTGAGGAAAAAATGGGTAAGGTGATCTCATCCCGTTGGATTGATGGGTTCGGAAGAAAAAAATAAGTATCAAATCAATGATACATCTTTTTTGTTTTTGTTTGAATGGTATACATGAGTTTTACTTGAATATAAAACACATAGATTAATACGTTTTCATTCGAATATCAAAACAACGTGTAGCACCACGCCACCACCCCGCCACCATGATGCCGCCACCATGATGCCGCCACCCTGCCACCACCTCCCGTCACCCGCCATCACGCTACTGTCGCCACCCTCTCCTGCGCTACCATGCCGAAACCCTATTGCCGCACCACCACCCGGTCACCACCCCACCGCCCCACCATCACCACTGTGCCACCACTTTGTCACCACGCCGTAGTTAATGAAGTTTAACAACAAAAAAGTCAAACGAACTCTCACTATCTTAGTAAATAGTCTCAAAAGGGTACTACAGATAAAATAATCATAGGGATGGTTTGAAAGGTTCAATACAAAAAAAAAAGGCTTATGATTGTTGTTCCTAAGTCAGCTTGAAATCATCTATAAGTTTCATATCGAGGAGTAATAAAGCATGTTCTTGAATGCCAAAAGATGCATGAATAAGCATAATTCTTCACTACTATCAACAAACTACAAAACCAAGTGAATGTGTGCTCAAAATTTGTCAAATTACATGGAATAGAATATGATTAACACTGAACCATTCCATCATTCGAAAGACACCCCCATATTCCTCGTAAGTATTCATGCAAAATAATCATCACCACATACTCATAGAAGATCAAAAATTTTAAAATGTACTTCTAATTCAACACCTTTTTATTTCTGGAAGCAAAAACAAAAAATTTCAACGCTTAAACGTCATGAATTTCACGAAAAGTTTAAGCTTTCTACTCTCCACTTAGAAATTAACATTGTCCTCGATGCTAAAAATAAATAAAGAATAATAAGAGTAAGCAACTTGTTATGTATAGGCTTGAATGATTTTAAAAGCATGATTTTATTGAGTTTTAAAATGTTGATGAAGTATAAAAAGATGTTAAAAAGCTACTTTATATCATACAAATTTCAAAAGATTTAAACATATAAGGAAGTAACATTGATCTCTCAGATTAGAACAAATGGATCAATCGATGTGTAGATCACTATCTCAAAAGAGACATAGATCGATCCATGTATGTTAGATCAAAAATGAAAACCTACTTGAAGACATCGATCTCTCAACCTGAAACATATAGATCAATCGATGTCACATTATACCATGTATGGATCGATCGAAGTACACAACATACCCTATTGTGAGGTATCGATCTCTCAAACAGAGCAACATCGATCGATAGATGTATACATCAGTCTCTAAATTTGAGATATAGATCGATCAATGTCAGTATAATTTGAAATAATTTATTAAATATGTGACAAGTAAGTAAGCATTTTTGTTACACATATAACTCTCTTTATATACGATAAAGTTTCTATAACATCTCATCTTTGTTCACAATGATTTTATGTTTAAACTTGATATGATATTGTGTCACTAACTTGCTATGGAAGTTTTGATAAAATACCACAAGGGAAAAAGAGTATTTTTGAGCTTTTGCAGGCTATATCTCAAGAAGGATATATAAAAATAAAAGGACACAGAGATGAAGTATCATTACAAGTTTATTTGACATAATTGGTTTTCAAGGGCATTTTGGTCATTTTGGAGACAAGGGCATTTTGGTTATTTGCACAAGTTTATATTTCATATAATGCTAAAATGCTTACTATATGGGCTTCTCATATATGGTATTCATGGTATATATATATATCAACCATATTCTATACAAACTTCGATTTTCCTAGAATTTTTATCATTAAAGTATGACATTTATTTTTTTCATACTACATGGTCTTCATGGTATTCTTATATGCATTATTCTTGGCTTCTCCACTGTTATTTTTAGTATAATATTGGTCACATACTTGAACAAAAACCGACCAAACTTGAAGGAGAGAAAAGAAGAATTAATTTGGGTCAAATAGTGATGTTTACTAAGTAATCTATCCTCGCCATTATCCAATCATTCTTGTTCTTAAAGTCGGATTTTTCACTCGATTTCAAACTCAAAAAAAGTTTCATATATGTATGTGTGAGGTGGACCAATAAAATTTTGACATATATGCAAGACTACATTATATGGACCAGCCAAAATACTCCAAGATGATTTGTTGGCATAAATACACACTTGGCATCCAATATGGCATATATCTCAGTTTTGGAAGACAAAATAGAGTTGAAATGGTCAGCTCATATCCTAAGTGGTTAGGAAGTTGGAGAAGGATGTGGGATGAAGATATTATCACTTGAAGACTTATTTTCCATTTTGCTGAAAATTTCAGCTATGACGTGCTCAATTTTAGGTGTTCCAATCAAATGTCTTGAAGTTGCCAAGTATGCAAGGTGGTGAGGTGTACATCGATTCAAGTGAAGACAAGTAAGATTGATGGCATTGAAGGTGACATGCAGGTATCTTAATCATCATAAAGGGCTGGTCACACATATAAATAGGAGTAGAATTGCAGAAGAAAGATGTACATTAAACTCTATTCTTCCTCACTTCTTATTCTTCTCCATTCTTATTCTTCATTCTTGAAGCTGGGTTGTATTGTTTTGAGATGTTATTTTGCTGCAATTATACCTTTTTTCCCTATAAAAGTTGTAATTGATTAGCCATTTTATAAGGCTACATCAATAGGTGATGATGTATTTACTTGATTGTTGTGTTATGGTGCTGCTGTTAAGTCTTGATTGGGTTGATGTATAAACCAATAATCAAATACTTTGCAAGGTGTAATGTGATCGTTTGATAGTGAAAATTCAAGGAAATGTGTTCTTTGCGGCTAGAGTAGGCCACATTGACCGAACCACGATAACTCTTTATGTTCTTGTCTTCTTTACTTTTCATCCTATTTTTCACAATTTCAGTACGTAGTTTTATATGTCAATTTGAACTAGTAAAAAATTTTTAAAATCCTTGATTTTTGGTGACAATAATCTTCATGCTGTTCGTTTTCATTTCCAACAAAAATCATTAAATTTAAGCAAAGTAAAGTTAGTCATTCAGTCCTTGAAAATTATTGCTCTATTCTGCCAACAGATTGACTGGTCTTCAAGAAACGTGTATTTCCAATCTTATAAAGATAGTTTTTGGCCAAGGCCTTTTAGAAACATAAACTAGATATCTTAAGACCTATTTTAGAACAAGAATCAATCTTTTTGACTGAGGACACAAAACATTAGAGCCTTTCAAAGTTTACGAATTTTCTGTCAAATTCTGTTTAGTCTGGGCATTTAAAAATTTATATTTGTTTAAAGAGCCAACCCTTTTTAATTTTTGCTTGTTTTTGGATAAATTGTTTTTAGTGCATTGAAGTTCATTTTTAGAAATTTCATAATTTTTAAAATGTGTACTGAAAGTTATAATTTTTTTCAAAAACAGATACTGGTTTTGAGAATTTTAGAATCATATTAGAAGCGATTTCTAAAGGGTTTTAAAATAGTGAAATTCCGCTAACCAGTATTCATCTCCTTTCTAGTAGTGTTTGTACAAACGTTACAGTCCAACTAATGTTATTATTAACCGTCATTTCAATTTCTTCCATGTCTAATTCTTCCTTAATTTTGTTAGAATTTTCTAAGTTCTTTTTAGCTGCCCAGACTATTTCCTTATTTTGTTTTGCAGTACCTTCAATTCTACGATCAAATAGTAAAAGCTCACCAAAACTACATGTCGTAAACTAACCAGCCAAGATACTAAAAAATAACTAAAACAAACAAAAACAAAAACAAAATAAACGAATAATCAGATAAAGCAAGGAGCTGAATTAGAAAAAAAACGATAAAGAACACAAAACAGAAACACAAAGAACAAATTGACCACAGATAACAGGAAAATAAATTAATGGAAGACAAATAAACGAAAAAAAAATGGAAAAAATAACAGGAAACAAAAAAAAAAAAA
>AP025061.1:27788624-27815508 GCA_036186865.1 Eustoma russellianum | reverse complement strand
AAAAAAAAAAAAAAAAAAAAAAAAGTGAAGAGACAAATGACGACTCGGAACCTCTGAAGTAACGTTGGCACAGAATCTCTAAACAAATCACAACTGAAAAGAAGAGTTTCATCTCAAGGTTATAAAAAATTATATGATACTAAAATATAGTTTCTGACAACGTTGTGAAAAACTTGATGTGTATTTTTAACCACTAACTAGCAAATACATTAAGTACAATTGTGGATAGTAGGCAAGAAGATTGTCGATTCTATAAAAACTAATTTTAGATACCAAAATTATTGTTTCACCTCAATTTAAATCTAAACTATTAATTCGACTATAAAACAGAAAATTAACCAAGAAATCATCTAATATTAAACTAACATATTGATCAAATTAAACTTTTCTTTTTGAGATTTTTTTGACTAATTCTACGTTCCAATTGAATTTTTTTCTAATGAATTTTCTGATCTTCAATCAAAAAAAAAAAAAAAAAACTAACTAGTTCCTCTTCCAAATCGTTAAGGATGAAACCATCTATTTAATTTTTACCGATCCTTTAGCATAAAAAACTAATTCAATTCAATATTCCTATGTGAATTTCAATCAAACTGAATTGCATTAATGTTCTCTCTGGAATTCTCTAGTTTCTATAACATTTGATTACTTTATCATAGAAATCCACCTATATAGATATAGAATCTATCATTAGTAAATTTTACTATGTTTATTGTTGACACGATCCTAACTAAATTCTTCATATTTCGATTCTTCGAATTAATTATATAACCTATCAACAGGTGATCAAGTTATTTACGCAATAAGCACACCAACAACAATAAACAATTGGAATAAACTAGTAAATTAAGTTAATTAAAAAACGTAAAATAATACATTAAAATACCAAAAAATTCAACTTTCACATAGAACTAATCAAAAAAATAAAATTTAATTAAGAATTAAATCCATAGTATCCATAACATATAATCACTGATCGAAAGCCACAGGGAAAAAATCATGGATGAAAAACCCAGCCTTCTTCAGAATTTTTTTCTTCTCTATCTGCTTTGGACCCGCCTGCTCCTAGCCTTCAATCACGTCTCCTGGCTTCTGCCAATTCTGCTCCTCTAACTTTCTTGGATGCGTCAAAAAGGGGAGCAGCCGGATGTTAAACGAATCGAACAGTTTACAAACTGTTCGAATTCGATTTGTATTTGATTCGATTTCGTTTTGTAATTTTACTTAAATGAGCCAAATTCAAACACATGTTTTAGTTTGTTTATTCAAACGAGTCGAACTGTTCGTGAATTCTTTGCCTCGTTTAAACAATTATAGTGTTATCGAACCAAACTCGAAGTAATTTTAAAGTTCGTTTAGCTAAACGAACCAAGTCAAACAGTTCTTTAGCTAAACGAATCCGAATTCAAAAATCTAATATTTGGTTCGACTCGGTTCGTTAACCCCCTACCATCCTGCTCCCTTTTTATTTTTTTAATTTTTAATATTTAAAAGAATACATACAGGTACATAGGGTTAATTGCACCTGTTATCCATTCTTTTCTACCAAGTTTTAAGTAGCATCCAATCTTTCATGAAACTCACTTACTATCCAGACTTATAGGGGAAATAGACACCTGACATCCGGCAACTGGAAAATCACATGGAAACCAAATCACAGAATCTGCAAATGCCAATTTCTTAGTGAAACAGATAGCCATGGACATTTTATACTTGTAAGACTTCTTCCTTGGAACATGCCATCAGAAATTTTAACAGATTCAGATGATAAATACTTTGCAGAAGAAGAAACCGCACCCTCTATGAGTCAAGTAAACAATGAAGAAAATGATAAAGAGCAACTGACTGTGGATATTGGCATATGCTCTTGCCAGATAAAGAAGGGAGAATATATGGATACATTATGTACCACTAAATGTCAAACCCAGAAGCAAAAGTCCATTGAACTTCACCCTAAAGACCCAAATAACAGCTGAAAGATTCAGATCACATGCTTGACCTTCAAAGATGGAAGCTTTGCACCTGGTACAAGACTTCCAGATAGACAGCACCACCAAGCAAGCAAAGGAAAACTTGTGCCAATATTAGATAATCCCATTCAAGATAGGGCCCGTCCTCTTCAAAGGCATGCTCCTGAAGGTACTGAATTTCAAGAAAGAACTCACCTATTCTGACCACTTCAATGCTTGAAAATAAGAAAAGCAAAAATATGTTTTTAAGACAAAAATATAAAAAAATGGGAAAAGTAAAATATGAATTATCGGCTCTTGCTTTATTCAATACTTTAATGGGATCAGGAGACTTGGGTTTGGTAATGTGAGGAAGAAATGAGGGAATTTGGTTTTTTGTTGACATTGTTGGAGAAAGAAGAGGGTAGGAGAAAGGAAGGTGGATGGCGGGAGTGGGGGTGTGGTGGGGGTTTTATTTTTTATTTTTGAATTATTTTTTCTTAAACTTTTATTTTTTTTGAATTTATTATTTTATTGATCCTAAACCTTGGTTAAAGTCGGGTTAAAAGTAGGGTTAAGTCTGATCAAAGGTCGATTTCAGCGGTCAACGGTCGACCAGCAGGTCATCTGGATGTCAGGTGTCTATTTCCCCTATAAGTCTGGATGGTAAGTGAGTTTCATGAAAGATTGAATGCTACTTAAAACTTGGTGGAAAAAAATAGATACCAGGTGCAATTAACCACAGGTACATATAGAGCCGGAGTTTTACTCGAAGCAAAGGTCATGAAGTATTGTTTATCTGTCTCTCATCCTTCTTAAATCTTATTGATATTATTTTACTATTGTTGTGATATAATAGTATGGTTCTTGTTGCAATTGATGGATGCAACATTTGGTAGAGAAAGAATTAAGAAAAGTGCCGCCTCAGCATTTTTCCCACAACAATCGGAATTTATTACCTTTTTGATGAATACAATTGTCTTATTGACCGTGATAAATACTTTCATAAAATTCAATCACAGTCGATTTTTTCGATTCGTGATATACTGTGTACAGATGATGATGATATTTGATTCTAATTTGATGATCATCTACTGATTATACAACTGTAATTTTTGGCCTTAATTGCACAATAAAATCTTTAGAAAGATCTAGACCACCCATCTAAGTATTCAATCAACGTTATCAAATTGTCAATATATGCTTATTAAATGAAAACACATGTAGTTTAAATCTAATAAAATAATTCAAGACATATATATAAGTAACATGGAAAATAATATCATTCAATTAATAAATCAATTAAGCTCAAGTTACAAAAAATCTAGTTCCCAAATAATTTGACGAAATCTGAAAATATTTAATTTAATCACTTTCTAAGATGATTCAGTTAATACAGTGTCAAAATATTACTCTAATTAAATAGTAGGAGGTGTAAATATACATGTAAATATATGTTATATTAGGCTGTCCAAGTGGCATATCCTACCTCATAATTTGTGGGGGTGAGAGTCTGCATTTGTTATGAAGATTTTTAGCCGTAACTCTAATTTTACAAGAATAGTTTATGAAGAAATCAGTCCCTTAATCTTTTTTATTTTACATCCAAAATTGTGGTATATTCACATTTTTTGCGAGAATGATTCACTATTTGAAAAACAATAAACAAGAAACAACCATTTATTTTTTTTTTTTGGGGGGGGACCTTTTCAGGCTCTTACTAATTTTTTTAGCATAGGTCAAACGAAGTTCTTCAGGATTGACTACCACCACTCATTCTATCTTCAGACATTAGTACCTTGACACCCACGGCATAATCTAATTGGTATTTAGATTGGAGATTACTAACAAAAGGTCATGAGTTCGAATCCAGGGACACGCACAATGTAGATGTTTCTCTACTGTCAGGCCAAAAGTCTGGTTTGTGGGGACACCTTGTGTGGGTAACTATGTAAGATCTCACCAAATCTAGGAGGCCGCTGGACTCCTGATTTACATCCTCCACGCAACTCTTTGGTGCTGAGACAGTGGGAGCCATTTAAGTTGAAGTTCAACCTTTTGCCAACAAGACATTAGTACCTTGAACCAAATTTTGTTTACGACCTACCAACCTAATGGTCCCTAGATGCTTGACGCATTCTATCTTAGAACAACTGGTAAAGTTACGAATCTTAAACAATTAGTAAATGTTGCTACTTTATGACTTTGAGTTCGTGGATTCGAGCCGTAAAAATAGTCTCTTACATAAATTGAATCGTAAAACGATCCAACCTTTCTCAGACCATATGCAAACATAAAAGTCTATTATAACGAAAACGTCGTCGGTGCTTCAAATTATGAACTTCAATTTTCAATTCTACCCGTACCTCCCCATCCGCGGGGTGGGATCCTCTCACCGCCCCCTATGTCACCCCCCATGTGACCGCCCGCCACGTGCCAGGGGAGGGAGGTGGTGAGGCTGGGTAGGAGTCACCTGCATCCAGCCTCACCACCTCCCTCCTCTGCCACGTGGCAGGGGTCATTTGTTACCCATTTTTGGGGGTGAGGAGATCCGGGCTCATCCGCTGGCTATAAATACCATTCTCGAACCGGTCTTTCGTGAAGGCTCCTTTTGGACTTCACAGTTTTCTCTCTACTTTGCACTTTTGCTTTCTGTTTCCCAATTTCTTTCAAACGAACAAGTACGCGTACTCCGATATGGATTCTAACCGTCACAACTGCAGCAATGAAATCAAGTTTCTCTACAGCTACGGCGGCCGGATCATGCCTCGCCGCTCCGACGGCGCTCTCCGTTACGTCGG
This sequence comes from Eustoma russellianum, assembly GCA_036186865.1. NCBI lineage: Eukaryota > Viridiplantae > Streptophyta > Magnoliopsida > Gentianales > Gentianaceae > Eustoma > Eustoma russellianum. The sequence goes on along the minus strand of AP025061.1, from coordinate 27,810,758 downwards.
CGGCTTCACTCGCGTCCTCTCCGTCCACCGCTCTATTACCTTTTCAGGTCTGAATTCAATTCACTCGATTTATTTCTTTTATTGAAGTTTTTGCCGAAGTCTGTTGAGAATCTGATCTTCTATTCTGGATTTTAGAATTGACGGTGAAATTCGTGGAGTTGTGTGGAACTTCTATGAGTTTGAAGTGTAAGTTACCGAAGGAGGATTTGGATTTTCTGATATCAATCGAATCCGACGAGGATCTTCGGAGTATCGTCGGTGAATATGATCGCCAGGTGCCGGCTATGAAGATTAGAGCCGTGTTGTTTCCAATTGTTTCTTCGAAGCAGGTTTCGTCGCCGTGTTTTTCGGTGTTAAGCGGGGATTCCACTCCGGCTACACGTCAGCATTCAAAAATTGATAGCAGAAATTGCAACCAGTATCCACCTTCTCCGCCGAGCAGGAGAAAGTACTACGAGTATTCGCCGTTATCGGTGTGTAGTTACGCTGCTGGTCGGCGGGAAAATGTTCCGGGATTTGCGTGCTGCCGTCATCAGGGATATTATCGGCAGATGAATTTTGTTCCTTATTCCAACTATTATCAGTAACCATTAGCAAAAAATTGGGGAAAAAAGGACCAAAAGCATATACTTTAATATCTGGACTCGGATCAAATATTTTTTGCCTTTTTTTATTTTGTCTTCATTTTTGTTTTCATGGTATTTCATAAAACTTTCTAGGCAATAACTTTGAAGTGTTGATGTTTCAAAAAAAAAAAATCTTTTGAGTGGTGAAAGTTGGTAGTGTTCTGTAAAGATGAAAACCATAAATGATTTGGACTGATATAAATGCAAAAGAGAAAAAAGGGTTTATATTTTTTTAATGATAATTTATCTTTTTCATATATGTTACGGGTTTTATGGCTAAGGTTAATAGCTTTCGAGTGCAGGATGTATATCATAAAGATTTATTGCAAACGGTTTGTAGACGCGTTGTTTTGGACTGAGCGAAAGGCCTCCGGTTACCTTACGTCAGTGTCCGTTTCAAATTCATTCTTTCTTCTATTATTTTTTTCTTCATTTTCTGACAATGGATGCAGCCATTTGATGTGCGTGGACGCGTGTGTATATCATGTGGGCAAGCATAATCTTCTATTTCTTTTCTATTCAATGTTAACATCGGTTGTTCTAAAACTGTTGCTTTTCCCTGTGTCAAAAGACCATATCTGGTTCTGAGGGTCTCACCGTTCCAGATATAAAGATACTTGGTGAAGATTTTATGTAAGAATATAGGGTGTTCCCTGCAAAGTAAGTCTTTGGACTAGGGCGGCAAACGAATCGAATCTAAGCGAACATATCTGGGTTCGAGTTCGGCTCGAATTATTTTTATCAGGCTCGTGCTCGTGACAAGCTTTAAATACAACTCTAGTTCGAATTCGAAACACTTGGAAAAGGCTCGAGTTTGATTTGTGAGTTCGAATGTGGCTCGCGAGCTTGGCTTGACTCGTGAACTCGAATCTAACTCACAAGCTGAATGGATGGTGGGGATTACATGGTTAGGGATGGACGGGTGAAGATTAATAACAGGGAATATATATGGACACATTCGAGCCAATTATCGAGCCTTCGTCGAGCTTACGAACCAAATACTAGGATGCTTGAATTCAGCTCGCTAAGTATTTTGAGTCCAAAATGTGATTCGAATTCGAATTCGAATTCGCAAAAATCGAACTCGACCCCAACCTTTAACGAGCCAAACTCGAATAGCTCGTTTTGGGCTCGGTTTGTTTGCGGGCCTACTTCGGACTAGCAGCAGTGAAATACCATATTGTGCGTGTTCTTGAAATCGAACTTTGAACCTTTTGGTGACAAATCCAACCCAAATATCAACTTAGGTACGTTGTGAAGGCAAAACTGTAGTTTTTCTCTTAGTCACATAACATTTGTTTTTATTTTTATAAAAAAAACTCATAAACAACAAGAACCTGTGTTACAAGTTTGGGGCAGACAGCAGATCCTCTGTCCAGAAGGGGGGAAAAAACTGGTGCAGGGGACTTCTTTTTTTTCCTTTTTTTTTGTGATGTGAATAATTTTTTAAAGGTTAAAAACGTACAAAGTTATATAATCGGACTGTAGAGTGAAAGAATAGTCAATTGTGCCTTTTCTTCACATGACAAACCTCCAATTCGAGCCAATGCGGGAAGAAAATGGTACTAAGATTAGTTGATTTTTCATGTATTTCATATATTCTTTTCCAAATAAAAGACCGAATGATAGACGTGGAAAATATATATTTTTTAATTTCGAGGTTTAATTATATCTGATAAGCATATAGTTGGTTGTTTAACCATGTACCTTGCATGACTGGTGGAAATTTTGTCATGACACTGTGTACATGTGTGTGTACGTACGTTTTTTTGGGTATATTTCAACTAAAGTAGCAGCATGGATCTTTTGGTTTCTGTGCTTTGATGTTAAACCTGCAATATGCAGGTGAACAACGGTTGGAATGATGTGGCAGGCTACTTTGGTTGGATGAATGGGTGGGCATCAACAAATGAAAAAGGAAAGGAATTGAGTTAGATGTTAGTATAGAAATACACAGTGTATATACACATACTATACACAAATACATGCATACTATATACAAATCATATGTATGTACACACTAGAATAATTCATATATACTGGTTTAGGCTATTATATCACTGACATATAGAATAGTATATCAGTGAACGACTTCCGCTCTAATATAGACGTTATGACTGATTTGGCTCCTAGCCGTTGGAGACATTCGTCTACAAATAGCCGTTTGTAATCTATGTATATATTAGGCTTCTTTTGTATATTTGAACGATTGAATGAATATGATTCTTCATATTTCTACTTGATATAAGAGTTGTGAGGAAAACAAAAGAGAACCTGTGAAGAAAACATGCTTTGGAAGACGTCGTCAGATTAGATACATTAATAGTAGGAGTTTTCAGTTGGATTAAATGGCTGTTTCATTCAGTTCATTTGTCAGATTCAACTCCATCTTCAAAACATTTTACTCGTCCAAAAAGCTTTTCAAAACTTCTTTCGAAACTTTTCACATATCCTCACCTTCAAACAAGTTCAAAATCTTTTTTGATAGGCTATGAAGAGCCTTTGCGTAGAGGTGAAATCTTTTTCGGTAGGCTATGAAGAGTCTTGGCATAGGCCGGAATTTTTTTAGATGGACTATGAAGAGTCTTAGCAAAGAGGCCGAAATCTTTTCTTGATGGGCTATGAACCTTGGAAATAGAGCTGAATCTTTTCGATATTGAAGTAGATATTATTTTCAATATTTGGTATATTGGCTTTACAAGAGGTGAAGGCAGAGGAATGAAAATAGCTATTAGAAGCGCTTAAACAACTCATATACAAGGAGAAACCGTTATATGCTAAAATTATCTTGTTAATTAATAAAATCTTCAAGTTTTTATGAATATCTCAAGTTTCAACCTAGTCTTTGGAAGTATGTTGGATCAACTAGCTCACCAGTAGCAGCTTTTATTAACTTCAACTTTTATTCAACCGGTGTTAAGATGGGTTTTGCAAATTACATCTTAATTTTTCCAGAATATCACCAGCATATTTCTTCTGTGAAGAGAATATTCCATTGTCCATCTGATAAACTTCTAAACCAAGAAAGTAGACACCATCCAAGATCCGTCATTTCAAAATGACCATCATAGCCTCCCAGAACTCAGAAATCATTTTAGCATTTTTACTGATAAAAATAAGGTCATCAACGTAGAAGCATATAATAACAATATCTCAATATTTCACATATAAAGTATGTTCATATGGACATCTTTGAAAACCATGTTTGATGAAATAAGAATTGACATGAGAAACCAAGCTCCTGGAGCTTGTTTGAGCCGTTTAAAGCTCTTTTCAACCTGTAGACCTTACGTTCTTGTCATTTGACAATATATCTATCTGCTTAATCAGCATAAACTTCCCTTTTCAGAACTCTGTTTAAGGAAGCAGATTTGACATCTATTTGGTAAATCTTCAATTCACTTTGTGCGGCAGTAGAAATAGCCATACGAACTTTATCAAGTCTAGCAAGAAGATCAAAGACCTCAAAATAATTAATACATGCCTTCTGTTTGCATCCTTTTGTAACAAGTCTTACTTTAAAGTGATCAATCTCTCTATTTGCTTTGTACTTTGTTTTATACACCTATTTGACTCTAATGGGTTTCTTCATGTGGAAGAGTAGTCAATTCCCATGTGTTATTTTTCTCAATAGCATGAATCTCTTGATCCATGTCATGAATCCAATAATGATTTCTGAAATCTTCTTAGAATGTTATTAGATCACAATATGCATATAAAGAAAAATTCATAACTTCTTCATCATATAATTCATTGTCATTACCAATTCTATAATCGTATAATTTGGTTGGTAATTGTCTTTTTCATTGTAGATGTCTCAATGATGGTTTGACACAATATCCTCCATTGGTGGTTCTTGTTCTTGTATATGAGAGCCAACAATTGGCAAATGCAAAATTTTTTTGCTTACTCTGGCTCTTTTCCTAGCCAATCTCAAGCATCCATTCATTCAAAAATGACATCTCGGCTGTTAAAATTTTTTCTGGTAATAGGATTATAAAGTTTATATACTTTTGTTTCATGAGAATATCCAATAAAAACACATTTTTTAGATTTATCATCCAATTTCTTCTTTAAAAAATCTGAAACATGAGCATACGCAATACAACCAAATACTTTCAAATGTCCAATATTTGGTTTTTGACCTATCCATACCTCGTAAGGAGCTTTTTCTTCTACATTACTCCTTGTAGAACACTTGTTTAAGACATAGACAACATAATCAACGGCCTCGGCCGAAAATGATTTTGGTCATTTCTTTGAATGCATCATTGCGATCTTTTTCGTTCAATTATTTGTGCATGTTCACTATTATGACTAGTTTAATATCAGAATACTTTTGTATAAGTTTAATAACATAGCTTCACCAATACATATTTCTATTATTATGATATCTGTGCAGGTACATATAGAGCCGGGGGTCACACTGGAAGCAAACTCTCTATCTTTTGGAATAGGGGTATTGTTTGCCTGCCTCTCACCCTCCCCACACCCTAATGATAGCTGGTGCCGTCGTTGGGATATACTGGGTATGATTGTTGTTGTTGTTGTTTGAATGCATCATTGATCTTACAATGTCTTTGATCATTCTGTTTTTTTTTCGTTTTTCTGAGATGTAAATCTTGCTTTTATGTGATGCTTGATGCTATTTCAAATTAGCTCAAACAATATACTTAATTCCTCTGTTTTTTTATCACAAAATCGCTTTGTTTTTTCAATGTAAACTTTGACACTTTTGAATGTATCACATGCATCAGATTTGTTTCTAAGAAAATACACTTAAGCTTTCCGCTGAAATCATCAAAAAAAGTTATGAAATACTTACAAATACCATTTGTAGGTATTTCCACATTGCACAAGCCTGAATAGACCAATTCCAGTGGTGTACTCGTCCACCAAAGCTTATTCTTTGGAAATAGAAATTTGTGTTGCTTTCTCAACGTATATAACTCACAAATTTCCTGCGGAAAATCAATATCTGACAATCCTAGAACAGATTTATTTCTGACAAGAAACTTCAAAATTTAAAAATTCAAGTGTCCAAATCTCAGGTGCTAAAGAAATGTATCATCATATGTTATCGAATTAAAGAAAGATAAACTAGCACAGTTGATTGACAGCAGAACAACTATCTTTCATGTTTACCTTTGCAATTAGTTCTCTCCTCATATCACTTACTGTACAAACTCTATGTCCAAACACTATGTTATAGCCTTTCAGAGATAACTGTCCGATGTTTAATAAAATGTGATATAAACTTGATACATATAATACATCAGATATAATGTTAGAAGAACAATATTTCAAACTATAATCTTCCTTTTACCAAGAACATGTAGTGCAGAATTATTTCAAAATTTCACAATAGATGTCATAGAAGAATCCAAATTTATAAATATTTTTTATCTCCACACATATGATTGCTGCAACCGGAATCCAAAATCCATTCATTTTTTGTTTCGTTTTCAGCACCAAATCAGCAAAAAAATAAAGTCTCAAGACTTGTGTTGTCATTTTTAGCCACAATTGCATGCATTTTTCGACTATTCTTATACCAACGACTTTGAAAAATGTCCAAACTTTTTGCAATTAAAACATTGGATTTTTGATATATCATTTTGAAAATTGTTATTTTGATCATCTTTATTTAAAACACGATCATTTCGTTGGTAATTAAAATTACCTCTATCATGGCCTCTTTCTCGGTCACGTTCTTTACCTCGAAAACTTTGACCGTCCTGACTAGATTCAGCATGATTTGCAGATAACCCTTGATGTTTCAAAAAAATTGTCTGAGACTGCTGATCTCATGAGATTGCACAATATAGTAATTAACGTTCTAATTGATCAATAGTCATTTCGTCAAGATCCTTGTTATCTTCCATTAGTATTTTTTTCATTTGAAATTTTTGATTCAAATATCTGAGAATTTTCTAGACAAGTTGGGCTTCGGTGATGACTTCACCGTTATATTTACTTTTGTACCAATATCATGTACTTGGATATGAAATCTACAACAGAGTCTGTTGTTTTCATTTTAGCTATTTTAAACATCCCTCGAATTCTTGTAAGCGAACTTTTTAAACTTTGTTGTTTCCTCCATTGATATTTACAAGAATTCTCCAAGCCTCTTTTGAACACTTGGTATTAAAAAATTTGTTTACGACCGATAACTCAACTCGGTTGTTAAGATAACATCGAGCTAAACGATCTTGCCTCCTCTTTATCTCCAAAGCTTTGGCCTCCTTGTCACTTAAATTTTTGCTCGCTTCTGGACTGTCAAATCTCTTTTCTATGACATCCCTTATGCCGGTAACTTCAAAAAATCTATCATAAGTATAATCCATTAAGCAAAGTTGTTTTTACCATCAAAGATAAAAATATGACAATGTTGTATAACTCTCTCTCTCCTTCCATTAAAAACAGAATGAACCACTTCGGCAATACCAAGGAAAGATCACAATGACCTCTTAGACAGTATTATCATTCTACGTAAAATCTCAGGTGTAGCCGGAGGGATCATACATGGTTCCAATTAAAATCTAACTTCCTTAAACAGAAATTACGTGTACTGTGTATTTATCACAATTCACCGTAAACTAGCTCTGGTACCAATTTGAATGAATTTAAACTGATAAATATTTGAGAAATTGAAAGAATAAATTAGAAGGACATAGAGCTTTGCTTAATAGTCAATGTTTCTGTTTTGAAGTTTTAAAATTGTTTTTGGAGGTATGTTACAATGTTGAATAAAATAATCTATTTATAGCCAAAAACTTCAATGTTTATATGTAAAAGCTATGTGAACAAAATAGACAAATATGGTAAAAACTGTGTGAACAAAATAAGTAAAGTTGAAATTGCTACCTACCCATTTGAAAAGTAAAATCATATTAACACATTGTTGATTAATATATGTTACTACACGTGTATTTGATTTAATTGTACAATTTACTTTTGAGGAACTACGATATGACTTGTTCTCCAAATGCTTGGCAAAATGTTCGAGATGGGCTAATATTTCGCTTGACATTTATGGCTGATGCACCTAAACGGTATAATCAGCAATTGAGCTTAATCTGTAACAATATTGATGTTCTGCTCAAGAAAGGTTCGTCTCAATGTGTACCAGGATGACATCACAGTGGATTCTGCCAAGCAAAATGTAGTTGTTTGTGATTCCCAAGAATGGTCGGGATGGCAATGGAAAAAATTGGACAGCTGTATGTTGAAACCTCATCTTTAGATTTGTATAATTTTCCTAGGACTAATGGTCGAGGGTTTTTCTATTTTCTCTAACAAAACATAGAAAGGTTGTAGATGAAGTGTGACTTTTATCCCTTTTGCAACGAACTTTATCATACAAACTGAGGAAGAGCAAATTGGAAGTAGAGTACACAATCGCAAAAGATGGGAGTGACAGAGATAAGTATGATGAGGTAGATGTGTGGGCATACAACGCTAGATCAGATAAGAAATGAGGTATTTAAGGAAAGGTTAAGGGTGGCTAGTACAACAGATAAGATAAAGGAGAAAAGACTAAGATGGGTTGTGCATGTCAAGAGGAGACAGACAACGACGTCTGTCAGAGCAATTGAAAGCCACATTATAAAGAGGGAGAGGAGTAAAGACATGTCCAAACTGACTTGAGATGAGCGGATTAGGGGAGTGACCTACTAGATTTGTATCTCTGAGGCATGTTCCAGGATAGTAGTTTATGGAGTCAGATGATTAAGGTTAAGGAGGTTTAGACAGGATATAGGGCACCCTAAAGTACAGTTAGGGTTTAACGTTGACTTTGCACTTTTTTGTTTTTGTCTTTGTTTTTCATTATTTGTGCATCTACACAGTTATGACTATCTTAATTTCAGAAGTTTTCTATTTGTGTTTAGTAAATACATTCAATAATACACTAGTACACTAGCACACCATATTTCAATTATTGTGTCATGTGTGCAGGTACATATAGAGCCGAAGCAAACTCTCTATCCCCTGGGATAGAAGTATTGTTTGCCAGTCTCTTGTTAGAAACTGTAATCAAAACCAGTGTACTGTGTGTGTTTGTGTAAATTGACAAAACCACAAGCAAAACCGAGGAGAGTCTAAGGACTCTGTCCTTAAGATGAATTGCTCCGGTATACTGTGCCCAACCAGTGAAGCAAATGTCTCCCAGGATACAACGGCAAACAGTTCACACGAGTGGCACTGCAGCGTAGAAACTCATCGAACCTATAAATGCACTGACTTCACGATCACTGGAAAGAATGAATGCAGCAGTATATATGCGAGGAAGAAAGCAGAAGAAATTTTCGCAATGTGTAGAGGTCTGGAGAAGCAGACCTTTAAAAAGGAGGGAAGGAAAAGAGCGGTTGAAAGCAGTTTTCGATCTCAGCCGCCGGATCTGACGGTTTTCATCCATAGCCGTTAGATCGTAAACCGCAACGGTTTTAAACGTAGACCGTCAGATGAAGAAACTGCTGCCAGATACGATCTCAGCCTTTAGATCATAATACGTGTAGACTACGATCTACAACCGCTAGATCTTGCAACGGTTATGATCAGAAATATTTCAACCGTTGGATCACTTGATTTATTTTTCTGGAAAAATGTAAAAGAAAATTTCTCCAAAAAGATAAGAACCAACCAGGCCCACGAGCTCGCGAACCCACGAGCCCGAGCCGAGCCGGCCGGACAGGCGGGCGGCGGCGCGCGCGCGCGTGTGTGGTGCTCTGCCTTGCCTGAGCTAGGTCTTGCCCCCGTCAAAAACTTCTAATGCCCTAAGGACACACTTAAAAGTGACCAAACTAGCACTATATATGAAGGCTAATGCACTTCATGTGAGCAATGTGGTATTCACACAAGTTGGTGATGTGGCTTCTTCTTCTGTAGCCACATCACATATTTTTCAGTTTCCCCACATTTTTACTCCTATTTTTGAGCATTAATTTCTAATTCACCCGAACTCAGAATTGAGTGATTCGAAAGTCTAAATTCATCTACTCGTTACGTAGATAATTTAGAAGCCATTAGTTTTTGGTTTTGATTAACGAACACTAATCATAATTAAGCTCAAAGTATGGTGCTAGTCAACTTTTGACAAACCCACTTGTCCAAAAATTTTGCCTTCCTTCCAATTCTTTCCAACTTCTCCAACAATCCCCCACATGAATAAAAATTAATGCAAATGCAAATACAGACTCTATCGTGTAGTCAGACAGGATATGTTGCATTAGAAGAGGTAGCTTTTGGTTTTGAACCTTTCATAGTGATGTATCATCGGATCCACTCAGCTATTTAGTGACTTGATGTCTTGAACCAATCAACCTTTGGTGTGAATCAAGACAACGATACTCACACAACATTTCCTTTAACACCTCTATTTGGTTCTCATGGTTGTGTTCATTTTGGCCATGAACAACCTGGTTTCAGAAAGTGTTTTAAAGAATTCTTGCCTCACAGAATTCTTATAGAAGCGGCCCCACTTCACACTTACATAGGTGATTCCTATCAAGAGTATTCTGCCATACCCCACTTGACATATCAAGGTATAGGAAATCATTAAAAGCATTAGTTTACCCTAACTTTCCTGCAGATAGCACTTTTGGTTAACAGAATGAGTAAGTGCTTCACTGAACCTTTGTAACTTAGTTGTCCCATTGAACCAGGATTCTGGGATCTCCAATCAACAAGGTTGGGTTACCATTACAAAGATCCTTGCATTGTAGGCTTAAGTCCCATTTCGTTTGTCAACTTTGACATCTGATCTCTAGGCAAGCCTTTTGTTAGCGGATCCGCAAGATTCTCCTTTGATTTTATGTAATCAATGGAAATCACGCCATTAGAGATCAACTGCTTAATGGTGTTATGTCTCCGACGTATATGTCGTGACTTACACATGTAGATGCTGCTTTGAGCTCGTCCTATAGCTGACTGACTATCACAGTGTATGCTAATAGGAGCGATTGGCTTAGGCCAACATGGAATGTCCTCCAGAAAATTCCGAAGCCATTCGGCCTCTTCTCCAGCTTTGTCTAATGCTATAAACTCGGCTTCCATTGTGGATCAAGCTATGCATGTTTGCTTAGTGGATTTCCATGACACATCACCACTACCAACAGTGAATAAATATCCACTAGTGGACTTAGAATCCTTACAATCTGATATCCTGTTTGCATCGCAGTATCCTTTCAATACCGCTGGATATCTTGTATAATGTAATCCAAGATTCATTGTGTACTTCAAGTATCTCATCACTCTATTTAGAGATTTCCAATGATCTTCACTTGGATTACTGGTAAACCTGCTCAATTTGTTTACGGAACAAGCTAAGTCTAGTCTTGTACAGTTCGTTATGTACATTAGACTTCCAATCACTTGTGAGTACTTCAATTGAGCTACAGGTTCACCTCGGTTCTTCCTTAAGTGGACACTTCAATCAAGTGGGGTTTTTACTGGTTTTACATCAAACATATTGAATCGTTTGAGGACGGACTCAATATAATGACTTTGTGACATGACTAACCCTTCAGTTACCCTAGAAATCTTAATTCCTAGAATAACATTTGCAACCCCCATGTCTTTCATGTCAAAATTCCATGTTAACATCTTCTTGGTATTCAAGATGATGTCATGAGTACTACCCATGATTAACATGTCATCTACATAGAGACATCTATCACATAGGCATTAAGTGTGTTTTTGATGTAAACACACTTGTCACACTCATTGATCCTGAAGCCGTTTGACATCATTACCTGATCAAACTTCAAATGCCATTGTTTTGGTGCTTGTTTTAAGTCCGTACAAAGACTTAACAAGTCTGCAAACTTTCTTCTCTTGTCCTTGCACAACAAACCCCTCTGGTTGTTCCATATATATCTCCTCCTCTAAATCACCGTTCAGAAAAGCCGTCTTAACATCCATCTGATGGATTTCTAAGTTATAGACTGCTGCAATCGCGACTAGCACTCTGATTGATGTAATCCTTGTCACTGGTGAGTAAGTGTCAAAGATATCAAACCCTTCATTTTGTCGATAACCTTTGGCTACCAACCGCGCCTTGTATTTGTTGATAGATCCATCTTCTTTTAACTTCTTCTTGAAAATCCACTTGCATCCGAATGGTTTACTTCCTGGTGGAAGATTGACCAACTCCTAAGTGTGATTTTAGAGAATAGATTCTATCTCACTGTTTATCGCATCTTTCCATAATGGAGCTTCTGGTGTTGAAATTGCCTCTGAAAAGGTCCTTGGCTCATTCTCTACCATAAACTTAGAAAATCTGGTCCAAAAGAAGTGGGTCTTCTGGCTCGCTTGCTTTGACGGGGTTCGTCAATTTCTTGAGCAGTTGTATCCCGAGCTCGCTTACTAGTGCTGGCTTCTTCATTATTTCTATCTTTCTTTGGAAAGACGTCTTCAAAAAATACTGCGTTTCTTGACTCCATGACAACATTTTCATGTATGTCATGGATGTCAGACTTGTGCACCAAGAATCGATATGCACTACTGTTTGTTGCATATCTTATGAATATACAATCAATTGTTTTGGGCCATATTCTAACTTGTCTTGGTTTAGGTACTGCTACCTTAGCCAGAAACCCTCACACTTTTAAGTATTTGAAACTAGGCTTATAACCTTTCCAAAGTTCATAAGGGGTTTTATCCATCTTTTTAGATGGAATTCTATTTAGAATGACATTGGCGGAGAGAATTGCTTCCCCCCACAAGTTCTGAGGTAAACCTGAACTTATTAACATAGCATTCATCATCTCTTTAAGAGTTCGATTCTTGCGTTCAGCAATACCATTGGATTGAGGTGAGTATGGCGCAGTCGTTTGTTGAATAATGCCATGTTCTGAACAGAATTCATTAAACGGTGCATCATATTCACCACCTCTATCACTACGAATTATATTAATTCGTTTGCTAAGTTGATTTTCAACTTCATTTTTATAATCCTTAAAAGCATTAACGACCTCATCTTTGCCACTTAGCAAATAAACATAACAGTATCTGGTGCAATCGTCAATAAAAGTTACAAAGTACTTTTTACCACCTCTTGTTTGCACAAACTTTAAATCACACACATCTGTATGAATTAAATCTAACACTTCAATGTTTCTTTCAATCGAAGGAAAAGGAGCCTTAGTCATTTTCGCTTCAACACAAACTTGACATTTTTCCTTAGTCAAATTTAGTTTGGGCAACAAATCAAGATTAATCATTCTTTGAATTGATTTGTAATTAACGTGTCACAAACGTAAATGCCATAAACAAGAAGACTCAAGCATGTAAGCAGAAGTAGATGCGTTTTCATTAGCCACTACGGGCACAACTTTTTCCTTCCTAGGTACAATGGTCATAACATTTAATTTAAACATCCTGTCTACCAAGTACCCCTTTCCCAAGTACAACCCATTCTTAGTAATGATAACTTTGTTAGAATCCAACACGAGTCTAAAACCATGCATCACCATCAATGCACCAGAGATCAAATTCTTCCTAATATCAGGAACATGCAGAACATTCTGCAGAGTCAGAAACTTTCTAGAAGTCAACTTCAGAACAACATTTCCTTCACCTTCAATCTTTGATGAAGCATCATTTCCCATGTAAATCTATTCACCATCAACGGGCTTGTATTCTATGAACATTGCCTTGCTTGCACAAACATGTCTTGTAGCCCCCGTGTCCAGCCACCATTCGCGCGGATTTCCCATAATGTTGCATTCACTCACAACAGCACAAAGATTCAGATCTTCCATTGCACCAACCAGATTTACCTTCGCTTTCTCTTGCCTCTTCTTCGGCTTGCGACAGTCACTGCTCCGGTGCCCCTGAATGCCACAGTTGTAGCATTTTCCTGTGAACTTTTTGGCGATCTCTTTGCCTTTGTTGTTCACTCCCAAATTGCCTTTCTTTTTCTTCGTCGCCTCTGCGACATGAGCCTTTGCTTGACCAGAATATTGAGCAGAATTTTTCTCAGATCTGCGGTTGTCTTCTTCGACACGCAATCAAAAAATCAGATCTTCCAATGACATCTCCTTTCGCTTATGTTTGAGATAACTCCTGAATTCCCTCCACGAAAGAGGTAGCTTCTCAATCCCAGCAGCTACAAGGAAAGATTCACTAAGGGAATATCCTCTTCTTCCATTTCAGCCGCTAACATCTGAAGTTCCTCAATCTGAGAAACAACGGTTCTGGAATCAGTCATCTTAAAATCAAGAAATTTACCAATGATAAATTTCTTAGCACCAGCATCCTCTGTGCGGTATTTCTTGTCTAAAGTCTGCCACAATGATTTTGCAGTTTTAAAGGTACTATACAATCCATACAATGAATTTTCGAGACAACTTAAAATATGACTCAAACAGACATAATCATTATATTTCCACACTTCAGCAATCAAACTATTCTACATATTCACGTTCTGATCTTCGACTGGTATCACCACTGGAGGATCCTCGGTCAGCAACTTTGCCAGCCCCAGAGTTGTTAAAAAGAACAACATCTTCTGCTGCCAACGTTTGAAGAAACTGCCTCCAAACTTCTCCGGTTTCTAATCCGGTCCAACAGCAGGAACAGGAACAGGAATGGCAGTGGGTGCAACTGGAACAGCAGTGTTCACTTCCTCGGACGGACCAAGGTGCACGCCATTGAAGGAGTTCGAACTTTCGTTCGCCATTTCAGATTCTGTAAATGCAATTCACAAACAGAACACAAAACCGATTAGTCTCGTACAAAGAGAAGCTGTAAACAGAAACAGAAAACCGAAATAGATTAGAAAATAATCTGTTTTTGCAGTACAAAACAGATTACAGTATATACAATTAGTCTTAAGAATGTTAGAAACTGTAATCAAAACCAGTGTACTGTGTGTGTTTGTGTAAATTGACAAAACCACAAGCAAAACCGAGACGAGTCTAAGGACTCTGTCCTTAAGACGAATTGCTCCGGTATACTGTGCCCAACCAGTGAAGCAAACGTCTCCCAGGATACAACGACAAACAGTTCACACGAGTGGCACTGCAGCGTAGGAACTCATCGAACCTGTAAATGCACTGACTTCACGATCACTGGAAAGAATGAATGCAACAGTATGTATGCGAGGAAGAAAGCAGAAGAAATTTTCGCGGTGTGTAGAGGTCTGGAGAAGCAGACCTTTAAATAGGAGGGAAGGAAAAGAGCGGTTGAAAATAGGAGGGAAGGAAAAGAGCGGTTGAAAGCAGTTTTCGATCTCAGCCGTCGGATCTGACGGTTTTCATCCACAGCCATTAGATCGTAAACCGCAACGGTTTTAAACGTAGACCGTCAGATGAAGAAACTGCTGCCAGATACGATCTCAGCCTTTAGATCATAATCCGTGTAGACTACGATCTACAACCGCTAGATCTTGCAACGGTTATGATCAGAAATATTTCAACCGTTGGATCACTTGATTTATTTTTCTGGAAAAACGTAAAAGAAAATTTCTCCAAAAAGATAAGAACCAGCCAGGCCCACGAACCCCACGAAGCCCACGATCCGAGCTGGCCGGCCAGGCGGCGGCGCGCGCGCATGTGTTGCTCTGCCTTGCCTGAGCTAGGTCCTGCCTCTGTCAAAAACTTCTAATGCCCTAAGGACACACTTAAAAGTGACCAAACTAGCACTATATATGAAGGCTAATGCACTTCATGTGAGCAATGTGGTATTCACACAAGTTGGTGATGTGGCTTCTTCTTATGTAGCCACGTCACCTATTTTTCATTTTCCCCACATTTTTACTCCCACTTTGAGCATTAATTTCTAATTCACCCGAACTTGGAATTGAGTGATTCGAAAGCCTAAATTCATCTACTCGTTACGTTGATAATTTAGAAGCCATTAGTTTTTGGTTTTGATTAACGAACACTAATCATAATTAAACTCAAAGTATGGTGCTAGTCAACTTTTGACAAACCCACTTGTCCAAAAATTTTTCCTTCCTTCCAATTCTTTCCAACTTCTCCAACATCTCTCACCATCTCCAAACCATAGCGATAGCTTTTGCTGTCGTTGGGATATAGTGGGTATGATTGTTGTTGTAGTAGTAGTCATATTGTTTGCTTTAGAAGCCAAAAGCAGTCCTCACACTCTTGGTTTTCTCTATGAGGACGACAGTTTTGAGTTGTTGCAAAGAAAGGCCTCTTACACCAAGTCTAAGTTGGTTAAATGAAATTGCACAAGCAACATCTTGTTTTTTCTGAGGAAGGATGCAACGACATAATAAGATTAAATTACAATAATCTGCCTGAAAATCTGAAAGCTTGCTTTCTGTATTTATGAATAACTAAAGAGGATGAAGTGATCTCAGCTAACACATTGGAGCTGTTTTGGATGGCTGAAGGATTTGTAGATAAAGATGGGACGAAGAGCGTAAGAAGAGTGGCAAAAGAGTACATGAGTGATCTAGTTGACATAAACCTCGTAATTGCTATTGACATGACTTCGGAAAGAAGAGGAGCGGGGGGGAGGGGGGAGGGGGTTAATGTTAGAAAATTGCAGCAAAAAAGCAAGAACATGATCAAACGAAAGCCGAGACGAGTCTCAAGATGACTCTATCCTTAAATCAATTTAGCCTCTACCGATTGAGCAAGGTAGACAACAAGGCTAATGCTTCCCAAGATATAACAGCTGTCTTCTTTTCCTTTGCTCTAGGAGAAGAAGAATGAACTTGATATTGAAGAGAAAGATAAAGGAGAAAGGTAGAAGAAATATTGCTGAAAATTCTACATATTTTGCAAGAATGTTGTGTATCTTTGAAGATAGCAAGATCTCATATATATAGACCTTGGATTGTGTTTAAAACCATGTTGGAAACTCGTTTCAGCAGTTTTTTCTACCAGTTATGGCAGTTGATTACCGTTCAAAGGTGAAGGGAGATGATCATTGGATCAAAAGTTGCAACCCAAAATGAAAAGTTCTGTCCGCTGGCACGTCGATCTCTCACATCGATCGATCGACGTCACGTCGATCGATCGATGTGATCGATCGACGTCGGACAGACAGCCTTAGTCAGCCTCAGATCAACATGGATCTCCAACATCGATCGATCGACGTCATGTCGATCGATCGATGTGAGAGATCTACATCCGACTGAAAGTTTCCAGCATTGCAACACATCACATCAACCTCCCAAACAACCTCATATATATTTTATATAAGTTTGGAGCACATGGTAAGGTACTTTGATGTACTTTTCCAACAATCCCCCACATGATCCAAACTTATATAAAAACTACTTCAGAACATTAAACAACTAACCTCTCCATTATCAATCGAAAATAATGACACATAACGGATACGATGACTTGTGGTCTTGAATCGCCGGTAGTACAACTTGAGTTATATAAACGGAAGTAAGATGAACTTCGTCTTGAATCTTACTCCACTATTGTTTATATGAACAACAAGAAGACATATCATTATCTACTTCTTCAAGTTCGCGGTTTGGTGCGATATCGGCCATGCACCTATCTCAGGATTCATAAGCTCTCTAGAGAGTTTTCCTGGCTCTCACAGGAAGCGGCACCACTTCCAAGCTTATATAGGTGAAATTCATCAAGTGTGCACTGTTCACACCACCAAATATTATGGCTATGAATTTTTCATTAAGAGATTCTTAAAATCTCACCCTTAAGTCATCACAGTGAGCACTATCAATAACAACACCATAGGGAGAGTCATTCAGATAGCGCAACATAGAATTCTTTCATGACTTGTACTTAACCCATTGAACCCCGTTCGTAGGATCTCTACTAATAGCGGGTTAGGTTCCCGTCATGAAGATTTCTCTACAGATGGAATAAGTCACATCCCCTTCGATGTTTCGTAGACTAACTTCTTATTTAGTCCTTTAGTTAAAAGGTCTGCAAGGTTAAACTTGGTTCTTACATATTCCAAGTTAACCACCCCAGAACTAATCAAGTCACGCACAATGTTGTGCCTTAAACGGATGTGCCGGCTTTTCCCATTATATATCTTGTTCCTTGCACGTGTGATCGCAGCCTGAGAATCACAATGAATAGATACAGAAGACATAGGTTTAGACCATAAAGGAATATCAACAAGTAAATTCTTTAACCACTCGGCTTTTGTACTAGCAAGTTCCAAGGCAATAAATTCAGACTCCATTGTAGATTTAGCACTAAGAGTTTGTTTACATGATTTCCAACAAATAGCTCTACCACCCAATGTGAAAACATATCCACCAGTGGAGTTTATTTCATCATTATCAGTCACCCAATTAGCATCACAATAGCCTTCTAAAACAGCAGGTGACCCCGTAAACATGAGTCCTAAATTCATTGTTCCTCTAAGATATTTCAATAAACGTCTTAATGCACACCAATGACTCTCATTCGGGTTATGAGTGTATCGTGCAAGCCTATTAACAGAATATGCAATGTCAGGCCTAGTGCAATTCATCAAATACATTACACTACCAATTATCCTAGCATATTCACATTGTGACACACTCTCGAATTTGTTTTTAGTCAAAGTAACATGCGAGCCATAAGGTGTACTTACAGGTTTTACATTAAAGTGATTAAACTTTCTCAAAATTTTCTCCACATAATGTTCTTGAGAAAGTAAATAACCCCCATATTTCTCTATTAACTTGAGACCAAGTATTAAATCCGCCTTCCCCATGTCTTTCATATCAAACAAAGAAGACAACAATGTTTTTGTATCATTAACAACATCTATGTTGGTTCCAAATATTAACATATCATCAACATAAAGGCAAATAATGACACCATCACAATCATTAAATTTACTATACACACAACGGTCACTTTCATTTACTATATAACCATTAGATACTAATGCGTTATCAAATTTCTCGTGCCATTGTTTAGGTGCTTGCTTAAGACCATACAAAGACTTCTTAAGCCTACACACTTTGTGTTCTTGACCTTTAACTATCATACCCTCTGATTGCTTCATATAAATCTCCTCTTCTAAGTCTCCATTCAAAAATGCTGTCTTCACATCCATTTGGTGAATAACAAGTTTGAGAATGGAGGCAAGTGCTACTAGAACTCTAATAGTAGTGATCCTAGCAACCGGTGAGTAGGTGTCAAAGAAGTCTATACCTTCTTGTTGTGTGAATCCCTTTGCGACAAGCCTTAAACTTATCAATCGTTCCGTCCGCCTTTAGTTTCTTCCTAAACACCCACTTACAACTGATAGGTTTACACCCTCTAGGCAAGTCCACTAACTACCAAGTATTGTTACTTAGTATAGACTCAAGTTCACTATCTATGGCTTCCTTCCAAAACTTAGAATCTATTGATCTAATTGCATCTCCATACGTTTTGAGATCATCTTCTAAAATAAATGCTGTTATAAAGTCACTTCCAAATGACTTTTCCGTTCTTTGTCTCTTACTTCTTCTAGGTTCATCAACCTTTTGTTCAACTACGGATTTACTAGACTCGCCTATCTCAAGTGTAGAGACACCAACGGATTGTTCGTTCATAGGAAATATATGCTCAAAAAATTCAGCATCTTTAGATTCCAATGTAGCACCGTTATCTATAGTCATGAATCTATATGCTGCACTATTTTGAGCATACCCGATGAACACACAATCTCTTGTCTTAGACCCTATCTTACTTTTTTTAAAATCAGGAATGCCAACTTTGGCTAGACACCCCCACACTTTCAAGTAATTTAAGTTGGGAGCATAACCTTTCCACAACTCATAAGGAGTTTTATCTAACTTCTTATGAGGTATCCTATTCAAAATATGACAAGCAGTCAAGATTGCCTCCCCCCACAAGTTGTCCGGCAATCCTGAACTAACCAACATAGCAATCATCATATTTTTCAATGTTCTATTTTTTCTTTCGGCTACTCCATTAGACTGAGGTGTGTACGGAGGTGTAACTTCATGAATAATACCATTCTCTTCACAAAAATTTTGTAAAGAGTCTGTGCTATATTCACCACCTCTGTCAGTTCTAAGCCTTTTGATCTTTAAGTCTAGTTGATTCTCAACCTCATTCTTATAATTTATAAACGTAGACTCGGCCTCATCCTTATGACTTAATAAATATACTTTTGCATATCTTGAGTAATCGTCGATAAAGGTAACATAATACCGTTTACCACCTGTACTCATGTGATTTTTAAAATCACCTAAGTCACTATGAATCAGACCAAGTTTCTGTGAGACTCTGTCAACTTTCTTAAATGGTTTCTTATGATGTTTTGCTTCAACACAATGTTCACACTTGTTGAAGTTGTCATCATCATAAGAAATCACATTCATGTTTTTGAGTTTCTTTATCACTCCTATATTTGCATGTCCTAGTCTAGCATGCCACATATCATAAGACTCAACAAAATAAACAGAACTAGATGCATCTTTATTACTGCAGCAAATAGCATCGAGTACAAGCAGACCTCCATTACAAAAACCTTTACCGATAAACTCTCCATTTCTAGACAAAACAAGTTTATTAGACTCTAAAACAAGTTTAATGTTGGCCTTGTTCAGCAACACTCCGGAGATCAAGTTCCTACACATAGCAGGAACATGCAACACATTGCTAAGCTCCAGTCTCTTCCCAGAGGTTAACTTGAGAAGCACCTTACCCTTTCCGAGTACTTGGGTACTATGTGCATCTCCCAAGAAAACTTGTTCATCACTGCCTATTTCTTTGTATTCAGAAAATAGGTCTTTACTGGTAGCAATATGCCTGGTAGCACCCATGTCTACCACCCATTCCGTAAGGCCTCCAACAAGGTTTACCTCCGTTAGGACGACCTCTGCGATGACGTCGTCTGCTGTTCCTTTGGCCTATATCAGATTCGCCTAGTTGCTTGGTTGGCCCTTCCATTTCCTGCAGTTGACGGCTCGGTGTCCCAGTTTCCCGCACACCCAGCACACTCCCTTCATCTTGTTCTGGCCCTGCACAACAACTTTCTTACCTTTACCTCTGCTGTAGCCGACATTGTTGTTGTGGAACTTGGGCTTCTTCGCAGCATGCTCCACAACGTTGGCTTTGACTCCCTCCTCATGATGAGACTCATCTTCCAGTCGGTTGTGTTGAGAAATATGTTTGGATAATTTTCAAAGTCACGATTCTAAGTGATGAATACTTAAAAATGTCACACATGGTGTTATATGTGATTAAAAGTTGAAAAAGTTGAACAAGTTGACATCGATCTCTCAGGTTGTTGCACATCGATCGATCTATGTACATAGATCTCTCACATCTATCGATCTATGTAAGGCAGAAAAGTTTAAGACCTTTCTGTGAGACATCGATCTCTAAACCTGAGACACATCGATCGATCGATGTACATCGAACTCTCACTTCGATCGATCGATGTAGGTTAGAGAAAAAACCTAAACCTTTATGTGAGACATCGATCTATGAAGCTGAGGCACTTCGATCGATCGATGTCTAGGATTTTTAGAAATAATTTTCTAAAATGTGATAAAATGGTTGTTTTCATTTGTACATGATTTATACATGCTCATTATGTGCTTATTATGTGTTTTTGGTGATTATTATTGTCTTGTGACTAACGTGCCTTGGAAGTTTCTACAACTTACCAAAAAGGGCAAAATTGGTATTGTAAGTTTTGTAGGAACATCATATGGTGAAAATATTTCAAGTGCATATTATTATCTTATTTATCATAACAAAGGTGGTATTGCAATTATTTCTGACCATCGGGGCCATTTCTGGAGTTTTCTCACACAAGGGGTATTTTGGTCATTTTACCCCCAAGGGTATTTTTGGTATTTTCACTCAAGGAATCTCTTGAGCATATTATTATCTTCATTCTGGAGCTGTGTTATTATTATTTTGAAGATTATATGGTGATCTTATATCTTATTCTCTCAACCGATGATATTATTGACTATAGCTGGATATGTGACGATTTGAGATGTCACATTCTATTTTTTCTTGAAGACCCTCTTATATATGTTATAAGAGGATATTAATCATCATCTTTTAGAGATTACAAGGTGTCCTTGGTGCAAGATTCATCACAATATGTAAAGGAGAAGAAAGTAGGAATTTTGGTGTTATATGTTGACATAATCTTGTCAACACTTATTCATTATTTTTTATTCACAAAATTTGAGTTGGTATACTTACATACAACATCAAAAACGTCCATAAACAGGTGGAGAAGATGGTGTACTCATTTCATGACTTTTGGACAAGTGAAAAATTCAAAAACAAGCTAGTTGGCAAAAGTTGCCAACTTGAAATTTCAAATTTGAATGTAATGGAGACAAGGTTGTTGGAGATGATTATGGAGGTGCTTTAATTCAAAATTCTCAGTCATCACATGGTCTAAAAGTTGGAGGAAATATGCCATCAATTCACACTATAAATAGAAGGCAAGATGAAGAAGAGAAGACACACACTTGAAAGCAAAATTGAAGATTGTTGTCTTTCTATTCTCTTCTCATATTTTCGTTCATACTTTGTGTAGCTAAGGTGTTCCAATTTTTTTG
>AP025061.1:27769147-27788614 GCA_036186865.1 Eustoma russellianum | reverse complement strand
CAACATCAAAAACGTCCATAAACAGGTGGAGAAGATGGTGTACTCATTTCATGACTTTTGGACAAGTGAAAAATTCAAAAACAAGCTAGTTGGCAAAAGTTGCCAACTTGAAATTTCAAATTTGAATGTAATGGAGACAAGGTTGTTGGAGATGATTATGGAGGTGCTTTAATTCAAAATTCTCAGTCATCACATGGTCTAAAAGTTGGAGGAAATATGCCATCAATTCACACTATAAATAGAAGGCAAGATGAAGAAGAGAAGACACACACTTGAAAGCAAAATTGAAGATTGTTGTCTTTCTATTCTCTTCTCATATTTTCGTTCATACTTTGTGTAGCTAAGGTGTTCCAATTTTTTTTTGTTGTCCTGGTACATTATACACACCTTCTTGGGTTGGATTTGTATGATTGATTAGCCAAATTTATAAGGCTATATCAATAGGTGGTAGAGGTGTTGTAACCAAGAGTTGCATAGAGGTGATTATCCAAGTCTTGAATAGGGTTGATGTATAACCCATGGATCAAGCTTGGCTCTTGTTGTAAGGTGTTCATTTGATAGTGAAATCCAAGGAAAGGTGTTCCTTGGGACTGGAGTAGGTCACATTGACCGAACCAGGATAAATCCTCCGTGTTCTTCTCTTGTTTCTTTATTTCTGTTTTCTGCCCGTTTTTTACTGCAGTTTTCACACAACTTCTCACAATTTGAAAAACTAGCTAAACATTTTCAAAATTCGTGATTTTTGGTGGAGTTATACTTCAGACTGTTAGATTTCATTTGCAACAAGAATCACTTGATTTGAGCAAGGGAAAGTTAGTCTTTCAGTCTTTGCAAGATAAGTGCTCCAATCTGGCTTCAATCTGACCAGTTTTGAGAAAACTTAAATTCTGTATTTTTCAAGAATTGTTTAAGGTCAGGGCCTTTTGGAAACTTCATCTACACATCCTAAGGAGTGTTTTGATATAAAGATCAACCTTTTTTGGTTGAGTATTCAAAGAGAAACATGTTTTGCAAAATCAGCAACATTCTGTCCAATTCTGTCTAGATTGACCATCTGAATCTTTTTATTTGTTTGAAGGGCCAACCAACTTATTTTTGTCTGATTTTTGAACAGAGTCTTGTTAACTCATTGAAGTTAAATTCTGGAAAGTTTCATAATTTTTGGAGTTGTGTACCATTATTTGTGAATTTTTGAAAACGGGTTCTTAATCTGAGGTGGTTTCAGATTCTATTTTCAAAGGGGATTTTAACAAAGGGTTGTAGTGTAATTTCTGCTAACCACTATTCACCCCCCCTCTAGTGGTGTTTATTGCAGGTGCACGGTCCAACATTTGGTGTCAGAGCCAGACCAACACCACTCAAAAGAGGCAAGATTTAACACCATACGGACAATACAAGGCCAAGAAACAACGATTCATTATATACTGCTTGTCTCAAATCCAAGGTACATACTATGGCTATTGTTTCTCACAAAGGTGAGTTGGAAGGTATGTCTACACAACGCCCTCCTCTTTTTGATGGCAATAACTTTGTTCATTGGAAACTAAGAATGAGGCTATTCTTAATTGCTATAGACATCGATTTATGTTCTATAGTTGAAGATGGGCCTTACATTCCAACGAAAGTTACACAAGTTAGTAGAGTAACTCAAGAGGTTGAAAAATATAAAAGTGAATGGTCATCAGATGATAAAAAGAAAATGTCTATGAATGCTAAAGCTATGCAATTACTTTTGAATGGACTTACAACTTCTGAAGCAGGATATGTGTCAAATTGCACAAGCGCACACGACATGTGGAAATCACTTGTATTAAAGCATGAAGGTACTAGTGGTGTTAAAGAGTCAAAAATAAACATGCTTATGACTGAATTAGAGGCTTTCAAAATATTGCCAAACGAATCCATAACATCTATGGATTTGAGGATTACTAATATTTTCAATGCCCTTGAAGCTTTAGGGAAGTCATTTTCGAACAGTGAAAAGGTTCAAAAGGTGCTACGAAGCCTCCCTGCTGAATGGGATCTAAAGGTGACTGCAATCGAGGAGACAAAGTCAATCACTAAGATGGATGAATTGATCGGGTCTCTTAAAGTTTACGAGGTTAAATTAAACCAACGAAAGTCTGAATCGTCTAAGTCATCCAGTAAGTCAATAGCTTTCAAAACAACCGAAACACATGCTAGTAACGATGATAGTAATAGTGATACTGAATTAGACGACTTGATATTGATAGCTAGAAAACTAAGAAAATTTTTCAAACGTCCAAATAGGAATAGACAACGTAATTCTTCTTCTTCTTCTTCTCAACCTAGGAAGAATAACACAAACAAATGGTATAATAAAGAATTAAAGTGTTATGAATGCGGTCAAAAAGGACATATTTCATACGACTGTCCCACGAAGAAAAATAATAATAACAACAACAATAATAAACAAGTCAAGGACAAAGAGGCTCAAACGACAAAGACAAAGGATTCTAAGGCAAGAAAAGGGAAACGAGCAATGAAGGTGAGCACATGGAGCGACTCATCCGACTCAAAATCCGAAACTGAGGAAGCTCAAGTCTGCTTCATATCCAACGAGGTATGTTGTTCTTCTGATAGTGATTCTGATAGTGACATGACATTTGATGAAATGTATGAAGAATTCCTAAGAATGCATGCTCACTGTAAGAGGCTCTCTAAAGAAAAGAAGAAACTAGTTGAAGAAAATGAAGTTGAAGACGTCCAACTTGGAATTTTCCGATCAACTAGAATCTCTTAAACAAGAGTCCACTAATACTCTTGATTCTTTAGAGAATAAAATTGAATCATATAGGAAAGATGAACATAAGATAAAAATGGAAAATAAGATGTTAAAATCTAAGATAGAAAGTTGTGAACATGAAATAACACAACTTAAGTCGTCTAAACTTAACTTAGAAAAAATGTTAGAACAATTTAAATCGGGTGCAAATATGTTAGATACACTTATCTCATCACAAAAGTATGGTAATGATAAAATCGGCTTAGGCTATAAAGAAGAAAATGAAAAAGTAAATAAAAAGACTAAGTTTGTTTCATCTAGTACAAAGTTGTCATATAATACAACAAAATCAACTTTGCCTGCTTCTACACCTTCGTCTACTTATATCAAGGCAAAAATACAACACACACCCACCAATATACACACGCATAAACATACATCTAGGCCAAACTTTGCATTTAGACAACCTAGAAATTATGCCTACTTGTATACAAATGCAATTAGACCGAATAAATTGCATACAACTTATTATGAACCTAAGTATAGACAACACTCATATAAATCTTTTAGAAATACATATGAACACACTTATATAGCGCCATATAAGAAACAAAGTCACATGCCTTATACAATTTGACCATCCTATAATAATTATCAACCATGGCACAACATGTATAACAATGCATCTTCACTTATGTGGAATAATCATGTATATGCTAATTCTTCTTATTTTCTAAATTATAACAATGCTGAAAATGTGCCTAGAAGGTATATTCAAGTTTGGATACCTAAGGGATATCTAAACAAGAATAGTGCCCCTAACATTCAAGGACCCAAATAAAGGGTACCTAAAACTTTGTCTCCATTGTAGGATAAACGCAAGGAATGCAAGAAGGAGGCAAACTCAAAGAATCTAAAAACTTTTGGTTTTTAGATAGTGGATGTTCGAGGCATATGACGGGGAACCCCAAACTATTCATCGAATTGGAACATATCAAGAATGGAGAAAAAGTAACATTCGGTGACAACAACAAAGGACAAGTTATTGGAAAAGGAACAATTGGGGATCCTAACACATTTCAAATACGAAAAGTGTTATTAGTAAGCAATCTATCTTATAATTTACTTAGTATTTCTCAACTTATAGATTGTGGTTATAATGTCTCCTTTCATCCCAATTCTTGTGATATAATAAATGAAAAAGGAAAAACGGTTTTAAAAGGAAATAGATATGGAAATATACCCTTACTTTAGATAACATGTTAGATGCTAAGGTTAAGTGTCTAATATCACATGACTTAGATGTAAATTTATGGCATAGAAGATTAGGCCATATAGGAATTTCAACTATTAAGAAATTGTCTAAGAAGAATTTAATTAGAGGAATGCCTAAGTTAGACTTAGATAATTTTCAAATGTGTGAAATATGTATTAAGGGAAAACACATTAAAGAAACCTTAAAACCGAAACATGAAGTGAGTACTAGTCATGTACTAGAATTGCTTCACTTAGACTTATTTGGTCCAAATAGGACAAGAAGTCTAAGTGGACACTACTATGTGTGTGTCATAGTAGATGATTACTCACGCTACACATGGACATTGTTCTTAACACACAAAGACAATGCTCCATTAGCAATCGAAACTCTTATTAAGCAACTTGAAAACATTTATGAAGAAAATGTTAAAAGAATTAGAAGCGATAGAGGTGGAGAATTTAAAAACAAAGACGTAATCAAATTTTGCGAACTATATGGAATCAAACATGAATTCTCACCACCTAGAACACCACAACTCAATGGAGTTGTTGAACGTAAAAATAGAACGATTCAAGAAGTTGCTAGGACAATGCTGTGTGAAAATAAATTACCTAAATATTTATGGGCTGAAGCTGTTAGTTGTGCATGCTATATTATAAATAGGCTCACTATTAGAAAGAAATTAAATAAAACGACAGCCTAAGATAGATTATCTTAAAGTATTTGGATGTAAATGTTTTGTGCTGAACACTAAGGATAATCTAGATAAATTTGAACAAAAGTCTATTGAATGCATATTTGTTGGGTATTCAACTAACTCAAGAGCATATAGGTGTTATAATCCTGTATCTAGAAAAATAATTGAATCCATACATGTGAAATTCAATGAAAATGCATGCTTTGAAGTTAGTGATAAACATCAACATAAACAAGAAACAAATATTGAAAATATGTTTGATGATGATGTATTACTTGAGCCTGTACTTGATCATCTAGAACCAACTCTCCCTGATCAAGACATACATAAACCCTTAGATGAAATAAATCAAGAGACTCTGCAATTGGAAGATACAACTAATGATCCAATTACATATGATAACGTTCACACTAATGAAACATTTGAACAAGATGAGGGTGAACCTAGTCAATCTAGGAATTGGTGGCACCCTAGAGAACTAATCATTTGGGATCCAAGTGTTGGGGTTAGAACACGTAGAAATATAAGTCAACTTGAAGGACATAGCTTAATCTCACAATTAGAACCTAAGAACGTAAAGGAAGCATTAGGTGACATATCATGGATAGATGCTATACATGAGGAATTAAATCAATTCACAAGGAACAACGTGTGGGACTTAGTACCTAAACCTGAAGACAAGTCTATCATAGGAACTAAATGGGTCTTTAGGAATAAAATGGATGAACAAGGAAATATTACAAGGAATAAGGCTAGACTAGTCGCACAAGGTTATAATCAACAAGAAGGAATATATTATGAAGAAACATTTGCACCCGTTGCACGACTAGAAGCAATTAGATTGTTACTTGCGATTGCAAGTCTAAGCAAAATTAAGCTCTTCCAAATGGATGTCAAGAGTGCGTTCTTGAATGGATACATCCAAGAAGAGGTGTTTGTCAAACAACCCCCTGGATTTGAAGATCCAAAGAATCCTAACCATGTTTATAAGCTTAAGAAAGCTCTATATGGTTTAAAACAAGCTCCAAGAGCTTGGTATGATAGATTTTCAAACTTTCTTATTGCAAATAATTATCAAAGGGGGACCATCGACAACACATTATTCCTAAGAAGAAAAGGTAATGATTTGTTAATAGTTCAAATATACGTAGATGATATAATCTTTGGTTCAACCAACCCTAATTTAGTAAAAGACTTTGAAGAATGTATAAAGTCAGAATTTGAAATGTCAATGGTAGGAGAGTTGAATTATTTCTTAGGACTTCAAATCAAACAAACCCCTCAAGGAATTCACATTAGCCAACTTAGGTATGTCAATGATATGATTAAGAAGTTTGGCTTTGAAGAGTTAAAACCTACAAATACTCCTATGAGTGTTAGTACCAAACTTGATAAGGATGAAAATGGTAAACCTTTTGATGACACACTTTATAGGTCTATGATTGTCTCATTGTTATACTTAACTACATCAAGACCTGATATTATGTTTAGTGTGTGTATGTGTGCTAGGTTTCAATCTTGTCTTAAGGTATCACATTACAATGCAGTGAAAAAGATCTTTAGATATCTTAAGCATACACCTCACTTAGGACTGTGGTATGATAGAAACGATAAGTTGGAATTACACGCATATAGTGATGCTGATTATGGTGGTTAAAAGTTAGATAGAAAATCCACTAGCGTATATGTCAATTCATAGGAACCAATTTGATCTCTTGGTTTTCTAAAAAGCAAGCTAGTGTAGCTCTTTCTACCACTGAAGCCGAGTATATCGCTTTGAGTTTATGTACCACCCAAATACTTTGGCTTAAACAGCAACTTAGTGATTTTGGCATTAAAATGAATAAGATTCCAATTTTCTGCGATAGCACAAGCGCAATCAATCTTTCCCGGAATCCGGTGCTTCATTCTAAGGCCAAACACATTGAGGTGCGATACCACTTTCTTCGCGATCATGTTCAAAATGAGGACATAGTGATAAACCATATAAGAACTGATCACCAAATCGCTGACATCTTTACCAAACCCCTTAATCAAGCCACTTTTGAAAACTTACGAGCCAAATTAGGAATGATGACTTACGATACCATTGTATAGTTCTATCGTTTGCATGATTTGCAAAATAAAGGGGGAGATAGAATAAGAACATGATTTTAGTTGGTAAGTCATGTTTTAGTTGGTAAGTCATGATGAATCATATTCTAAGTTTTTATTGGTATAAATTTTGGAGCATAGGTTAAGGGGGAGAGTATGAGTTGAG
Organism: Eustoma russellianum; assembly: GCA_036186865.1. Lineage (NCBI taxonomy): Eukaryota > Viridiplantae > Streptophyta > Magnoliopsida > Gentianales > Gentianaceae > Eustoma > Eustoma russellianum. The sequence continues at coordinate 27,781,653 of AP025061.1, read as the reverse complement.
GGGGAGCGGCATACTAGTTAAAAGTTGAAAACATAGTTGAAAACATTTGGTTAAACTTTTGGTTAAACTTTTGGTTATAAGTTGTGACATTAAAATCATGTTAGGTTATTTTGAAAATCATCCAAAAGGGAGAGAATGTTGAGAAATATGTTTGGATAATTTTCAAAGTCATGATTTTAAGTGATGAATACTTAAAAATATCACACATGGTGTTATATGTGATTGAAAGTTGAAAAAGTTGAACAAGTTGACATCGATCTCTCAGGTTGTTGCACATCGATCGATCTATGTACATAGATCTCTCACATCTATCAATCTATGCAAGACAGAAAAGTTTAAGACCTTTCTATGAGACATCGATCTCTAAACCTGAGACACATCGATCGATCGATGTACATCAAACTCTCACTTCGATCGATCGATGTAGGTCAGAGACAAAACCTGAACCTTTATGTGAGACATCGATCTATGAAGCTGAGGCACTTCGATCGATCGATGTCTAGGGTTTTTAGAAATAATGTTCTAAAATGTGATAAAATGGTTGTTTTCATTTGTACATGATTTATACATGCTCATTATGTGCTTATTATGTGTTTTTGGTGATTATTATTGTCTTGTGACTAACGTGCCTTCGAAGTTTCTACAACTTACCAAAAAAGGCAAAATTGGTATTTTAAGTTTTGTAGGAACATCATATGGTGAAAATATGTCAAGTGCATATTATTATCTTATTTATCATAACAAAGGTGGTGTTGCGATTATTTCTGACCATCGGGGGCATTTCTAGAGTTTTCTCACACAAGGGGTATTTTGGTCATTTTACCCCCAAGGGTATTTTTGGTATTTTAACTCAAGGAATCTCTTGAGCATATTATTATCTTCATTCTGGAGATGTGTTATTATTATTTTGAAGATTATATGGTGATCTTATATCTTATTCTCTCAACCGATGATATTATTGACTATAGCTGGATATGTGACGATTTGAGATGTCACATTCTATTTTTTTCTTGAAGACCCTCTTATATATGTTATAAGAGGATATTAATCATCATCTTTTAGAGATTACAAGGTGTCCTTGGTGCAAGATTCATCACAATATGTAAAGGAGAAGAAAGTAGGAATTTTGGTGTTATATGTTGACATAATCTTGTCAACACTTATTCATTATTTTTTATTCACAAAATTTGAGTTGGTATACATACATACAACATCAAAAACGTCCATTAACAGGTGGAGAAGATGGTGTACTCATTTTATGACTTTTGGACAAGTGGAAAATTCAAAAACAAGCTAGTTGACAAAAGTTGCCAACTTGAAATTTCAAATTTGAATGTAATAGAGACAAGGTTGTTGGAGATGATTATGGAGGTGCTTTAATTCAAAATTCTCAGCCATCACATGGTCTAAAAGTTGGAGGAAATATGCCATCAATTCACACTATAAATAGAAGGCAAGATGAAGAAGAGAAGACACACACTTGAAAGCAAAATTGAAGATTGTTGTCTTTCTATTCTCTTCTCATATTTTCGTTCATACTTTGTGTAGCTAAGGTGTTCCAATTTTTTTGTTGTCCAGCTACATTATACACACCTTCTTGGGTTGGATTTGTATGATTGATTAGCCAAATTTATAAGGCTTCATCAATAGGTGGTAGAGGTGTTGTAACCAAGAGTTGCATAGAGGTGATTATCCAAGTCTTGAATAGGGTTGGTGTATAACCCAAGGATCAAGCTTGGCCCTTGTTGTAAGGTGTTCATTTGATAGTGAAATCCAAGGAAAGGTGTTCCTTGGGACTGGAGTAGGTCACATTGACCGAACCAGGATAAATCCTCCGTGTTCTTCTCTTGTTTCTTTATTTCTTTTTTCTGCCCGTTTTTGACTGCAGTTTTCATACAATTTCTTACAATTTGAAAAAATAGCTAAACATTTTCCAAATTCGTGATTTTTGGTGGAGTTATACTTCAGACTATTAGCTTTCATTTGCAACAAGAATTACTTGATTTGAGCAAGGGAAAGTTAGTCTTTCAGTCTTTGCAAGATAACTGCTCCAATCTGGCTGGAATCTGACCAGTTTTGAGAAAACTTAAATTCTGTATTTTTAAGAATTGTTTAAGGTCAGGGTCTTTTGAAAACTTCATCTACACATCCTAAGGAGTGTTTTGATATAAAGATCAACCTTTTTTGGTTGAGTATTCAAAGAGAAACACGTTTTGCAAAATCAACAACATTCTGTCCAATTCTGTCTAGATTGACCATCTGAATCTTTTTATTTGTTTGAAGGGCCAACCAACTTATTTTTGTCTGATTTTTGAACAGAGTCTTTTTATTTGTGAATTTTTGAAAAACGGGTTCTGAATCTGAGGTGGTTTCAGATTCTGTTTTCAAAGGGGATTTTAACAAAGAGTTGTAGTGTAATTTCCGCTAACCACTATTCACCCCCCCTCTAGTGGTGTTTATTGCAGGTGCACGGTCCAAGAGGTTGTTCTCTTCGATGCGTATGTGTTTAATTATGGCATCTAGAGACAACTTGGCGTCGTCATGTTTTCCTCTCTTCTTGTATTTGCTCCAAGAAGGAGGGAGTTTCTCCAATAGCGCAGCCGCCTGGAATGTCTCATCAATCTTGATACCTTCATGTTCCTGATTATCCACCAGTTGTTGGAATTGATGAATTTGATCATTTATTGGAGAATGATCAACCATCTGGAACTTCTAGAACTCACTCACCACGTACTTGCATTTTCTCCCATCTTCAGCACCATATTTGCTCTCCAGTGCTGACCAGATCTCTTTAGCAGACGTAAATTTGACATAAATGTCAAACAAAGAGTTGGCCAGAAAGTGAAGAATATGGCCTTTGCAAGTTGTGTTGTCTGCATCAAACTTATGTGCTTCGGTTTCATCCTTTGGTTTGTCCGTCTTAAGCACATACGAAACCGAGAGCATCTCAAGGAAGAACAACACTTTTGCTGCCCATCTCTTGTAAAATTTGCCATCAAATGGCTCCATCTTGGACATATCGGGTAAAGCTTCCTTGGATGCCATCCTAAATTGCTTTAAGATTGTTAGAAAAGTGCAGCAAACAAGCAAGAATATGATCAAACGAAAGTCAAGACGAGTCTCAAGATGACTCTGTCCTTAAAGCAATTTAGCCTCTACCGATTGAGCAAGGTAGACAACAAGGCTAATGCTTCCCAAGATATAACTGCTGTCTTCTTTTCCTTTGCTCTAGGAGAAGAAGAATGAACTTGATATTGAAGAGAAAGATAAAGGAGAAAGGTTGAAGAAAGATTGCTGAAAATTCTACATATTTTGCAAGAATGTTGTGTATCTTTGAAGATAGCAAGATCTCATATATATAGACCTTGGATTGTGTTTAAAACCATGTTTGAAACTCATTTCAGCAGTTTTTCTACCAGTTATGGCAGTTGATTACCGTTCAAAGATGAAGGGAGATGATCATTAGATCAAAAGTTGCAACCCAAAATGAAAAGTTCTGTCCGCTGGCACGTCGATCTCTCACGTCGATCGATCGACGTCGGACAAACAGACTTAGTCAGCCTCAGATCAACATGGATCTCCAACATCGATCGATCGACGTGAGAGATCCACGTCCGACTGAAAGTTTCAAGCATTGCAACACATCACATCAACCTCATAAACAACCTCATATATATTTTATATAAGTTTGAAGCACATGGTAAGGTACTTTGATGTACTTTTCCAACAGTTAAAACTTGTCTTTATGATTTAGTTCATGACTTTTGTAGACGACATGTTGAAGAATACAAGTTTATATGGCTGACAGATGGAAATGAGCCTTCTAGTTCCTCAACATGCAACCATCATGGGTATCGTGTTTGCTACAAAACGCATCAAAGGTCCATAGAAGATAAGGCTGCAAGTCCTGTCCATTCTTTGCTCTGTGTTGGACTACAACCCAGAACCAAGCAACCAACAACCATACTCAGTATATTATAGCGACAACAAAAGTTATCGTTAGGGTCTGGAGAGGATGAGAGGCAAGCAAACAATACCTCCATCCCAAGGGACATGGAGTTTGCTTCCAGTGAGACTTCCGGCTCTGTATGTACAATGTCTAGATGACACAATAATAAGAATATGGTGTACTAGTGTACTAGTGAAGGAATTTAGTAAACACAAATCGAAAACTTCTGAAATTAAGATATCCATAACCGTGTATATGCACAAATAAGAAACAAGCAATGCAATTTCCAATTTTAGAGGCTTAAAATGCGTTCAGGTGTTGCATTTGCAGTTTTGTCCCGTAGGCTTAAGACTAGTTCTCTAACGAGTTTCAAGTGGTTGATTTAGTGTAAAGACACTTATGGGTGGGAGATGCAAATATAAGTCCTTGGGTAGTTCCAGAATTTATTTCTAACCTTTGGAACTTGGAGACTTTTATCTGGACTTGCCTAAAAGTATTTGGAAGATGAAAAGGCTTAGGCATTTGGAGTTCCGTAGCTGCGAGCTTGAATGGTGATGGTTTGGACATGTCAAGCGGAGACAGACAACGGCGTCGGTCAGAGCAATTGAAAGTCTCATTATAGAGGGGAACAGGAGTAAAGGCAAGCCCAAACTGACTTAGGATGAGCAGATTAGACACGACCTACTAGATTTGCACCTCTCTGACGACATGGTCCAGGATAGGAGTTAATGGAGACATAATATTAAGGTTAACGAGGTATAGGTCATATATAGGGACAACTTAGAGTATATTTAGAGACATAGATAGGCGTAGACACTATCTACGCTTTAGGTTGACTTTGCACTTGGTTGCTTATGTTTTACCGTTGTTTTGCATTATATGTACATATACACGTGATGTGTATTTTAATATCGAAAGTCTCTTCTTTGTTCTGTCATTTACGCAGGTACATGTGGAGCCGGAGGTCTCACTGGAAGCAGATTCTCTATCCCTTGGGATACATGTATTGTCCGTCTACCAGTGGTCGGAGTTCTACCAGTGGCATAATCAACTTGTAGAAATGGACTTTCTAGCTAAACTCGAGTCCTTTGGAGTTGTGGATCTTGCAAAGGGCTGGACAACTTGTGAGATTCCCTTCTACTTCCAGGAGGCTAGAATCGTTGGATTTAACAACATCAGACTTTGGAACATGGTGAAATAAAGCAAAGTGACTCATTAAATTGACTGTGTTTCTATATTGTGAAGTATCAGTTGATCGACACAGCTTGACATAATTTTTATTATGGGCTATCGGAAAACAACCTCTGTGTGTTTTTAACGCATGAGTATGGTTGCATACATCCAACCCCCATACCCTGCCATAGACGAGATTCTCTAAGGCAATGGGATAATGTTGTTGTTGTTGTAGACTTACTATCAGCTATTGGGAACTACCATGTCTTGAGATTTTGAAGCTCACAGGAGATTGGAAGCAATGGGCGGTGGAAGGTACAACAATAACATTATTGCATTGTTTTAGAGGTTTCCGCTTATGGCGGGGTATGAGGGGGTAGCAACCATGGCTATGAGTTAGAAACAAACAACAGTTGTTTTCCGATGATCTATAATGAAAATTGCGTCAAATTGTGTCGATCAACTGATACTTCATAATATAAGAAGCACAGTCAATTTAATGAGTAATTTTGCTTTATTCCATCATATTCCAAAGTCAAAAAACTCCATTGGAAATGAAAACTGGGTGGTGGAAAGGTGATAAAATTCAAAAGCTAAAATACTTGAGGCTAGAGGTCCATGGTTTGAAAGACTGAAATGCATACGATGATTCGTTTCCTTGTCTGGAGAAACTTGAGTTGCGGTTTTGCCAGCATCTCGAGATACCAGCTTTTCTTTGGGGGAGCTTGCAGCGTTGCAATGGATTGCAGCTCACTATTGTAGGCACAAGGTGGAAAGTGCAGTCATTCAAATTCATGCACAACAGGTAGATAGTGGAAAGATGTTCCACTTGGATATCTGTTGAAAATCTTAGATGTTTATGTAATCAATAGGTTAGAAAATCCTTTTGATTCAAATTTGTATCATCAACAACAACAACAACATTATCCTATTACATCAAAGGCTCCCGTCTATGACAATGTATGAGAAGATCAGATGTATGCAACCATACTCATATGTTAAATACACACAGATATTGTTTAACCTTAAAAGTCTTTTCGAGTTAATTGCAGATTAATGGGATTTGCACCCAATTTCATCTAGCAATTTGTTGTCACTGAAGGTTTCCATTTCCAATGGAGTCAAGGACACATTCTTCCTTGACTTTAGAATACGATAGAATAAATCAAAATGACTCACTAAATTAGTTGCGCTTCTTATGTTGTAAAGTAACAGTTGATTGACAGACGTAATTTCCATTATGGGTCATCGAGAAACAACAACTGTGTGGTTTCCAACACGTGAGTATGGTTGCGTATATCCGACCCCCATACCCTGCCGTAGACGGAAGCCTCTAAGACAATAAGGTAATGTTGTTGTTGTTATCACTGAAAATGTAACCATCCAACATGTTTCCGGTGACCCAAAACCTAGTACATATATTCTGACATTAGAAGGCGGATTAGGGTTACAAGGCAGAACCAATAGTTCAGCTTTATCTTTTGAGAAAAAAAGCATAAAGAACCTAACTCTTTCAATCAATAGATTGAGGTGAGCCATTAATATTGACTATTACGTGGCTTCTGTTCATATTGGCTGCGAAATCAACTAAAATAGACAGTGGAAAAAGTAGCAATAATTTTGAGACAATACAAACCAGAAATTGCTATACTGAACTACCAAAAATCATTACAAGAACATGATCCATCTACAAAATGGTGGAATCGGTTTCGGTCCCTAACAACAATTTCCCTGCTGAACACGGATGATACAATCTTTGTTGCATTATGACAGTCGGTACATATTCTCAGATTCTTTGAAATTCTAAGTGTAGTCCCTGGAGGAGTTTTAAGGAGGCCATATGCGATGGCTAACTTTTCACTATGGTGACCAAGGGACACTTCTCTATCATTGTCATCTCCTTCTAGCCTACCTGCATCTGTTTCAGGTGAGTAGCCTGCCACCTTGATCTCATTCATCATGTTTTCAGTTGCTGCATAAATCTCCTGAGATTGAGGGTGCATGCTATCTTCAGCCAAGAATTCGTGAACTACCCCATCCAATTCAATTGAGCTGCATCCAGGGCTTTTCTTGATTCCAATCTCTTTCATCTGGCTTCTCATGTTTAGTGCCTCTTTTGATCTGCCAAGGGAAGAGTATATGTTGGAAAGAAGTATGTAATCCGCACTGCAAGCAGGCTCCAATCTTAAGACCTGCTTTAGCGCCTCTTCTGCTATCTCAACGTTCTTATGAACTTTGCAAGAAGCCAACAATGTCCTCCATATAACAGCATTTGGCCTGATGGCAATCTTATTGATGAATTCAAAGGCTTCTTCAATCAATCCAGCACGTCCTAGGATGTCAACCATGACACCGTAATGCTCAATATTTGGTTCAATCCCTAAATCTCTTTTCATACTTGAAAAATGAACCCTGCCCTCATTAACTAGACCAGCATGACTACATGCCCGAAGAACACCCAAAAGAGTCACATCATTTGGAGTAATGTTCCTTTGTAACATTAGATTATAGTATTCAAGAGCCCTTTCCCCATGCCCGTTACAAGCAAGACCTTGAATCAGTGCAGTCCATGACCAAACGTTTTTTGAGGGCATCTCTTCGAAAACTTCAATGGCATTGGTGGTGCAACCGCACTTAGCATAGAAATCCACCAATGAAGTCCCCAGACTGACACTAAGCTTTAAGTTATGTTTCAGCACATAAGAATGGATCCATTTTCCAGTTTCCAAAGCTCCAAGGAACGCACAAGCAGACACGACGCTAACCATAGTAACTTCATTTGGTTCAACATTTGTCTTCTGCATCTTATTGAACAGGGCAAGTGCATCTTTACATCTGTTTGCTTGGCTATATCCAGAAATCATTGCACTCCATGCCACAACATCCTTCTTAGGGATCCCATCGAATAATTGCCTTGCAAGATCCACAGAGCCACACTTCGCATACAGGTCAACAAGGGAGGTCAACAAAGAGGAGCTGTGCATTAGTCCATTCTGTTCCACATAGTTATTTATCCACTGTCCCAGTTTCAAATTCCTTAACCTCTTACAAGCAGTCAAAACGCTAATCAACGTAACCTCATCAAATGTATCCCCAGTGTCCAACATAGCATGGAACAACTTAACAACCTCTTCCCAATACCCACCCTTAACATAACCAGAGAACATACAATTCCAAGTTACCATACTTCTCTCAGACATCCCATCAAATAGCTGGCGCGCGAGTACCATATCACCACAACTAGCATACATATAAATCAACGCATTCTCCACCATCTCTTCTCTCCCAAACGCAAATCGAAATTTCACAATCTGGGCATGAATCTGTCCACCTTCCATCAAACCCTTTATCCTAGAACAAGCTTTCAATACGCTAGAAAAACTAAACACGTCAGGCTGAACTGAGTGTTCGACCATTTGTCTGAACAAAAGAACTGCCTCATCAGCACATTGCTTCAATGTCAATCCCCTGATAACGACATTGTAAGCCGATGAATTGGGATTTTCAAGCTGATCGAAAATAGAAAGGGCGTAATTTATCGGGACACCTGGGAGGAGGAGGGCAGCGGATTCGAGGAGGGGCTCAGCTATGTTAGGGTGGTGAAGGAGACGGGTCTTGATTAGATGAGCATGGACTTGGTTGAGATCCTTCACAGTTTTGCAATGTTGAAGAATGAAGCTTCTGGGATTCTCTCTGAATGAAGGTAAAATGGGAGGTGTAGTTTTGGCGGGGGAAGAGGGTAAGGTAACGACCATTTTGACATTTGTCGGAGTGGTGTCTTTGCCCGTCTGATTTTATCAAAAACTGAAGGTGGCGTTTGTTGGGAGAAATGGGAATGATCTGTTTTTTTATTTATTTTTTTTTGTGGTAAATGAAGGAATGAATTTCATTTTGATATCCAATTATTTGGTAATGAATATCGTTTTTTGATATACTAAGCCCCTACCTATCAAAATGTGAGAATGGAGGAATGGGGAGCCGCCGCTCAACGACGCCGGCCACCGCCGCCGGTCCGCCGTCGGCCACCACTATTCCGACCGGTCACTATTCCCATTCCCATTTTAATACCAAACAACTATCACTTTTAACTACAAACCCATTCCCTATCATACCTATCCCGATTCTAATTCCGATTTCCAAGTGCCAACCAAACGCCACCTAAGGTTTCCAAACGAGTCAATATACGAGCGAAGGGAAGTGAAAAGATTTGGCGAGGAGAGAAAAAAAGCTTAAAAAATATCAAGGGTTGTCCAAGCAAATTTATTGATAAATTTAATGGTTTTAATATGTTGATTATATCTAGAAACATTAGACAAATGTAGGATGGTAACTAAAGAGACAGCTCAATTTGACTTTAAAACTGTGATGGCGATGCATTAGACACAAAGATTACGGTATGTCATACACCGCGAATGTGCTTTAGAATGAAGCTGAATAAATTTATGAATGATATTCAATCGTAGAGGCGGAGTGTGAAGTGAAATTTTATCTTTATTGTTGTGGTTGTTTGTTGATATGAGCAGATTTAATGTATTTGAGTAAATATATGTGGATTAGACAACTTCTACATTTCTTAATGCATCTTCATGAATCAAATTATTCCGATTAAACCGTGGCTCCAAATATCTTCACCCTTTGATCACAGTGCGGCATACATCTTCATGAATCAAATTGCAGCTTTGAATTTTTGAAAATTTAATGGAAAATATTATTTCTCAAAAATATCTTAATCGTTTTTTGTTTAAGCTAAAATTAAAAGAAACAAAGCATCGAGCCACATCCAATCTGGTGTTAGAGTAACTAACATTAAGTGAACAACAAAAACATACGAGTAATGACAGATTATGCATTGTGCTATAAGAATATTATGATCTTTTTTCAATCAAAGATTAAGAACAAAATTGACTTATGTACAATTTGCTTATGAAATAAATATAGGACCTGTAAGGCACCACTAGGAGGGGGTTGAATAGTGAGTGCGGAAAATTTAGTTTTTAAAATGTTTTGATCCAAAAACTCAACTTCTGAAAACAGTTTCTGTTTTCAAGACCTATTTTAAAACGTTTGAAAAACTAGGTTACAGGCCTTCAAAAATTATGAAATTTGGAGAGATTTTAGTCTCAGATGTTCTAAGTATCTCCTAAAAATTTCAGATCAAAATTCAACCTTTAACCCTTTGAACAATCGTTTATGGTCAGATAGCGCAAATTTGCCAGAAACGGTAGTCTGATTTAAACAATTTATTCCGATTAAACCGTGGCTCCAAATGGTCTGAAAATTTAATGACAAACCCATTATTATACGTATTTAATTGGGTTGAAATATTTTTGAAAATTTCCTTTGGGAAGAATGTCAAATACGTTCAAATTCTCAACCTTTGCAAGTCTGAAAATCAGACTGCATTAGTCTCAGAATTATTAATGTTTGAATGACTTATACATGTCCAAAAGGGTTGAAACTTGCGCCAAATGAAACTTAGAATGTGTGGCTATATTTCTGAAAAGTTTTGTGATTTTTGAAATTCGTTTGATAGTTTTACTACTGCAATGAAAATGATGCACAATGCAGGAAACTGAAAGTAAAGTGCTGAAAAGTAGAGAACACAAGGAATTTTATACTGGTTTGGTAAAATCAACCTACTCCAGTCTTCGAAGACACCTTCTTCGGTTATCACTAAACAAAATAATACCTTACCACATAGAGTTGATGGAGTTATACACCAACTCCAACCCTTTACAATCGAAACAAGCAATCACAATGATCACGAACACCACCACCGAGCGGATAAAGGTTTGATCACACCTTGATCAACCTTTCACAACAATAGGGTGTGTATGGTGGTATGAATGAAGCCTATACAATGTATTTGAATATAGATACAATAGCCTTTGAGAGAGAAAGAGAAGAAAGAAGTATAGAAGAAGAGAGTATAGAAACGTTTTGCACTTTAGAAATTCAAGACTTATCTTGTGTTTGATTTGCACTTCTTCTCTTCCTTTTATCTCAATATGGCCGCCCACTCTAGGGATTTTCTTCCTCTTGGAAATTCTCTTTTAAGTCCTTGGAAGAATTCCTTGTACAATTGTGACATCAACTTGCTTACTTGGCAATACTTCACTGGATGATCATCTTGGCCTTGCTTACTTGGCACTTCTTGATTGGATGAGATTTGTCATCATTTGATGACTGTACAAATCTGAAAATTTCACTTAAAACATGTGCCAAATTATTCATAAAAACATTGCCAAAAATCACACAATCAATCCCGCTTAATTTGCAAGATAAATTGTCTTCATTTAACTTAAAAAAAACCGGCCACCTTATTCAACACATGCTGCAATTTTCAGCATATGTAATGTTCCAAATATGTTCAAATTATTGCCATATTGGTATTACATCAATCCCTTGAAAATTAAGAAACAAATATGTTAAAGTCAAGACCAAATTTTTCGGCCATTACTAATACACACATGCTGAATTTTCAGCATGTGTTATATATGTGACGTAGTTTGAAATATTACCTTGTGTAGCTCCCTCCATTATGTCACTAACCTTGTGTAGTCTATTATTGAGCAATCAAGATGCCAACTAAGCTCCACATAGGCTCCATCAAGGCTGAGTAGGCGTGTATAATGAGCTTGAACATGTGCTAAAATTATTTTGTAACTTTTATAAAATAGTGCACAATAATTATACACATATGGTATATTCCAATCAGCCCTAATTTGAATATTCTAGAACACTTTAATATGTATTGAATATGTAAAAAGTTTCTATATACATATTACATGTCATGCCAAAAACTTTCCATGTGATGCGTTCGTAGAAAACTGAATTTTCGACTTTTGTCGATTACGCGATTTTTCTCCGATTAAATTCAAACTTTTTGCACATGTTATATATATTATGTCACACATAATATACATAGAATAACTTGAATATTCAGCTTTAAATGCTGAAATAAGTGGCGTCTCATGTGCTTTAAACATTGAATTTGAAATCTTCACAATTTGGCCTTAATTGGGGGTGATTTGTGTGTGCCAACATGGAATGATTTTATGGCTGAATATACGATGTAAGCCACAAAATTCGTGGCCATTTTTGAAGTGTAGGGGCTGGCCATCTATATATGACAATTACGTGACACGTTGGTGAAGTTTCGGTTGTCATCCGATACGATAATTTTTGGTTTAGAACCTTGTAACGTGTCGTAATAATTTTGTCATCACCATGACTTATATCATATGATATAAGACTTGAATATACTCATAAATATGAGATAAGTATAGTGGTGTGACGTTAACGTACGTTTGTAAAATATATAACGTGTCGGTAATACGTTGGAATATATATGTATAGTGCCTTTTTTAAAGAAAATCTGAAT
>AP025061.1:27547971-27769137 GCA_036186865.1 Eustoma russellianum | reverse complement strand
ATACACACGTGTGCTAAGAGGTGGGAGAAGACTTTTTATTCTTCAATTTGTTGCCTTTATGCCTTTTCCAAATATATCTCCATTTAATGAACTACTTAGTTCATTTAACTAAGTACTTCACTTAATGAACTAGTTTAGTTCATTAATGGAGGCACCTGAAAATAGTTCAAAAATAACAAATGTTTGCCATTTGACATAAGCTTTAAAGCTTCATGGCTTGTCAGTACGGCAACAATACATATAAAGTATATAAGGTTGGTTTGTTGCAAAAACGTGTCAGGTCATAAAATGTGTCATGCATTTCTTTAGTACACGTTATTTAAATCATGCATTTTTGTGAATCACTCAAACCCTTTTTCTAAACAATCTCCCCCTTTTGATGATTTACAAAATAATCTTAGTACATGATTTAAATTTGATTGCTCCCCCTCCAATCGTGCACACATTTCAATTTCGAATTTCAAATTTTGAATTTTCTCCTCCTTGATTTGTGCAATCAATCTCTCTCAATCTCTCTCTCCCCCCTGAAATCATTCACTCTCTCCCCCTTTATTTTGGAAAAACAATCAAAAGTGCATGTAAATATGGAAAGAAATATCAAATCAAATCAGCAGAAATCATGCTTAATTTAGAACAGAGATTTTCATACGTGGCTTGATTTAGTGCCTTAGTGAAGATGTCAACTACTTGTGCCTCAGTGCATACATGATCTATGATAATATCACCATTATTTACATGATCACAAAGGAAGTGATATCGTACTTCTATACGCTTGGCCTTAGAGTGTAGCACGGGGTTCTTAGACACGTTTATGGCACTCATGCTATCACAATAGATTGAAATACGATTTACCGTGATACCGAAATTAGAAAGTTGTTGTTTTAACCATAGTAATCGTGTGCAACAAAGATTAAGTGCCATGTATTCAGCTTCGGTAGTGGATAAGGCTACACTTGGTTTCTTTTTCGAGAATCATGAAATTAGTGATTTTCCTATAAATTGACAAGTGTCACTTGTGCTTTTTCTATCGATTTTACATCCACCATAATCCGCATCAGTATAAGCATGCAAGTCAAATTCACAATCTTTATCATAGCAAATTCCTAAAGTGGGGGTGTGCTTAATGTATCGAAATATTCTTTTCACAGCATTATAATGAGACACTTTAGGTTGACTTTGAAAACGTGCACATATACACATATTGAACATGATATCAGGTTTACTCGCAGTCAGATAAAGCAAAGAACCAATCATAGACCTATATAAAGCATTATCAAAGTCTTTTCCATGTTCATCTTTATCTAGTTTGGTGGTGACGCTCATAGGGGTGGGGGACAGTTTTAGGTTCACAAAATTAAACTTTTTAATCGTGTCATTCACATATTTCACTTGACTTATATGTATACCTTTACTCGTTTGCTTAATTTGCAAGCCAAGAAAGTAATTCAATTCACCAACCATAGATATTTCAAACTCGCATTTCATGCAAGTTTCAAATTCTTCAACAAGTTTATGAGATGTAGATTCAACAATGATGTAATCAACATAAATTTGAATGATTAGTAAATCCAATTTGTCTTGTTTCAAGAATAGGGTGCTATCTATCATGCCTCTTTTAAAACCATTTTCTAAAAGAAAAGTAGCAAAACGATCATACCACGCCTTAGGTGCTTGCTTTAAACCGTATAGTGCCTTCTTTAATTTGTACACGTGATTGGGGTATTTCAAATCTTCAAAACCGGGTGGTTGCTTAACGTATACTTCTTCTTGTATAAAGCCATTTAAAAATGCACTTTTCACGTCTATTTGATAAAGTTTAAAACCTTTCATGAAAGCAATAGCAAGTAAAAGTCGTATGGCTTCTAAACGTGCTACGAGTGCAAATGTTTCGTCATAGTCTATTCCTTCTTCTTGATTATATCCTTGTGCTACAAGTCTCGCCTTGTTTCTAACAACTTTACCTTCTTCATTCATTTTATTTCTAAACACCTACTTTGTGCCTATTATAGTCTTATCTTGTGGTCGTAGCACTAAATCTCATACATCATTTCTTACGAATTGATTTAGTTCATCATGCATAGCATCAATCCAAGAAGAATCACTCAAAGCATCAAACACGTTTTTAGGTTCAATTTCGGATATCATAGTATGAAATTGGTTTATTTCATCCGGATTTATTCTTCTATGTGGTCAAACACCATGAGTAATGTCGCCTATAATGAGATTGTGTGGGTGATCCCTATGCCATCTTGGTTGATTATTTTCTAAGTTCTCATGCATTTCTAAGTGATCATGCATTTCTAGTGTGTTCAATTCATCATGCACGTCATCATTCTCTTCATCATCTAACACTGGTTTTAATTCAAAATCATCGTCATATTCTTTATCTTTTTCAACCTCACCAAATTCATTAAACTTCACATGAATGGATTCTAAAATTTGTCTAGTGATGGGATCATAACATCTATATGCTTTTGAATTCACAGAATATACAACAAAAATGCATTCAATTGATTTTGATTCAAATTTATCTAAATTCTCTTTTGTATTCAAAACAAAACATTTGCAACCAAACACACGAAAGTAATCAATTTTAGGCATGCGATCATTTACTATCTCATAAGGAGTTTTATTTATTTTCTTTCTAATAGTCAAACAATTTACTATATAGCATGCACAATTTTACGGCTTCCACCCACAGAAATCTAGGCAATTTGTTTTCACACAACATGGTTCTAGCGATTTCTTGTAGTGTCCTATTCTTTCTTTCTACTACTCCATTTAGTTGCGGAGTTCTAGGTGGCGAAAACTCGTGTTTGGTTCCTTTTTCTTTGCAAAATGCAATCATGTCCTTGTTTTTAAATGCACCGTCTCTATCACTTCTAATCTTTTTCACATTTAAACCGTATTCATTTTCAAGTTGTTTTGTTAGTTTCGCAATCTCAATGGTACTATCATCTTTATTTGCAACAAATAGAGTCCAAGTATAGCGAGAAAAATCATCAACGATAACGCATGCATAGTGACGTCCACCCAGACTCTTAGTGCGACTAGGACCAAACAAATCAATGTGCAATAATTCTAAAACTCTAGACGTGCTAATTTCATTTTTAGGTCTAAGTGACTCACGTGTTTGTTTGCCTTTAATACAAGATTCACACAACTGAAAGTTGTCTAAATCAAGTTTGGGCAGTCCTCGTATTAGGTTCTTTCGTTGAAGTTTGTCAAGTGTGAAAATGCCAATGTGTCCTAAACGTCTATGCCACAAATTAACGTTAGGTTCATTTGATATAAAACACTTAACCTTAGCGTCTAACATGTCATCCAAAGAGAGTGTAAAAATATTTCCTTCCCTTTTTCTTTTTAAAACTGTTTCTCTATTTTTATTTATTATGTTGCAATATGGATGAGTAAAACACAAACCAAAGCCGTTGACAATAAACTGTGAGATGCTAAGAAGATTATAGGATAGATTACTTACCAAGAAAACGTTGGAGATTTGAAGAGTGCTTGGGCTTCCGATTGTACATTTTCCGATGATTCTTCCTTCATTGTTGTCTCCAAAGGTCACGGATCCGCCTTTTGTGACCTTCTTCAACTTTGAAAGCAAGCTCGGGTCACCTGTTATGTGCATCGAGCAACCACTGTCAAAGAACCACTTGATAGATGTGTCTTTTGATGTATGAGTTCCCTGCAATGTACAACAATGATTTAGATACCCTTTTAATTTTGGGTCCTTACGAGTTAGTTATTCACCACTTAGTAAAAATACCTTTCGGTACCCATACTTGGGTGATCCTTCTCGGTCTAGCAAATGGTAAGAATGTAGATGAAGGAACAATGTAGTAGACATGGGGTGAGGAAAAATTAGGCATTTGGCCGAGAATCCCCTTATGCGTATCATATGGTGTGCGTTTTTGATATGTTCTAGTGTTAGAGTACATAGTGCGTGATCTAGATGTATGGAATAAATGTCGTGTATGCATTAATGGTTTCTTCTCATAACTATACGGCACATAATTATATTTTGTATGATATGAAGAAGAGGCATGACGAGATGAAAGGAGAGGGGGCCTTTGCGTCATCTTAGGCGCCACGTATGCCTTAGGTGTGTCTACTTTCTTAGACAAAACAAATTTGGTTGGTTTAATTGATGCTTCGTTTGTCTCAATGTATCCTAATCCATTTTTATCACTATCATGTTTTTGTGATAAAATAATGCGATCTACCATGTTAGTTCCCGTGTCGAATTGTTTCATCATTTTCTCTAAATCCGTATTCATTGATTTCAAATTTGAAATCTCGGATTTCATTTCATTATTATGTGTGGTTAATGATGAGATCCCTGATTTTAATGCATTGATGATGCATGACGATTCTTCTTTTGAATCGTTCAATTGAGAAACAAGATTCGTGTTAGAAGATTCTAACAACTTCTTGTCTTCAATTAATCGTTTCTTTTCTTTTGTGAGAGTCTTGGTGAATTTGTGTAGTTCTAAATATTGACTAAAAAGATCATCATATGAAGGTTCAGAATCAGAGTCAGAATCAGAAGATAGCTCGTTCGATGCTTTGGATACAAAGCATACTTGTGCTGTCTCTTCTTCTGTATCAGTCTCAGAGTCAGATGTGTCACTCCAAGTGGAGGCCTTGAGAGCTCTTCTCCTTTGTTTAGGTTCTGAGACGAGTCTAGTTTTGGGCCGATCTTTGTCAAGGTGTTTGTTTGTTTGTTTGTCCTTGTCAGGGCAGTCATAAGATAAATGTCCAAGTTTCCGCATTCATAGCATTTCACGTCCTTGTCATTTTCTTTATTTTTATTTCTTTTAGTGGAAGTAGCCTTAGATTTGTTTTTAAATGACTTTCTCATGAATTTTCTCAGACCTTTAGCCAATAGTATTAAGTCATCATTATCTGATTCGGAATCACTATCAACGTGATCGGAAGAAGTAGAGACGTATTCATTTGATTTAAAAGCAATAGTCTTATCTTGTTTTGGCGTTGATTCCGATTTCCTTAAAGTGAGTATGTTTTCATATACCTTTAATGATCCAATTAGTTCCTCCATTTTTATTGATTTGGTTTCTTTGCTTTCCTTTATAGCTGTCACTTTAGGGTCCCATTCGGATGGAAGACTTCGTAGTACCTTTTGGACCATTTCCTGCGTAGAGAAAGCTTTGCCAAGAGACTCAAGAGAATTATAAATGTTAGTCAAGCGTAGATCCATATCAACAATAGACTCATTTGGCAATAATTTAAAGGACTCAAGTGTGGACATAAGCATATGAATCTATTTCTCCTTTACTTGGCTAGTCCCTTCATGTTTTATCTCAAGAATTCTCCACATTTCTTGAGCACTAGAGCAATTAGATACGTAACTAGATTCACTTTTGCTTAGCCCGTTTAAGAGTAATTGCATGGCTCTAGCATTCATGCTTCTTTTTGCCATCACTAGTATATTCTTCTTTTGGTTTTACAACCTCTAGTGTGACACCATCTACAATAGATAATTTTGAAGGAACAAACGGACCGTCTTCTATAATGGACCATAGATCAATATCAATAGCCATAAGGAAAAGTTTCATTCTTAGTTTCCACTGAATGAAGGACTCACCATCAAAAAGAGGAGGCCTTTGACTAGACATACCTTCTTGCTCGGTTTTGAAGCTAGTGGTTGCCATCTCATTTAGAACATTGGATCTTCTTGTTGTAAGTGTGCATGTGCTCTGATACCACTTGTAGGACCTGCAAGGCACCACTAGAAGGGGGGAGGGGGTTGAATAGTAGCTGCAGAAAATTTGGTTTTTAAAATGTTTTGATCCAAAAACCCAACTTCTGAAAAGAGTTTTTGTTTTCAGGACCTGTTTTGCAACGTTTGAAAAACTAGGTTACAGGCCTTCAAAAATTCTGAAATTTGGACAGATTTTAGTCTCCGATGTTTTGAGTATCTCCTAAAAATTTCAGATCAAAATTCAACCTTTAACCCTTTGAACAATCGATTATGGTCAGATAGCGCAAATCTGCCAGAAACGGTAGTCTGATTTGAACAATTTATTTCGATTAAACCGTGGCTCAAAATGGTCTGAAAATTTAATGACAAACCCATTATTATACCTATTTAATTGGGTTGAAATATTTTTGAAAATTTCCTTTGGGAAGAATGTCAAATACGTTCAAATTCTCAACCTTTGCAAGTCTGAAAATCAGACTGCACTAGTCTCAGAATTATTAATGTTTGAATGACTTATACATGTCCAAAAGGATTGAAACTTGTGCCAAATGAAACTTAGAATGTGTGGCTATGTTTCTAGAAAGTTATGATTTTTGAAATTCGTTTGATATTTTTACTACTGCAATGAAAATGATACACAATGCAGGAAACTGAAAGTAAAGTGTTGAAAAGTAGAGAACACAAGGAATTTTATACTGGTTTGGTTAAATCAACCTACTCCAGTATTTGAGGACACCTTCCACGGTTATCAATAAACAAAATAACACCTTACCACATAGGGTTGATGGAGTTATACCCCAACTCCAACCCTTTACAATCGAAACAAGCAATCACAATGATCACGAACACCACCACTGAGCGGATGAAGGTTTGATCACACCTTGATCAAACGTTTACAACAATAGGGCGTGTATGGTGGTATGAATGAAGCCTATACAATGTATTTGAATATAGATACGATAGGCTTTGAGAGAGAAAGAGAAGAAAGATGTGTAGAAGAAGAGAGTATAGAAACGTTTTGCACTTTAGAAATTCTAAGACTTGTCTTGTGTTTGATTTGCTCTTCTTCTCTTCCTTTTATCTCAATATGGCAGCCCACTCTAGAGCTTTTCTTCCCCTTGGAAATTCTCTTTTAAGTCATTGGAAGAATGCCTTGTATAATTGTGACATCAACTTGCTCACTTGGCAATACTTCATTGGATGATCATCTTGACCTTGCTTACTTGACACTTCTTGATTGGATGAGATTTGTCATCATTTGATGACTGTTAAATCTGAAAATTTCACTTAAAACATTTGCCAAATTATCCATAAAAATATTGTCAAAAATCACATAATCAATCCCACTTAATTTGCAAGATAAATTGTCTTCATTTAACTCAAAAAAATCGGCCACCTTATTCAACACATGCTGAAATTTTCAGCATGTGTAATATTCCAAATATGTTCAAATTATTGCCATATTCGTATTACATCAATCCCTAAAATGAAAAAGCAACTATGTTAAAGTCAAGACCAAATTTTCGGCCATTACTAAAATGAAAAAGCAACTATGTTTCAATTTGTTGCCATCATGCCTTCTCCAAATATATCTCCTTTTAATGAACTACTTAGTTCATTTAACTAAGTATTTCAGTTAATGAACTAGTTTAGTTCATTAATGGAGGCACATGAAAATAGTTCAAACACAACAAATGTTTGCCATTTGACGTAAGCTTTAAAGCTTCATGGTTTGTCAGTACGACAACAATATATATAAAGTATATAAGGCAGGTTTGTTGCAAAAATGTGTCAAGTCATAAAATGTGTCATGCATTTCTTTAGTACACGTTATTTAAATCATGCATTTTTGTGAACCACTCAAACCCTTTTTCTCAACAATAAAGCAGTGGATGACCTGTCGAGCTCAGATCAGGCGGATTGATATGCTAAGTCAAAACAGTTCAGATAGTGAAATTGAGTTTACGTTCTGTACATTCATCCGACTTGCCGACCTAAAATGAATAGGACTTCAGAATAGTACTTCTGTGCTATCAGCCTTCCAGCCGAGCTGAACTGAAGTCAAATTAATCAGATAGATCAGATCAGTCCAGTCAGCACAAAAGAACAGCAGTTGTCCTTTCATCCACTTCAACCAAGCTAAGAAAAGCATAGCTCAGCACGATAGTGCTGCAGAACAACGAATGTTCTCAGCCAAACAGCATAGCACGACATACAACAGAGCTCAGCTCAGCAACACTGTACAACAACAGTGCTGCAATATCCTTCGATCAACTAAGTCTCAGCACAAAGCAAAGCTCAGTCTGGCAATAACCTTAACAGCTCAGCTGAGCAGAGATACGAGGCGAGTCCATGACTCTGTCCTTAATACGTATTCTCCGGTATACTTTGCCCAACCAAATTGAGCAATTGTCTCCCAGGATGCAACGGAGTCAGTTCAGGCAAGCTGCACTACAGTGTATCAACTCAAACAAGCCTGTAAGCTGTCCTGAACTTCTAGAAATATTAGAAATGTAGAGTGCTTTTGTGTATGTGGGAGAACGAATATGCAGAGAGAGATTGCTAAGAAAAAAGAAGAGCTTTATTTCTGAATGAGTGACCACAGAGATCAGCTTGATCACTATTCATAGGGAAATTCTGAGGTCAGTCTGTTACAGCCAGTTCAACCACAACCGTAGGATTAGATACCTGCTCAGCCTGAACCCTTGGATCAGATAAATGCATCATGTCTGCCCTCAGCCGTCAGATCGAATAACCGTGCAATTTGAGCTGTCAAATCATAACAAATTTAGGTTAGCTCGGCACGGTTAAAGCTCAACAAATTTTCAAAATTTAACCTTAGCCTATCTTAACAACCTGGAGAAGTTTTAAACTCAACAAACTTCACCCTAGTTGATAAGATCTTACCCACTGCTACAGGACCCGGCCCACAGTCTGTAGCCCCCAGCCCGGCATGTACCTAGTCTGCAACCTAAGCCCATCAAGTGCGCAGCTCAGTCTGCAACCTGAGCCCATCAGCTCAGTCCATAACCCATGCCAGGCACAGACCGAGCCGAGTTGATTTTCCCTCTTATTTTGAGTATTAATTTCTCATTCATCCGGTATCAAAATTGAGTGGTTCAAAATCCTAAAATTATCTACTCGTCACGTAGATAATTAAGGACCCATTAGTTTCTACTCATCATGAATGAAACTGATCGTAATCTTAGCTCAAAGTACGTTGCTAACCACAGTTTGCAACTTGACCCAAATTCAATTGCTTTCCATTTTCTCCAACAATCCCCCACATGAATGGGAATTAATGCAAGTGTTCATGCAGACTCTACGGAGAAGTCAGACAAAAAAATGTTGCATCAGAAGAGATAGCTTCTGGCTTTGAACCTTTCTTAGTGATATACTATCGTACCCACTCGGCTAATTAGTGACTTGATGTCTTGAACTAACCGGCTTTTAGTGTGAAACTATATAACAGTACTAACACAACATTTCCTTTAACACCTTTTTGGTTCTCATAATTGTGTTCGTTTTGGCTATGAACCACCCGATTTCAGAAAGTGTGTTAGAGAACTTCGACCTTACAAAATTCTCACAGAAGCGACCAGACTTCACACTTACATAGGTGTTCCCTATCAAGAGTATTCTACCATACCCCACTTGATTTATCAAGATATAGGAACCATTAAAAGCCTCAGCTTACCTTCACTTTTCTTCAGAAAGTACTTTTATTTAATAGAATGGGTAAGTGCTCCCTGAACTCCATAACTTAGTTGTCTCATTGAACAAAGATTCTGGGATCCTCAATCAACAAGGTTGGGTTACCATTACAAAGATTCATGCATTATAAGCTTTAGTCCCATTCCGTTTGTCAAGATTGACATTGATCTCTAGGCAAGCCTTTTGTAAGCAGATTCGCAAGATTCTCCTTTGAATTTATATAATCAATGGAAATCACGCCATTAGAGATCAACTGCTTAATGGTATTATGTCTCCGACGTATGTGTCAAGACTTACCATTATAGAAGCTGCTTTGAGTTCTTCCTATAGCTGACTAACTATCATAGTGTATGCTGATAGGAGCAATTGGCTTAGGCCAGCATGACACATCTTCCAGGAAATTCTGAAGCCATTTAGCCTCTTCCCCGGCTTTATCAAGTGCTATAAACTCAGCTTCCATAATGGAACAGGCTATGCACGTTTGCTTTGTCGATTTCCAGGACACAGCACCTCCACCAACAGTTAATAAATATCCACTAATGTACTTAGAATCTTTACTGTCAGATATCCAGTTGGCATCATAATAGCCTTCCAATGCTACTGGATATCTTGAGTAATGTAATCCAAGATTCATTGTATACTTCAAGTATCTCATCACTCTATTCAGAGAAGTCCAATGATCATTACTTGGATTACTGGTAAACCTGCTCAATTTGTTTACCGAACACGCTAAGTCTGGTCTTGTACAGTTTGTTATGTACATCATACTTCTAATTACTTGCGAGTACTCCAATTGAGCTACTGACTCGCCTCGGTTCTTCCTTAAGTGTATACTTAAATCGAGTGGAGTCTTCACTGGTTTCACAATAAGCATATTGAAATGTTTCAGAACATATTCAATATAGTAAGTTTGTGACAACACGAGTCCTTCGATTATCCTAGAAATTTTAATTCCTTGAATAATGTTGACGACTCCTATGTCCTTCATATAGAAGTTTCTCGTCAAAATCTTCTTTGTATTTAAGATGATATCACGACCCATGATCAGCATGTCGTCTACATAGAGACGTACTATCACATATGTATTCTGTGTGTTCTTAATATAGAGACACTTGTCACACTCATTGATTTTGAAACCATTAGCTAGCATAGCTTGATCAAATTTCAAGTGCAACTGTTTAGGCGCTTGCTTAAGTCCGTACAGTGACTTAATAAGTCTACAGACTTTCGATTCTTGTCCTGGAACCACAAACCCTTCTGGTTGTTTCATATAAATTTCTTCCTCCAACTCACCATTCAGAAAAGCAGTATTTACATCCATTTGATGGATTTTCAAGTTATAGACTACGACAATAGCAACTAGCATCCTTATAGAAGTGATCCTAGCTACTGGTAAACAGGTGTCAAAAAATTCAAAGCCTTCGTTTTGTCGATAGCCTTTAGCTACCAACCTATCCTTGTACTTTTCGATAGACCCATCTTCTTTCATTTTCTTCTTGAAGATCCACTTGCACCTGAGTGGTTTACTTTATGGTGGAAGTCAACCAACTCCCAAGTATGATTCTGAAGAATTTCTGGCATACTTGCTTCGGTGAAGCTACTCATTTCCTTTAGAAGTCACCTCACTCATCCGTTTGCCAGTACTCATTTCTTCTTTGTTTTTGTCTTTCCTCAAAAAGACATATTCGAAGAACACTGCATTCTTTGACTCCACGACAACATTTTAATATATGTCAGGAATGGCCAATTTGTGCACCAAGAAACAATATGCACTTATGTTAGTTGCATATCCTATAAATATACAATCAACTGTTTTAGGTCCAATTTTCACTTGTCTTGGTCAAGGCACAACAATCTTTGCCAGACACCCCGCACTTTCAAGTTTTTGTAGCTAGGCTTGTGGCCTTTCCAAAGCTCGTATGAGGTTTCATCCATCTTCTTGAATGGAATTCTAATTAAAATGACGTTAGCTGAGAGAATGGCTTCCCCCACAAGTTTTGAGGTAAGCCCGAACTTATCAACATAGCATTCATCATCTCTTTCAGAGTTTGGTTTTTGCGTTCAGCAATACCATTAGATCGAGGTGAATATAGTGCAATCGTTTGATGAATAATGCCATGTCCTGAACAGAATTCATTAAACTGTGTATCATATTCACCACCTCTATCACATTGCTTTAATTCGTTTGCTAAGTTGATTCTCAACTTCATTTTTATAGTCTTTGAAAGCATCAACAACCTTATCTTTGCTACTTAGCAAATAGACATAAAAGTATTGTGTGGAATCGTCGATAAAAGTCACAAAATACTTTTTGCCACCTCTTGTTTGCACGAATTTTAAATCAAAAACATATGTATGAATTAAATCCAAAGGTTCAGTGCTCCTTTTAATTGAAGAAAATGACGCCTTTGCCATCTTCGCTTCAACAAATATTTTGCATTTTTCATTATCAAAATTTAAATTGGGCAACAAGTCAAGATTTGTATTGACTACAATTAACATGTCCCAAACTAAAATACCATAAACAAGAAGACTCAAGCATGTAAACAAAAGAGGAAATATTATTATTAGCCTCTGCGAGCAAATCTTTCTTTGGTACAATAGTGATGTCATTTAACTTGGAAATCCTATTTGTCAAGTACCCCTTCCCTAAATACATGCCATTTTTCAAAAGGATAACTTTATTTGACTCTAACACTAGTCTAAAACAATGCATGACTATAATATCTCCAGATATTAAATTCTTCCGAATGTCGAGGACGTGCAGGACATTCTGCAGAGTCAGATGCTTTCCTAAGGCAAGCTTTAGAACAACTTTGCCCTTGTCTTCGATCTTCGATGAGGCTGAGTTCCCCATGTAAAATTGTTTATTGTTTCTGGGCTGGTAGTCTGTGAACATCTCTCTGCTGAAACAGACATGTCTCATGGCACCAGTATCGAGCCACCATTTGCGCATGTTCCCCAAAGCATTGCACTCTGAGTCCATCGCAAAGAGGTTCAGATCATCTATGGCATCAACGATGTTTGCCTTTGCCTTGATCTGCTTCTTCTTTGGCTTCCGACACTCATTGCTGACATGCCCTTGAATGCCACAGTTGTAGCATTTCCCTGTGAACTTCTTGACTATTGCTTGCCTTTCTTGCCCCCAAGTTGACGCTTCTTTTTCTTGGACTATGCAGCATGGGCCTTGGCCTGACCAACACTAGATTGTGGCTTTTATTCAGATCTTCGATTCTCTTCCTCTATGCGGAGTCAGACAATCAGATCTTCTAATGTCATCTCCTTTCTCTTGTGCTTGAGATAGCTGCTGAATTCCCTCAACGAAAGAGATAGCTTCTCAATCACTTCAGCCACCACGAAAGATTCACTGAGCAACATCCCCTTCTCTTCCATCTCGGCTACCAATGTCTGAAGTTGCTTAACTTGAGAAACAACAGTGCGAGAATCAGACATTTTGACATCCAGGAATTTGCCGACAATAAATTTCTTAGTATCGGCATCTTCTATACGGTATTTCTTTTCTAAAGCCAGCCACAAAGACTTTGTTGTTTTGTACGTATAGTACAAACCATACAAGGAGGTGTCCAAACAACTCAAAATATGGCTCAAACAAACATAATTGTTAAAGTTCCATGCTTTAACAGAAAGTTTTTTCAGCATAGTCTGGGTTTGGTCCTCCACTGAATCTATCACAGGTGGGTCCTCGGTCAGAAAGGTGGCCAACCCCATGGTAGTCAAGAAGAACAACATCTTCTGCTGCCAGCGTTTGAAGAAGCTCTCACTAAAATACTTCGGTTTCTCCACTTGGGCCACTATTGGACTCTGTGTAGGAGGAGCAGGTTAGCACCCCAGTATTTAGTGCCATTGGAGCAGCACTGTCATACCCCGTATTTTTGGAGTGCAATGTTAAATAATAAAGAGCAACTTAAAATACAATTTTATTAATTGTATATGTCAATAAGGATTAGCTAAATGAATTGTAGGTGAGAAAATAATCGAAAAGATGAAATTAAGAAAATTAGGCTAAAATACCAAAAACGCCCCTCCCCACTTAAATGATGGGGGAGTTACAAAATTTAGTATAACTCCCGAGGAGAGAGGGAGGCAGCAATTGGAAGGGAAATAGAAGAGGGGAGAAACGGCTGTGAGGAGAAGGAAAAAGGAAGAAGAAGGAGAGACAGAAAAAAGAAAGGAAGAAGAAGAAGAAGAAGAAAGAGCAGCCAGCCTAGGTGCAATCTTTCCCAAATTCAGCCAAACATTCGTAAGACTACCTAGAAACAAAGGCAAGTAATCTTTCTATACGATTTACGCAAATTTTGATTCAACGGGCCTTATGTTCTTACAAAGAGAAAATTGGACCACAGATTGGTAATCTTGACGTGTTTATGTTAATTGCTCTACTATATGTATTTGTTGTTGTTGATTGAGTAAAGTCATGTTCTTTGGGCCGAATTCTGAAAGTACCTATGTTGTGCTTGATTGTTGATAAACATGACCTTAAATTGTCATCTTTAGTGTAAATATTTCTTTATGATAATTTATCATGTTTTCTATAGGTTGTCTTAGGTGATTTGAGATGAATGGAGAAAGGTTTCAAGGGTTAGATGATGTGTGCTACAAGTTTGGTATGGGTTAGAAGATTGATGATACATCCAGAGATGTGAATGGTAGAAGTCTTAAGTTTGATGCAGGCTGATGATTGTAAGGATCAATATGTGTTATGTGTGTTAAGCATGATGGATTTAGGTGGTAAGATTGAATCCGGGTTGTGTAACTTGAAAGGGGGAAGGGAGAAGATGAAGAAGAGGAAGTTACTGCAAAACTGCAGGTTTTGGGGATCGGCAGAACACTTTGAACACCTCTTTAGGCACTCAATGTCACATTAGGCGCCTAAAGTTGGCGTTCGATGTGTCCCAGTGCATTCTAGAACACTTCGAACACCTCATAAGGCGCTTCATGTCACATAAGACACCTTATGTAGGCGTTCGATGTGTCACAACACATTCCAGAATACTTCGAACGCCTAGTATAGGCGCTTTATGTCACATTAGACACCTCTTGATGGCGTTCAAAGTGTTTTGGAAGTCCCTTTTTGCACATTAAGCGCTCCATGTATGTGAGGTACCTTTATTCTCTTCCATTGATCATAAAAGACAAGTGTTTTTGAGGTGTGAGTAAGTTGTAAATATTAAATGTGAATGAGTAGGGCTAGGTGGAAGCTAGAGGTGAATTTGTGATACGAGAGGGCGTGAAATGGTACGAGTAAGATGTGTTTGAGGAGGTTTGTGATCCTGTTTTCAGTATGTAGAGTATGTGTAAATGTTTAGAAGTCTGAAATAATGTGACACAAGCATTTGTATCACGACGTACATATTTTGCATTTCGACATGAGTTTTGCTTTGCGAAAAGACACATGTACGTAAAAGAAGACAAGATTATGGCTACTGGTTGATCGCAGGGTATAAAAATCACGCCTGATGTGGTAGGGTATGAAAGCATGACCTGTGAATCAACAGCAGGGTATAGAGTTTTATGATATGGGGCCGTGGACATTTCAACATGGGGTATAAAGTTTATATGATATGGGACCGTGGACCATTCAGCACAAGGTATAAAGTTTTGTTTGCTGTGGATTGATCACCCACAGGGTATAAAGTTTTGCTACACGAATAATAATACAAGAAGAGTTGTGAAAAGTTTTGTGAAATGACCCGCTTGACATGTTTACGAAAGAAGGCATATGTATGGGTTTTGTTTAGTTCGGTGTGTAGTTTTAAAGAAGTACATGCATCATGTGACACGAAGCATAAGATTTGACATGCTGTGTTGGTTCCATATTTGTGTATCATTTATGTGACTTATTTGGCTTTGAGGAATAGTTATAAAGATGTTATTTGCTAACCCGAGCATCTTATTTTGGGCATTGATTTATATACTGGTGACTCGTCGTATGTGATCTCGTAAGGTACATAGATGGGTTACTTACTACCAATGTTTTTGCTAAGAATAAATACTCCATCTGTTTTTCAGGTGTGCCAAAGTACGAGATGATTTTTGTAGAAGAAAACGGTGAGTGGACTCATTGGGATGATGGTCAATAAAGTGGACAGACTTACATTAAATCTCTTTTAGTTGGAAGACTGACTGTTTAATGTTTTGTATTGGAGAACATATTAGACATTCCCCCAGTTACGTTTCATTCCTGCTGTATTTTATTTGGTTACGTTATGGTTATAGAAGTTTTAAATTTTATGACATTTCCGTTGAGTTATCTTATGTCATAGATGACGTGTGCTTGATCTGTTTTGACGCTTCGTAGTTCTCATAGCAGACTATGGCGGATGCACTGGTACCGATGTCCAGTATCAGGGTGGGGCGCTACAGGTGATATCAGAGCTTAGGTTTAGAACTATCTTGGAAACTTAGGTTCATGATCTTTTAGCAATTTAAGATGTGATTTTTCCTTAAGTTTGATCCTTAGGTATAAGTGTTGATTTTCTAGAGTCTAAGTATGATCAGGGTTGCGTGTGTGCGAGCACGTTTATCATCTAATTTTCGTATTAACATTCTTATTTCATACCCCACCCATTCATATGCATTCAAGCTTTTAGTAACATCCGGTATTTACTGATTGCTAATGAAACGTTGATCTTTCAAAAAAAATGTCTTAACGAAAAGATAACGCAGGAAACTCTGGCAACGGGCAGGAAAATCAGCCCGCAAAAGTTGTTTTACCCTAGGTGCTCACTGATGCACTAATGATGATCGCACAGGGGTGTGCCCAGAAGCAGCAGTCGCCGACTCCTCTGCCACTGCGGCATAATATCTGGTTCTTCTATGGAGAGATGAGAGATCATAGCTCTGGAGTTTGGAGGATGTATTGACCCGAGGAGGCTCAGCATTGGTTGGCTGAGGTAGAGAAATGCTTCATGCTATTGCAAGTGCATGAAGAGATAAAGGCAGATGTGGCCACACCCCTTCTATGTGGCAAAGCAGGTGAATGGTGGGCTAGAATGGTATTGAGAATGACCCCACTTATCTCATGGGCACACTTCTGTGATGCTTTTCTAAAGTATTATGCACCATAGACAGCAATTCTAGACAAGATTAGGGCATTTGACCGACTTGAGCAGGGTCGGATAACAGTATCAGAATATGCCGATTGTTTCCATGCCTTAGGTAAATTTGCTTCAGCGATTATGTCTGATAATCGTCTAAAAATGACAAAGTTTGAGAGGGGCTTGGATTCCAAAATTCAATCAGCAATCGGGAATGCATGGATGAGAACGTACAAGGACATGTTGGACGCATGTTTTCGCGTCGAGAGCGACTTCCGTAGAGTGGTGGCAAAAGAAGCAATTACAGGGTCGTCTGACAGAGGAAAAAGGCCAAGGGATGAGGTGAGAGTTGGCGGTATACCCAGACGTTGGGTCAAGATTCCGAAGAGAGGCCTAGTCGGGCATTTTCAGAGACCTCCACCCCAAAATCCAGTAGTTCAGCAGGCTGTAGGAGTTTGCCCACACTGCAACAAGAGTCACGTCGATGAATGTGGGAAGCTTGTTGGAGCATGTTACCGATGCGGACAGGTGGGCCATATTATTAGAGATTGCCCAAAGATGAATAAGAATACTCTGGGAGAAGCGGCCAGAAGCCGAGGGCAAAGCCGAGGACAAATGTCCGTGTCCATGTCATGACTGACACCGATGTTTAGGAAGCCACTGACGTGGTACCAAGTGCGACTTAAAATAAGTTTAAATTTTGGTTGGATTAAGCCTTTATGTGTTTAACTCTTTGTGTGAAACTTGATATGGTCCTAGGTGCTGTTTTAGTAAGTAAGATACATGCCAACGTGTTTTTCGATAGCGGCGCAAGCCACTCTTTTGTGGCAAAGAGATTCACTAAGCAACTTGGTAATTTACTGACTGGTTAGAAACTCTGTACCGTGTCCAAGCGGCCAGAGATCAAATTATGGTCTCGCACCCGCAGTACCAGGATTGCAAGTTAGAGTTCGGAGGAAAATGTTCTCCGCCGCTTTGATTCCTATCCAGATGTACGACTTTGACGTCATATTAGGAATGAACTGGTTGTCTAAGTATCACACCAACGTTGAATGCCGATCGAAGCAAGTGACAGTCAAGAATGCTGAAATGAAAGAAGTAATGTTCCAAGGGGATGCGGAACGAAAGGAAGTCCCCAAGAAGGTGTATATGTCGGTTGCTCAAGCTTGCAGAGCCTTGAAGAAAGGCGCCGAGGGGTTCCTAGTGTATGCAATGGATGTTACTCAGGAAGAATATTTTATTGAGCAGATTCCAGTGGTGAACGAGTTTCTGGATGTATTTCCGAAAGAACTGCCAGGAGTGCCACCTCCGAGAGAAGTCGAATTCGAGATAAATCTGATCCCAGGAGCCAAACCCATTTTCAAAGGCTCTTACAGAATGGCTCCGGCAGAATTGAGAGAGAGCTGAAAGAACAACTTCAGGAGTTATTGGACAAGCAGTTTATCTGCCCCAGTGTGTCACCCTGGGAGCACCTGTTTTATTTGTGAAGAAGAAGAATGGTAGCATGAGGCTCTGTATCAACTATCGAGAGCTGAATAAAATCACCATCAAGAATAAATACCACCTTCCATGAATTGAGGATCTGTTTGACCAGCTCAAGGTAAGTTTGGTAAGCTTGACCTTCCTTAAAATATTGTGGTTCTAATGGAAGGATTTCCAACATCTGTCAGGGTGCCAAGATCTTCTCAAAAATTGACCTCCGATCGGGGTACCATCAGTTACGAGTGAAGGCAAAAGACATTGCAAAGACAGCCTTCCGCACGAGATATGGCCACTATGAGTTCTTAGTGATGCCATTTGCGCTGGCAAATGCCCCTGCAGCCTTTATGGACCTTATGAATACCATCTTTCCAGAACAGTTGGATAGGTTTGTGGTGGTATTCATAGATGATATTATGGTGTATTCTCCTGACGAGCAAACACACGCTGAGCATCTGAGAATCGTTCTAGGCATTTTGAGGCAGAAACAACTTTATGCTAGGTTTAGCAAGTGTGAGTTCTGGCTAACGAGTGTGGATTTTATGGGTCACGTGATATCGGGGAAGGGATTGATGTGGATACAAAAAAGGTGGAAGCTATCACGGAGTGGCCTGGACCCACTAATGTCATTGAAGTGCGAAGTTTCTTGGGTCTAGCGGGTTACTACAAGAAGTTTGTCGAGGGATTCCCAAAAATAGCAGTGCCCCTCAGTCGCCTTACTCAAAAGAAGTCCAAGTTTGAGTGGACGGCAGAATGGAAGAAAAGCTTCACGGAGCTTAAGAGGAGGTTAACCACAACTCCAATATTAGCTCAACCCTCCGGAACTAATGGGTTTGTGATCTATAGTGATGCGTCGAAAAATGGTCTAGGTACGTAAAATGTAGCACAAGTTATGATTTTCCATCCAAATCGAGTTTAGTTTGATACTTCACTTGTAGGTTGTGTTTTGATGCAACACGAACGAGTCATCGCGTATGCCTCAAGGCAGCTAAAGCTTTATGAACAAAACTATCCGACGCACGACCTTGAACTAGCTGCAGTTGTGTTTGCCTTGAAGATCTGGCGGCATTATTTATATGGGGATAAGTGCACGGTATTCACTGACCACAAGAGCCTAAAGCACTTGTTCTCCCAGAAGGAGTTAAACATGAGACAACATAGATGGTTGGCACTACTAGAGGACTACAACTTCACCATTAATTACCATCCGGGAAAAGCTAATAAGGTGGCTGATGCATTAAGCAGGAAGTCCAGCCATGCGCGACAAACACCATTGGAGAGAGAAATGGAAGAATTTGGTCTAGATTTGATTGACCCGCAATGAATGTTATGACAGCATTGACCATCATACCGAGTCTGATTGATTGGGTAAAAGAGGCTTAGAATAATGATAAGACCCTAAGTGAGACTGCAGAAAAGATGAAGCATGATCAGGTCGAGGGATTTCAGGTCAATGAGGACGAGAGCCTATGGTTCAGAGGAAGACTGTGTGTGCCAGATATGGATGAACTTAGGAAAGAAATTTTGCAAGAAGCTCACAGCTCAAGGTTATCCATACATCCTGGTAGCACCAAGATGTACAAAGATCTCAAACAGTACTACTGGTGGTCTGGAATGAAAAGGCATATTGCTGAGTTCATCAAGAGATGTCTGGTGTGCCAGCAAGTTAAGGCTGAACATCAACGGCCTGGTGGATTGTTGATGCCATTGAATATCCTAGAATGGAAACGGGAGCACATCACGATGGATTTTATAGCCGGTTTACCAAAGACGAGAAGTGGATATGACATGATTTGGGTCATTGTGGATCGATTAACCAAGTCTGCACATTTTCTACCCATCTCGAGCGAATCATCTTTCGATAAGTTGGAAAGTCTATATATAAGAAATATTGTCAGTTTGCACGATATTCCAGTGAGTATAGTGTCCGACCGAGATCTACGGTTTACGTCTAAGTTTTGGACAGCCTTTCAGAGAACCATGGGTACGGAATTAAGGTTGAGTACAGCGTATCATCCCCAAACCGATAGACACTTTGAGCGGACTATTCAGACCCTAGAAGACATGCTAAGGGCTTGTGTTCTAGATTTCAAAGGAAGTTGGGACGGAATGGTGAAATTAATGGAGTTCTCATATACTAACAATCACCATAGTGCAATTGATATAGCTCTTTTCTAAGCGTTGTATGGACGAAAGTGTAGGCCCCCAGTTTATTGGGATGAAGTCGGCGTAAGGACCATCACCGGACCCGAACTACTCGAGAAGACGTTAGAGAAGGTGAAGATTATT
Source organism: Eustoma russellianum (assembly GCA_036186865.1). Taxonomy (NCBI): domain Eukaryota; kingdom Viridiplantae; phylum Streptophyta; class Magnoliopsida; order Gentianales; family Gentianaceae; genus Eustoma; species Eustoma russellianum. The sequence goes on along the minus strand of AP025061.1, from coordinate 27,748,869 downwards.
CTGGACAAACTCAAGATGGCCCAGGATAGTAATAAAAGTTAGACGGATTCCAAACGACGGCCTTTCGAATTTCATGTAGGTGAAAAGGTGTATCTAAGGGTATCACCTACAAAGGGCATTATGAGGTTTGGAGTGAAAGGAAAGTTAAGTCCCCGTTTTATTGGTCCCTATGAAATACTAGAGAAGGTAGGAGCTTTGACATATAGGTTGGTATTACCTCTGGTATTGGCGCAAGTCTATAACGTCTTTCATGTATCGCAGTTAAGGAAGTACGTGATGTACCCGAGCCATGTTCTCGAAGCACAACCATTGGAACTCAATGGTGATGTTACTTACGAAGAGGTACCGGTGAGAATCGTAGACCAGAAGGAACAAGTATTGAGGAAGCGGGCGATTCCTTATGTGAAGGTCCAATGGAGCAATCACACGGAACGGAAAGCCACTTGGGAACTTGAAGAGCAGATGCAGGAGAAGTATCCTCAACTCTTCAACAAAGGTACGTAAGTTTTGAGGACGAAACTTTTTGTAAGGGGGTGGAAATACCAAAAATTAGGCTAAAATACCAAAAATGCCCCTCCCCACTTAATGATGGGGGAGTTGAAAAATTTAGTATAACTACTCAGGAGAAAGGGAGGCAGCGGTTAGAAGGGAAATAGAAGAGGGGAGAATTGGCTCTGAGGAGAAGGAAAAAAGGAAATAAAGGAGAGAAAGAAAAAAGAAGTAAGGAAGAAGAAGAAGAAGAAGAAGAAGAAGAAGAAGAAGAAAAGGCAGCCAACCTAGTTCCAATCTTTCTCGAAATTCCACCAAACATTCATAAGATTACCTAGAAACAAAGACAAGTAATCTTTCTATACGCTTTATGCAAATTTTGATTCAACAGGCCCTACGTTCTTAAAAAGGGAAAATTGGATCACATGTTGGTAATCTTGATGCATTTATGTCAAACTCTCTACTATATGTATTTGCTATTGTTGATTGAGTAAAGTCATGTTCTATGGGCCGAATTCTGAGAATACCTATGTTGTGCTTGATTGTTGATAAACATGCCCTTAAATTGTCATCTTTGGTGTAAATATTGCTTTGTGATTATTTATCATGTTTTCTAAAGGTTGTCTTAGATGCTTTGAGATGAATGGAGGAAGGTTTGAAGGATTAGATGATGTGTGCTGCAAGTTTGGTATGAGTTAGAAGATTGATGATACATCCGGAGATGTGAAAGTTAGTAGTCTTAGGTTTGATGCAGGATGATGGTTGTAAGGATCAATCTATGCTATGTGTGTGTTAAGCATGATGGATTTAGGTGGTAAGATTGAATCCGGGTTGTGTAACTTGAAAGGGGAAGGGAGAAGATGAAAAAGAGAAACTTACTGCAAAACTACAGGTTTTGGGGATCGTCAGAATACTTCAAACACCTCTTTAGGCGCTCAATGTCACATTAGGCGCTTAAAGTAGGTGTTCGATGTGTCCTAGTGCATTCTAAAACACTTCGAACACCTCATAAGGCTCTTCATGTCACATAAGGTGCCTTATGTAGGCGTTCGATGTGTCATAACATATTCCAGAATACTTCGACCGCCTATTATAGGCACTTTATGTCACATTAGGCGCCTTCTGAAGGCGTTCCAAGTGTTCTGGAAGTCCCTTTTGACACATTAAGAGGTCCATGTATGTGAGATACCTCTATTCTCTTCCATTGCTCATAAATGAGAAGTGCTTTTGAGGTGTGAGTGAGTTGTAAACATTAAGTGTGAATGAGTAGGGCTAGGTGGAAGATAGAGGTGAATTTGTGATACGAGGGCGTAAAATGATACGAGTAAGATGTGCTTGAGGTACGTTTGAGGTTTGTGACCCTGTTTTCAATATGCAGAGTATGTGTACATGTTCAGAAGTTTGAAATGATGTGACATGAGCATTTGCATCATGGCATACACATTTTGCATTCCGACATGAGTTTTGCTTTGTGAAAAGACACATGTACCTAAAGGAAGACAAGATTGCGGTTGTTGGTTGATCGCAGGGTATACAAGTCACGCATGCTGTGGCAGGGTATAAAAACACGACCTGCGAATCAACAGCAAGGTATAAAGTTATATGATATGGGGTCGTGGACCTTTCAGCATGGGGTATAAAGTTCTGTTTGCAGTGGATTGATCATCCACAGGGTATAAAGTTCTGCTACGCGAATAATAAGACAAGAAGAATTGTGAAAACTTTTGTGAAATGACACACATGACATGCTTATGAAAGAAGGCATATGTATGGGTTTTGTTTAGTTCGGTGTGTGGTTCTAAAGAAGTACATGCATCATGTGACACGAAGCATAAGATTTGACATGCTGTGTTGGTTCCATATTTGTGTATCATTTATGTGACTTATTTGGCTTTGATGAATTGTTATAAAGATGTTATTTGCTAACCCGAGCATCTTATTTTGGGCATTGATTTATGTACCGGTGACTCTTCGTGTGTGGTCCCGTAAGGTGTATAGACGGGTTACTTACTACCGATGTTTTTGCTAAGAATAGATACTCCATCTTTTTTTCAGGTGTGCCAAAGTACGAGATGATTTTTGTAGAAGACAACGGTGAGTGGGCTCATTAGGATGATGGTCACTAAAGTGGACAGACTTACATTAAATCTCTTTTAGTTGGAAGACTGACAGTTTAATGTTTTGTATTGGAGAATATATTAGACATTCCCCCAGTTACGTTTCATTCCTGCTGTATTTTATTTGGTTACGTTATGGTTATTGAAGTTTTAAATTTTATAATGTTTCCGTTGAGTTATCTTACGTCATGGATGACGTGTGCTTGATCTGCTTTGATGCTTCGTAGTTCTCGTAGCAGACTACGGTGGGTGCACTGGTACCGATGTCCAGTATCGGGCTGAGGCGCTACAAGCACTCTGAGCATTAGTGCCTTGAACAGAGCTAGAGCTTGCGTTATCCATTGAGTTTCCATAAGCAGTCAGAAACAAACAAGAATCAGTATAGAATCAATAACCAATACGTCTTAAGAATTTTTGGGAATAATTCAAGTCAGACAAAATTGACTTCTGCACAATCTGCTTATAAAATAAAGCAGTGGGCGACCTGCCGAGCTCAGATCAGACTGGATCGATCCGCTAAGTCAAGACATTTCAGATACCACAATTGAGTTTGCGTTCTGAACAGTCATCTGACCTGTCGACCTGAAATAAATATCACCTTAGAATAGTAGTTCGGTTCTATCAGCCTTCCAACCAAGCTGAACTGAAGTCAGATTAATTAGATAGATCAGATTAGTCCAGTCAGTGCAATTGTATTTGCGTTCTGGGCTCATGACCGACCTGCCGACCATGGCACCTCAGCACAACAAAACAACAGTTGTGCTTTCAGCCGCTTCAGCCGAGCTCACAACAAAGCAGAGCACAGCACGGTAGCTCTGCAGAACAACAAATGTTCTCAGCCAAACGACAGAGCTCAGCACACATCAGAGCTCAACTCGGCAACACTGTACAATAACAGTGCTGCGCTATCCCTTGATCAACGAAGTCTCAACACAAAACAGAGCTCAGTTTGGCAATAACCTTAACAGCTTAGCTAAGCAGAGATCCGAGGTGAGTTCAGGACTCTGTCCTTAAGATGTATTACTCCGGTATACTGTGTCCAACCATATGGAGCAATTGTCTCCTAGGGTATAACAGAGTCAATTCAGACGAACGGCACTGCAGCGTATGAACTCAAACGAACATATAAGCTGTCCTGAACTTCTCGGAATACTGGAAATGCAGAGTGTTTTTGTGTATGCAGGAGAATGAATATGCAGATAGAGATTGCAGAGAAAAGAGAAGAGAATGATTTATGAATGAGTGACCACAGAGGTCAGCTTGGCCATTATTTATAGCGAAATTTTGAGGTCAGTCTGTTACAGTCAGTTCAACCACAGCCGTAGGATTATATACCTGCTCGGCCTGAACTCTTGGATCAGATAACTGCATCAGGTGTGCCCTCAGCCGTTATATCAAATAATTATTCAATCTGAGACATCATATCATAACAAATTCAGGTCAGCTTGGCACGGTTAAAGCTCAACAACTTTTTAAAATTTAACCTTAGCCTATCTTAACAACCTCGAGAAGTTCTAAACTCAACAAACTCACCCTAGCTGATAAGATCCAACCCACTACTATAGGACTCGGCCTGCAGTCTGCAACCTGAGCCCATCATATACGCAGCTCAGTTGCAACCTGACCCCATCAGCTCATTCCGCAACCCATGCCCAGGCACGAGCCGAGCTGAGTTGATTTTTCCTCTTACTTTGAGCATTAATTTCTCATTCACTCAGTATCGAAATTGAGTGATTAAAAAGCCTAAAATTATCTACTCGCCACATAGATAATTAAGGACTCATTAGTTTCTACTTATAATTAATGAAACTAATCATTGTTGAGAAATATGTTTGGATAATTTTCAAAGTCATGATTTTAAGTGGTGAATACTTAAAAATGTCACACATGGTGTTATATGTTGAAAAAGTTGAAAAAGTTGACATCGATCTCTCAGGTTGTTGCACATCGATCGATCTACGTACATAGATCTCTCACATCGATCTATCTATGTAAGGCAGAAAAGTTTAGGACCTTTCTGTGAGACATCGATCTCTAAACCTGAGACACATCGATTGATCGATGTACATCGAACCCTCACTTCGATCGATCGATGTAGGTCAGAGGCAAACTCTGAAACGTTCTGTGAGACATCGATCTCTGAAGCTGAGGCACTTCGATCGAACGTTGTCTAGGGTTTTTAGATATAATTTTCTAAAATGTGTTAAAATGATTGTTTTCATTTGTATATGAATTATACATGTTCATTATGTGATTATTATGTGTTTTTGGTGATTATTATTCTCTTGTGACTAACGTGTCTTGGAAGTTTCTACAACTTACCAAAAAGGGAAAATTGGTATTTTAAGTTTTGTAGGACCATCATATGGTGAAAAATATTTCAAGGGTGTATTATTATCTTATTTATAATAACAAAGGTGGAATTGTGATTATTTCTGACCATCGGGAGCATTTCTGAAGTTTTCTCACACCAGGGGTATTTTGGTCATTTCACCCCAAGGGTATTTTTGGTATTTTCACTCAAGGAATCTCTTGAGCATGTTATCATCTTCATTTTGGAGCTGTGTTATTATTATTTTGAATATTATATGGTGATCTTATATCTTATTCTCTCAACCGATGATATTATTGACTATAGCTGGATATGTGACGATTTGAGATGTCACATTCTATTTTTTCTTGAAGACCCTCTTATATATGTTATAAGAGAACATTTATCATCCCTTTTCAGAGATATTAAAGGTGTCAAAGGTGTGGAAATGATCTCAACATATAAGAAGAAATATTGGGGAATTTCGGTGTTACACGTTGACATAATCTTGTCAGTTGTTATCTATTTATTTCTTCTTCAAAAATTTGAGTTCCTACACATATTGGTATGTCCAAAAACGTGATTAATCAGGTGGACATGATGTGGTATTCATTTTATGAGTTGGTGACAAGTGGACAAACCAAAAAGGAGCTAGTTGGCAAAAATGCCAACTTGGAAATTCTCATTTTAAACCCAACGGCTATATGGTTTCTTGGTGAATTTTCAGCAGATTTTTTGAAGTCAAATGAAGACTTCACATGTCCTATTATTGTGCTTGGAGTTGAGGATAATTTGGTGGTATTATCCTTTCTTATTTAATAAGGAAAATCAAAGTTTTTTTTGGAAAATTTCAGCCTTAACCAACGGCTACTTTGTGAGTCTTGGAGCTGATTTTTTTGTTTGAACTTGTCAACACCCACATGGCTATTCTCATGGCAAGGAGTTGAGAAATTCTTGAAGCATATTCTATTTTATCTTCTCATTGTTGCAAAGGATAATTATGATAAATCCAAGGTGGAAAAATCGGCCAAAACGACATTGCCAAGGTGGACCAATCATTGTGTTTTATTTTACCAAGTGTACAAAGCCAACCAATGATGAGAAGACATTTGGACTTGATGATGAAGATGGTGACACATTGGAGTTCTTATCTTCAAGGCTCAACTTTGTTGAGAAATATGTTTGGATAATTTTCAAAGTCATGATTTTAAGTGATGAATACTTAAAAATGTCACACATGGTGTTATATGTGATTAAAAGTTGAAAAAGTTGAACAAGTTGACATCGATCTCTCAGGTTGTTGCACATCGTTCGATCTATGTACATAGATCTCTCACATCGATCGATCTATTTAAGGCAGAAAAGTTTAAGACCTTTCTGTGAGACATCGATCTCTAAACCTGAGACACATCGATCGATCGATGTACATCAAACTCTCACTTCGATCGATCGATGTAGGTCAGAGACAAAACCTGAACCTTTATGTGAGACATCGATCTATCAAGCTGAGGCACTTCGATCGATCGATGTCTAGGGTTTTAGAAATAATTTTCTAAAATGTGTTAAAATGATTTTTTTTCATTTGTATATGAATTACACATGTTCATTATGTGCTTATTATGTGTTTTTGGTGATTATTATTGTCTTGTGACTAACGTGCCTTGGAAGTTTCTACAACTTACCAAAAAGGACAAAATTGGTATTTTGAGTTATGTAGGAACATCATATGGTGAAAATATGTCAAGTGCATATTATTATCTTATTTATAATAACAAAGGTGGTATCGCGATTATCTCTGACCATCGGGGGTATTTCTGGAGTTTTCTCACACAAGGCGTATTTTAGTCATTTTACCCCAAGGGTATTTTTGGTATTTTCACTCAAGAAATCTCTTGAGCATATTATTATCTTCATTCTGGAGCTATGTTATTATTATTTTGAAGATTATATGGTGATCTTATATCTTATTCTCTCAACCGATGATATTATTGACTATAGCTGGATATGTGACGATTTGAGATGTCACATTCTATTTTTTCTTGAAGACCCTCTTATATATGTTATAAGAGGATATTAATCATAATCTTTTAGAGATTACAAGGTTTCCTTGGTGCAATATTCATCACAATATGTAAAGGAGAAGAAAGTAAGAATTTTGGTGTTATATGTTGACATAATCTTGTCAACACTTATTCATTATTTTTTATTCACGAAATTTGAGTTGGTATACATACATACAACATCAAAAAGTCCATAAACAGGTGGAGAAAGTGGTATACTCATTTTATGACTTTTGGGCAAGTAGACAATTCAAAAACAAGCTAGTTGGCGAAAGTTGTCAACTTGAAATTTCAACTTTGAAGTTAATGGAGACAAGGTTGTTGGAGCTGATTTTGGATGTGCTTTAATTTAAAATTCTCAGCCATCACATGGTCTAAAATTTGAAGAGAATATGCCATCTATTCACACTATAAATAGGAGGCAAGGTGAAGAAGAGAAGACACACACTTGAAAGCAAAATTGAAGATTGTTGTCTTTCTATTCTCTTCTCATATTTTCGTTCATACTTTGTGTAGCTAAGGTGTTCCAATTTTTTTTGTTGTCCAGCTAAATTGTACACTCCTTCTTGGGTTGGATTTGGATGATTGATTAGCCAAATTTATAAAGCTACATCAATAGGTGGTAGAGGTGTTATAACCAAGAGTTGCATAGAGGTGATTATCCAAGTCTTGAATAGGGTTGGTGTATAACCCAAGGATCAAGCTTGACTTTTGTTGTAAGGTGTTCATTTGATAGTGAAATCCAAGGAAAGGTGTTCCTTGGGACTGGAGTAGGTCACATTGACCGAACCAGGATAAATCCTCGGTGTTCTTCTCTTGTTTCTTTATTTCTGTTTTTGCCCGTTTCTGACTTCACTTTTAACACAATTTTTCACAATTTGAAAAAAATAGCTAAACATTTTCAAAATTCGTGATTTTTGGTGGAGTTATACTTCAGACTGTTATCTTTCATTTTCAACAAGAATCACTTGATTTGAGCAAGGGAAAGTTAGTCTTTCAGTCTTTTCAAGATAACTGCTCCAATCTGGCTGCAATCTGACCAGTTTTGAGAAAACTTGAATTCTGTATTTATCCAGAATTTTTTGAGGTCAGGGCCTTTTGGAAACATCAACTAGACATTCTAAGGAGTGTTTTTATATAAAGATCAATCTTTTTGGTCAAGTATTCAAAGAGAAACACGTTTTGCAAAATCAGCAACATTCTGTCCAATTCTGTCTTGTTTGACCATCTGAATCTTTTTATTTGTTTGAAGGGACAAACGATATTATTTGTATCTGATTTTTCGATAGAGTCTTTCTAACACATTGAAGTTCAATTATGAAAAGTTTCAAGATTTTTGGATTTGTGTACATTTATTTGTGAATTTTTTAAAAACGGGTTCTGAATCTGAGGTGGTCTCAGATTCTGTTTTCAAAGGGGATTTTAACAAAGGGTTGTAGTGTAATTTCCGTTAACCACTATTCACCCCCCTCTAGTGGTGTTTATTGCAGGTGCACGGTCCAACAAACTTCACACTATAAATAGAGGCAATGGTGAAGAAGATGAAACACACTTGAAGCTCACAAGCATTTGTTGAATTGTCTAGCTTTCATCTTCATCTTCTTCTTGTTGTTGTTTTATTCATTGTCGCAAAGGTGTTTTTGTTGTATTGTGGTGAGCTACAAGCCTCTTGAGCTTCATTTGTAAGATTTATTAGCAATCTTTATAAGGCTACATCAATAGGTTGTAGAGGTGTTGCAACTAAGTGTTGCTTAGAAGGTGATTATCCAAGTCTTGGAGTAGGGTTGGTGTATAACCCAAGGATCAAGCTTGGGTCTTGTTGTAAGGTGTTTATTTCATAGTAAAATCCAAGGAAAGGTGTACCTTGGGACTGGAGTAGGTCACATTGACCGAACCAGGATAAATCCTCAGTGTTCTTCTCTTGTTTCTTTATTTCCGTTTTTGCCCGTTTTTGACTGCAGTTTTCACACAACTTCTCACAATTTGAAAAAATAACTAAACATTTTCAAAATTCGTGATTTTTGGTAGAGTTATACTTCTGACTGTTAGCTTTCATTGGCAACAAGAATCACTTGATTTGAGCAAGGGAAAGTTAGTCTTTCAGTCTTTGCACGATAACTGCTCCAATCTGGCTGCAATCTGACCAGTTTTGAGAAAACTTAAATTTTGTATTTTTCAAGAGTTGTTTAAGGTCAGGGACTTTTGAAAACTTTATCTACACACCCTAAGGAGTGTTGTGATATAAAGATCAACCTCTTTTGGTTGAATATTCAAAGAGAAACACTATTTGCAAGATCAGCAACATTCTGAATTTTTGGACAGAGTCTTGTTAACTCATTGAAGTTCAAGTTTGGAAAGTTTCATAATTTTTGGAGTTGTGTACAATTATTTGTGAATTTTTCAAAAACGAGTTCTGAATCTGAGGTGGTTTCAGATTCTGTTTTCAAAGGGGATTTTAACAAAGGGTTGTAGTGTAATTTCTGCTAACCACTATTAACCCCCTCTAGTGGTGTTTATTGCAGGTGCACGGTCCAACATTTGGTATCAGAGACAGACCAACACCACTCAAAAGAAGCAAGATTGAACACCATACGAACAATACAAGGCCAAGAAACAACAATTCATTATATACTGCTTGTCTCAAATCCAAGGTATATAAAATGGCTATTGTTTCTCACAAAGGTGAGTTAGAAGGTATGTCTACACAATGCCCTCCTCTTTTTTATGGCAATAATTTTGTTCATTTGAAACTAAGAATGAGGCTGTTCTTAATGGCTATAGACATCGATTTATGGTCTATAGTTGAAGATGGACTGTATATTCCAATGAAAGTTGTACAAGTTAGTGGAGTAACTCAAGAGGTTGAAAAATATAAAAGTGAATAGTCATCGGATGATAAAAAGAAAATGTCCATGAATGCTAAAGCTATGCAATTACTTTTGAATGGACTTACAACTTCTGAAGCAGGATATGTGTCAAATTGCACAAGCGCACACGAGATGTGGAAATCACTTGTATTAAAGCATGAAGGTACTAGTGGTGTTAAAGAGTCAAAAATAAACATGCTTATGACTGAATTAGAGACTTTCAAAATGTTGCCAAACGAATCCATAACATCTATGGATTTGAGGATTACTAATATTTTCAATGCCCTTGAAGCTTTAGGGAAGTCATTTTCGAACAGTAAAAAGGTTCAAAAGGTGCTACGAAGCCTTGCCGCTGAATGGGATTCAAAGGTGACTGCAATCGAGGAGACAAAATCAATCACGAAGATGGATGAATTGATCGGGTCTCTTAAAGTTTACGAGGTTAAATTAAACCAACGAAAGTATGAATCGTTTAAGTCATCCGGTAAGTCAATAGCTTTCAAAACAACCGAAACACATGCTAGTAACGACGATATTAATAGTGATACTGAATTAGATGATGACTTGATATTGATAGCTAGAAAACTTAGAAGTTTTCAAACGTCCAAATAGGAATAGACAACATAATTCTTCTTCTTCTTCTTCTTCTCAACCTAGGAAGAATAACACAAACAAATGGTATAATAAAGAATTAAAGTGTTATGAATGCGGTCAAAAAGGACACATTTCATACGATTGTCCCACGAAGAAAAATAATAATAATAACAACAATAATAAACAAGCCAAGGACAAGGAGGCACAAACGACAAAGACAAAGGAGTCTAAGGCAAGAAAAGGGAAACGAGCAATGAAGATGAGCACATGAAGCGACTCATCTGACTCAAAATCCGAAACTGAGAAAGCTCAAATCTGCTTCGTATTCAACGAGGTATGTTCTTCTTCTGATAGTGATTCTGATAGTGACATGACATTTGATGAAATTTATGAAGAATTCTTAAGAATGCATGCTCACTGTAAGAGGCTCTCTAAAGAAAAGAAGAAACTAGTTGAAGAAAATGACAAGTTGAAGACGTCCAACTTGGAATTTTTTGATCAACTAGAATCTCTTAAACAAGAGTCTACCAATACTCTTGATTCTTTAGAGAATAAAATTGAATCATATAGGAAAGATGAACAAAAGATAAAAATGGAAAATAATATGTTAAAGTCTAAGTTAGAAAGTTATGAACATGAAATAATACAACTTAAGTCGTCTAAACTTAACTTAGAAAAAATGTTAGACCAATTTAAATCCGGTACAAACATGTTAGACACACTCATCTCATCACAAAAGTATGGTAATGATAAAACCGGCTTAGGCTATAAAGAGGAAAATGAAAAAGTAAGTAAAAAGACTAAGTTTGTTTCATCTAGTACAAAGTTGCCATATAATACAAAATCAACTTTGCCTGCTAAATCTTCTTCTACTCCTTCTGCTTATTCTAAGGCAAAAATGCAACATACACCCATAAAATCACACACGCATAAACATACATCTAGGCCAAACTTTGCATCTAGACAACCTAAAAACTATGCCTATATGTATATAAATGCAACTAAACATAATAAAATGCATCCAACTTATTATGAACCTAAGTATAGACAACACTCATATAAATCTTATAGAAATGCATATGAACAACATACATAGTGCCATTCAAGAAACAAAATTACATGTCTTTTACACACTACCAAAATTGGCCAAGACATAGTAGTGATCAACCATGGCGCAACATGTATAACAATGCATCTTCACTTATGTGGAATAATCATCTATATGCTTATCCTTCTTATTTTAACCATGCTAAAAATGTGCCTAAAAGGTATGTTCAAGTTTGGATACCTAAGGGATATCTAAACAAGAATAACGCCCCTAACATTCAAGGACCCAAATAAAGGGTACCTAAAACTTTGTCTCCATTGTAGGAAAAATGCAAGGAATACAAGAAGGAGGCAAAGTCAAAGAATCTGAAAACCAAATGGTTTTTAGATAGTGGATGTTTGAGGCATATGACGGGGAACCCCAAACTATTCATCGAATTAGAACATATCAAAAATAGAGGAAAAGTGACATTCGGTGACAACAACAAAGGACAAGTTGTTGGAAAAGGAACAATTGGGGACCCTAACACATTTCAAATACGAAATGTGTTGTTAGTAAGAAATCTCTCTTATAATTTACTTAGTATTTCACAACTTATAGATTGTGGTTATAATGTTTCTTTTCTTCCCAATTCTTGTTATATAATAAATGAAAAAGGAGAAACGGTTTTAAAAGGAAATAGAGATGGAAATATGTATACTCTTACCTTAGATAACATGTTAGATGCTAAGGTTAAGTGTTTGATATCACATGACTTAGATGTGAATTTATGGCATAGAAGATTAGGCCATATAGGAATTTCAACCATTAAGAAATTATCTAAGAAGAATTTAGTTAGAGGAATGCCTAAGTTAGACTTATATAATTTTCAAATGTGTGAAACATGTATTAAAGGAAAAACATTAAAGAAACCTTAAAACCGAAACATGAAGTGAGTACTAGTCATGTACTAGAATTGCTTCACTTAGACTTATTTGGTCCAAGTAGGACAAGAAGTCTAGGTAGACACTACTATGTGTGTGTCGTAGTAGATGATTACTCACACTACATATGGACATTGTTCTTAACACACAAAGACGATGCTCCATTAGCAATCGAAACTCTTATTAAGCAACTTGAAAACATTTATGAAGAAAATGTTAAAATGATTAGAAGTGATAGAGGTGGAGAATTTAAAAACAAAGATGTAATCAAATTTTGTGAACTATATGGAATTAAACATGAATTCTCACCACCTAGAACACCACAACTCAATGGAGTTGTTGAACGTAAAAATAGAACAATTCAAAAAGTTGCTAGGACAATGCTGTGTGAAAATAAATTACCTAAATATTTATGGGCTGAAGCTGTTAGTTGTGCATGCTATATTATAAATAGGCTTACTATTAGAAAGAAATTAAATAAAACGCCTTATGAATTTCTAAACAATAGACAACCTAAAATAGATTATCTTAAAGTATTTGGATGTAAATGTTTTGTGCTAAACACTAAGGATAATCTAGATAAGTTTGAACAAAAGTCTATTGAATGCATATTTGTTGGTTATTCTAATAACTCAAGAGCATATAGGTGTTATAATCCTGCATCTAGAAAGATAATTGAATCCATACATGTGAAATTTAATGAAAATGCATGCTTTGAAGTTAGTGATAAACATCAACATAAACAAGAAACAAATGTTGAAAATATGTTTGATGATGATGTATTACTTGAGCCTGTACTTGATCATCTAGAACCAACTCCCCCTGAACAAGACATGCATGAACCCTTAGATGATATAAATGAAGAAACTTTGCAATTGGAAGATAATGTACCTAATGATCCAATTACATATAATAATGTTCATACTAATGAAACATTTGACCAAGATGAGGGTGAACCTAGTCAATCTAGGAATTGGTGGCATCCTAGAGAATTAATCATTGAGGATCCAAGTGTTGGGGTTAGAACACGTAGAAACATAATTCAACTTGAAGGACATAGCTTGATCTCACAATTAGAACCTAAGAACGTAAAGGAAGCCTCAGGTGATATATCTTGGATAGATGCTATGCATGATGAATTAAATCAATTCACAAGGAACAATGTGTGGGACTTAGTACCTAAACCCAAAAACAAGACAATAATAGGAACGGAATGGGTGTTTAGGAATAAGATGGACGAACAAGGAAAAATTACAAGAAATAAGGCTAGACTAGTCGCACAAGGTTATAATCAACAAGAAGGAATAGATTATGAAGAAACCTTTGCACCCGTTGCACGACTAGAAGCAATTAGATCGGTACTTGCGATTGCAAGTCTAAGTAACATTAAACTCTTCCAAATGGATGTCAAGAGTGCATTCTTGAATGGATACATCCAAGAAGAGGTGTTTGTCAAACAACCCCCTGGATTCGAAGATTCAAAGAATCCTAACCATGTTTATAAGCTTAGGAAAGCTTTATATGGCTTGAATCAAGCTCCAAGAGCTTGGTATGATAGATTTGCAAACTTTCTTATTGCAAATAATTATCAAAGGGGAACAATAGACAACACATTATTCCTAAGAAGAAAAGGTAATGATTTGTTAATAGTTCAAATATACGTAGATGATATAATCTTTGGTTCAACCAACCCTACCTTAGTAAAAGACTTCGAAGAGTGTATGAAGTCAGAATTTGAAATGTCAATGGTAGGAGAATTGAACTACTTCTTAGGCCTTCAAACCAAACAAACCCCTCAAGGAATTCACATTAGCCAACTTAAGTATGTAAATGATATGATTAAGAAGTTTGGATTTGAAAAGTTGAAACCTACAACTACCCCCATGAGTGTTAGTACCAAACTTGATAAGGATGAAAATGGTAAACCTTTTGATGACACACTCTATAGGTCTATGATTGGATCACTGTTATACTTAACTGCATCAACACCTGATATCATGTTTAGTGTGTGTATGTGTGCTAGGTTTCAATCTTGTCCTAAGGTATCACATTACAATACAGTGAAAAAGATCTTTAGATATCTTAAGCATACACCTCACTTAGGACTTTGGTATGATAGAAACGCTAAGTTGGAATTACACGCATATAGTGATGCTGATTATAATGGTTGCAAATTAGATAGAAAATCCACTAGCGGTACATGTCAATTCATAGGAACCAACTTAATCTCTTGGTTTTATAAAAAGCAAGCTAGTGTAGCTCTTTCTACCACTGAAGCCGAGTATATCGCTTTGAGTTTATGTACTACCCAAATACTTTGGCTTAAACAGCAACTTAGTGATTTTGGCATTAAAATGAAAAAGATTCCAATTTTCTGCGATAGCACCAGTGCAATCAATCTTTCCCGGAATCTGGTGCTTCATTCTAAGGCCAAACACATTGAGGTGCGATACCACTTTCTTCGCGATCATATTCAAAATGAGGACATAGTGATAAAACATATAAGAACTGATCACCAAATCGCTGACATCTTCACCAAACCCCTTAATCAAGCCACTTTTGAAAACTTACGAGCCAAGTTAGGTATGATGATTTACGATACCATTGCATAGTTCTATCTTTTGCATGATTTGCAAAATAAAGGGGGAGATAGAATAAGACATGATTTTAGTTGGTAAGTCATGATGAATCATATGCTAAGTTTTAGTTGGTATAAATTTTGAAGCATAGGTTAAGGGGGAGAGTATGAGTTGAAGGGAAGCAACATACTATTTAAAAGTTGAAAACATGTGGTTAAATTTTTGGTTATAAGTTGTGACATTAGAATCATATTAGTTTATTTGAAAATCATCTAAAAGGGGGAGAATGTTGAGAAATATATTTGGATAATTTTTAAAGTCACGATTTTAAGTGGTGAATACTTAAAAATGTCGCACATGGTGTTATATGTTGAAAAAGTTGAAAAAGTTGACGTCGATCTCTCAGGTTGTTGCACATCGATCGATCTATGTACATAGATCTCTCACATTGATCGATCTATGTAAGGCAGAAAAGTTTAAGACCTTTCTGTGAGACATCGATCTCTAAACCTGAGACACATCGATCGATCGATGTACATCGAACCGTCACTTCAATCGATCGATGTAGGTCAGAGGCAAAACTCTGAAACTTTTTGTGATACATCGATCTCTGAAGCTGAGGCACTTCGATCAATCGATGTCTAGGGTTTTAAGAAATAATTTTCTAAAATGTGTTAAAATGATTGTTTTCATTTGTATATGAATTATACATGTTCATTATGTGATTATTATGTGTTTTTGGTGATTATTATTGTCTTGTGACTAACGTTCCTTGGAAGTTTCTACAACTTACCAAAAAGGGGAAAATTGGTATTTTAAGTTTTGTAGGAACATCATATGGTGAAAAATATTTCAAGGGTGTATTATTATCTTGGTTATCATGACAAAGGTGGAATTGTGATTATTTTTGACCATCGGGAGCATTTCTGAAGTTTTCTCACACCAGGGGTATTTTGGTCATTTCACCCCCAAGGGTATTTTTGGTATTTTCACTCAAGGAATCTCTTGAGCATATTATCATCTTCATTCTGGAGATGTGTTATTATTATTTTGAATATTATATGGTGATCTTATATCTTATTCTCTCAACCGATGATATTATTGATTATAGCTGGATATGTGACGATTTGAGATGTCACATTCTATTTTTTCTTGAAGACCCTCTTATATATGTTATAAGAGAACATTTATCATCCCTTTTCAGAGATATTAAAGGTGTCAAAGGTGTGGAAATGATCTCAACATATAAGAAGAAATATTGGGGAATTTCGGTGTTACACGTTGACATAATCTTGTCAGTTGTTATCTATTTATTTCTTCTTCAAAAATTTGAGTTCCTACACATATTGGTATGTCCAAAAACGTGATTAATCAGGTGGACATGATGTGGTATTCATTTTATGAGGTGGTGACAAGTGGACAAACCAAAAAGGAGCTAGTTGGCAAAAATGCCAACTTGGAAATTCTCATTTTAAACCCAACGGCTATATGGTTTCTTGGTGAATTTTCAGCAGATTTTTTGAAGTCAAATGAAGACTTCACATGTCCTATTATTGTGCTTGGAGTTGAGGATAATTTGGTGGTATTATCCTTTCTTATTTAATAAGGAAAATCAAAGTTTTTTTTGGAAAATTTCAGCCTTAACCAATTTATTTTTCTCTTGTTTCTTTATTTCTGTTTTTGGCCGTTTTTGACTGCAGTTTTCACACAATTTCTCACAATTTGAAAAAATAGCTAAATATTTTCCAAATTCGTGATTTTTGGTGGAGTTATACTTAAGACTGTTAGCTTTCATTGGCAACAAGAATCACTTGATTTGAGCAAGGGAAAGTTAGTCTTTCAGTCTTTGCAAGATAACTGCTCCAATCTGGCTGCAATCTGACTAGTTTTGAGAAAACTTAAATTCTGTATTTTTCAAGAGTTATGTAAGGTCAGGGCCTTTTGGAAACTTCATCTACACATCCTAAGGAGTGTTTTTATATAAAGATCAACCTTTTTGGTTGAGTATTCAAAGAGAAACACTATTTGCAAAATCAGCAACATTCTGTCCAATTCTATCCAGATTGACCATCTGAATATTGTTATTTGTTTTAAGGGTCAAACAATCTTATTTTTGTCTGATATTTGGATAGAGTCTTTTTAACTAATTGAAGTTAAATGGTGGAAAGTTTCATAATTTTTGGAGTTTTGTACAATTATTTATGAATTTTTCAAAAACGAGTTCTGAATCTGAGGTGGTTTCAGATTCTGTTTTAAAAGGGGATTTTAACAAAGGGTTGTAGTGTAATTTCCGCTAACCACTATTCACCCCCCTCTGGTGGTGTTTATTGCAGGTGCACAGTCCAAAAATCATAATCTTAGCTCAAAGTACGTTGCTAACCACAGTTTGCAACTTGGCCCAAATTCAATTTCTTTCTATTTTCTCCAATAAAGCCCACATGAAATGCATCCATATATTCTTCAATATATAATATCATTAGATACTTTCCATAGGCAGTAGCCTTTAAAGTAATGTGGTAATGTTGTTGTATAATATCATTGGACTCTTCATTGTCCAAAATTATTATTATTTATATAACAAAACATTTCTGTCTCATTTTAGAGAATCAAATCTGCCACTAAGGCAGGTCAAAATACATCACTAACAAAATCAAAAGATGTTTCTTGATTTTGTAGAAGGAAGTAAATTTGTAAATGCATATTTATAGGGATATAGGGTTTGTTGTGATTGATTTTGTAGATATTTATTTACCTTGTATAGGTAGAAGCAGTATTATAAATCACTTGTAAAGGTGTTGTACGATATTCATTGAGAAATATGCAAAAAAATTTTGCCTTGCTTTTGCACATGGTATCAAAGCAGGCTTCATCTCAATCAAGCCTACTATGCTTTCTGGGCAAATCTTTGGCTCAGAATTAGCTTCATCATTGTCATATCGTGCCTTGCCTTACCCTACCTTACCTCTGATCAAGTGGTAATATCTTTTTTTCTGCGTCTGAAACTCATAAGGCTCAGAACAATTATCCTCATTGCCCCAGTATACCTTACCTCTTCCCTTCACTAAGATCAAAACCATTCGAACAGTACCTGCAAAAAGGAAACCAATCATGTCACAAACTCCAGAAACCACCAAGCCTGAGACTTCTGAAAGCAGGCCAAGTCTCCCTGCTAATTTTGACTTCATCGAACAATTTGCACGCTTTTTAGAACAAAGTATGAATTTGCAGCAAGCAACAGCCACTTCTGGGAACTTGACAATTAAGGTCAAACTCAGCAGCACAAACTATACTCTGTGGAGCAGGCTAATGAAGATGGCTATTGGAGGAAGAGGAAAAAGCTCTAATATCACATGAGTGCCTTCTCCACCCGCATCCACTGAACCCTGATACCAGAATTGGGAACAAAATGACCAATTAGTCTTTACATGGCTAATTGATAATATTGATGACAACTTGGTAAATAATGTTTCGAAATACTCAACTGCAAAGGCTTTATGGGACGGGTTAGCAGTAACCTATGGGCCAGGGAGTGACCCATTACAGATTTTCGACCTTCACAAGCAGTGTTACACGATTAAGCAAGGGAGCAGAACATCTGAGATCAGTTCCAATGGCTATGGATAAGTATCGACTCCATGGACCCAAATCCCATGGAGTCACCTAATGATATCGCTATTCACACGAAGAAGATCCAATAACAGAGACTACCAACTTTTGCTAGCTGACAGGTTTTCGGACACAAAAAGGGATATCTTAAAATGTGACTCTAGACCTACAGTGGAGACTGCCTATAATGAACTCAGGCGGTCAGATGTGCAGATTGGGGTGTTGGTCATCAGATCGGAGATCATCATATGGGACTGAAATTGGCCTTGGGTTAGTGGTGAAATCACCACTGGAGCATAACAGAAAGCGTGAAAATCAGCCTTCCCGCTCAGGGAAGCCATCAAGGAGGGGAAGAGAGGAGAAAACAAATTTAGAATGCAGCCACTGCAAGAAGAAGAGTCATGTTCGTGAAAAATGCTTTAAACTCTATGGATACCCAGATTGGTGAGAGGTGTTTAATGCAAAAACTCATGTCTCCAAAGCCCAAGTTTCCATCGCTCAAACCATCAAAGATGACGGTACTGCAACAGAGATGGCCAGAATACCAGAGAACCAGAGCAGGAAAACAAAGCAGCCGACAGAGAAAGGGGCAGCGGCGAAGGAGGTAACGGGGTTAGAGAGGAAATCCCTAACCCTAAAACATTTAAATACCCCTCCCCTTTAGAAATTGCACCCGTACCCCCTGCAATTCCAAAGAATGTTAATAGTGCATTTCTATTTCATGGTTTACACACTTGCACCTCTGAAGTAACCAATGCGTCAGAACCGACCCCTGAAGAAACAAATGCATCAGATCTGACCCCAGCACTTCCACTAAATACACTCCTTACCCTAAAATCCTCAGATTTTATTAATGCTCCTCTAGGTGAGCTTCAAATGCCAAAATTACCCCTAACATCCAATAAAGTACCAAAATCTTCCATGTCCAAGAGTCATACTACCTTTGGGGCCACATAGTGGATCTTCGACTGCGGGGCCACTGATCTATGACATATGACCTTGATGACTTCATCACCAAAACTTACCCTACCAAAACTCGTGTTGAAACCACAAATGGGGCCTCTGTTCCTGTTGAAGGAGGAGGGTCTATCTCAGTCACTCCGCACATTACCCTAAAGAATTGTCTCTATGTCCTGTCATTATCCACCAAACTTTTGTCAGTAAGCCATGTCACTAAAGAATTGGACTGTATTGTTAGGATGTATCCTGACTTTTGCCTTTTGCAGGACAATCATACGGGGCGATCATTGGGCGTGGTACTAAATGCCAGAGACTTTACTTTGTTGATGCAGTGGTACAACATGGATGGTCCAATCTTACCACTAAAACAGTTGATAGACAAGTGTGGTTGTGGCATCTCCGGTTAGGGCATCCCTTGTTCAGCTACTTAAACATTTATTTCCTACTTTATTTCCTTCTCAACACCTTGACTTTACCTGTGATAATTGTCTCTGAGCAAAACAAACTCAGGCGTCTTATTTTGCTAATAATACTTGAGTCGACCGTATGTTTACATTAGTGCATTCAGATGTGTGGGGGCCTTCACCCTATAACACTCCTCTTCGGTTCCATTACTATGTTATCTTTGTCGATGATTTTTCTCGCATGAATTGGTTATATATCCTGAAACACAAATCTGAAATTCACCAGAAATTTGTGCACTTTTACAGTATGATATTTACACAATTTGACACTAAGATTCAAATCCTCCGCTCTGACAATGGGAGGGAGTACATTGATACAAATCTAGTAAGCTTTCTTCAAGAAAAGGACATTATTCATCAAACCGCGTGTCCTAATACTCCTATACAGAATGAAGTTGCCAAACACAAAAATAGGATTATTCTAGAAATGGCTCGGGCTATGATGTTTGACTCTCACATCCCGATGAGTTTTTGGCGGAGGAAGTATCTACAGCCACCTACCTTATCAACCGTCTCCCTACTAAGATCCTTCAATATCAGACTCCTATCCAAACTCTAGCTACTCAGCATACCATACCATCCCATTGTACCTTATTGCTCAAAATTTTTGGATGTACCGTCTTTGTTCATACCCCAAAACAGGAGCAAAATAAACTTGATTCATGTTCAGACAAGTGTGTCTTTGTTGGGTATGCTACCACCATAAGGGCTACTGCTGTTACAATTCCCGCACCTGACAAATCCATGTAACCATGAATTGCGCTTTGCTTGAGACCGAATACTACTACACCCCAATCTCAAGTTCAGAGGGAGAACCTGAATCATGGATCTCTCGATTGGTTGATGTTACCATTCACTTGTTTGCCGATTGTACCGACAGGGCAAGTAGGTGGCATCGACTGCACTGCAGCATCCGATAATGGATCGTCATCGCGTCAGTACAACCTAATGATCCGCTGCTGGTGAGTGACACACCAAAGGTAACAATTCTTGATACAAGTAATGACCTGTCTTTTCCTAATAGTGACTCTGGTGATTCTGATATTACACCCATTTTTCATAACCCTACTCCAAGTGATGATACTGAAACAGGTACTTCCTCCGGCCATACTCCAGAGATAGAAATGCCTATTAATTTGCGTTTTGAGGAACAACAGGTATGGGTGTTGCCACCAAGAGTGAAACAAAGAGTTCCACTGAAGCGATACTTGTAGAGAAAAAGGGGTTTGAGTGATTTTCAAATACATGATTTAAATGTGCTTAAAAGCGTGCATGAGATATTGCATATTACTTGCCTTATATAATTCATATATTATGTTGCCGTACTAACGAGCCATGAAGCTTTAAAGCTTACATCAAATGGCAAACATTTTTTGTGTTTATACTATTTTCAGGTGCCACCATTAATGAACTAAACTAGTTCATTAAGTGAAGTACTTAGTTATTTAATCTAAGTAGTTCATTAAAGGAGGCAATATTTGGAAAAGGCACCAAGGCAACAAGATGAAGAAAGGAAAGTCTTCCGCTCTCCTCCCCACACTTATGGCACGCCATTTATGCATATATTTTCAGATTTTTTGAAAAAGGCACATACACACATATTCCAATGTACTACCGACACTATATATTTTACATACGTACGTTAACGTCACACCATCATACTTAACTTATATTTATGAGTATATTCAGGTCTTACATCATATGATATAAGTCATGGTGATGACAAATTAAATACGACACGTTAAAAGGTTCTAAACCGAAAATTGTCGTATCGAGCGAATCGCCAACGTGTCATGTACTTGCCATAAATAAATGGCCAGCCCCTATACTTCAAAAATATGTATAATTTTCGTGTCTAGGGTAATATTTCCAGCCATAAAATCATTCCATGTTGGCACACACAAATCACCCCACATTAAGGCCAAATTGTGGAGATTCCAATTTCAATCTTGTCACATGTCTAGGTGCCACATTAATCAGCCTTATAAGATGAATATTAAAGTTTATATTATGTATATTATGTGTAACATAATATATATAACATGTGCAAAAAGTTGGAATTTAATTAGAGAAAAATCGGGTAATCGATAAACATCGAAAATTCGGTTTTCTACGTACACAATACATGGAACATTTTTGGCACATCATACGACACGTATCTAGACACTTTTTACATATGTCATACATCCTAAAGTGTTCTAGAAAATTAAATTAAGGGCTGATTAGAATATAACATGTGTGTATTATTAAATGTGCACTATTTTACAAAGTTAGCAAAAATAAAATTCAGCACATGCATATACATGTATACACGCCACCTACAGCTGAGATGGAGCATATGTGGAGCCTTGTTGGTATATTGATTGGTCAAGAATCAATCATATAATGTTGGTGACTTAAAAAAAAGGAACTACAAAAGGTAATATTTCAAATTTTTGTCACAATTGTGACACATGCTGAAAATTCAGCATGCGTGCTAATGTGTGCACGTTTTCAACATCATTATGAGGGAGATTTTACTTCTTGATTAAGGTGGATTAATTGGAAGATAATTTGGAAGCATTTTGAATAAGTTATGGAATTAAAGTGGTGATATATTTGAATATCACACATGCTGAAAATTTCAGCATGTGTAGAAGTGTACATGGCCGAATTTTAGGACACATTATTGTCTAATTTTTATTCCATAAAAGATGAGAATAATGCACACTAAACGGTGATTGAATTATCATTTGATTTCTTGGATTAAATCAACACAAAATAGGCAATATTTTGAATGAAATGCAAATGTGACACATGCTGAAATTTCAGCATGGTATGGCCGATTTTTTCATCCTATTTTGGAGAAAATTGTCTTGCTTAATTTATGTGATAATCTTGTGGATTATGGAAATTATTCTATGTTGATTTTGGCACATGTTTTGAGTGATATATTCAGATTTTTCCAAGTCATCAATGATGACAACATTCAACCTATCATGAAGTGCCAAGTAAGCAAAGCTTAAATGATCATCCAATGAGAAGATGCCAAGTAAGCAAGACCATGTCACAATGATGTCTTACATTCTCCCAAGGACTTAGAAGACAATTTTCAAGAGGGAATGGCACCAAGGGGAAGGCTGCAATGTGTTAAAAAGGAAGGAGATGAGCAAAAACAAAAGAACAAGAACAAGTGTTGCAAATTGAAAAGATCAAAAGTGTTCTAGCATTCTTCTTCTATACTCTCTTTCTTTCTTCTTCTTGAAAGCCTATTGTACTTATATTTCTATTCTTGAATAGGCTTGTATTATACCACCACATACTCTATATCTTTGTAAAAGATTGATCAAGGTGTGATCAATCTTCAATCTAGCAAGGTGGTGGTGTTCGTGCGAATTGTATTCATCGTACAAGGTTTGTAAAGGGTTGGAGTTGGTGCGTAAATCCATCAACCCTATGTTAAGGCGTATTTGTGTTGTGTGACTAGTGTGAACCAAGGAAGGTGTTTCTTGAAGACTGGAGTAGGTTGTTTATAACCGAACAAGTATAAAATTCTCGGTGTCATTTACTTTCTGCACTTATATTCTGTTTCAGCACTGTTTATCCATTTTGTTTACGTTCGTAAAAATAGTAAAAAAATTTCAAAAATTACGAAACTTTCCGGGAACATAGTCACACGTTCTAAGGTTAATTTGACATAAGTTTCAACCCTTTTGGATAAGCATAAGTCATTCAAACATCCAAAGTTCTGAGACTAGTGCAGTCTGATTTTCAGGCTTGCAAAGGTTGAGACTTTGAGTGTATTTGACTAACTTTCCAAAAGAGTTTTTCAAAACTGTTTCAAACCATTTAAATAAAACATATACGGGGTTAGTGGTTAAATTTTCAGAGCATTTGGAGTTGTGTACAAATAGGAATAAAATTTTAAAATCAGTGTATCGTTTCTGGCAGATTTGCGCAATCTGACCGCCAACAATTTTTCAAGAGGTTAGAGGTTGAATTTTAATCTGAAATTTTTAGGAGATACTCATAAAATCTGAGTCTAAGTTCTCTCCAAATTTCAGAATTTTTGAAGGCCTAAAACCTAGTTTTCAAAACGTTTTAAAACTGGTCCTGAAAACAGAAACTGTTTTCAGAAGTTGTGTTTTTGGTTTAAAACAATTTTAAAAACCACATTTTCCGTACCCACTATTCAACCCCCCCTTCTAGTGGTGCCTTGAAGATCCTACAATTGGTATCAGAGCGCAGGAACACTCACTACAAAAGGATCCAACGATCTTAGTGAGATGGCAACCACTAGCGACAAAACCGAGCAAGAAAGTATGTCAAGCCAAATGCCTCCACTATTTGAAAATGAGGTAAATTCTGATTCTGGCTCGGATTCTGAACTATCTTATGATGATTTATATGTTGAATATCTTGAATTACATAAGTTTGCTAGAACTCTTGCAAAACAAAAGAAGCGATTAATTGAAGACAAGAAGATGTTAGAATCTTCTAACGAAAATCTTGTCGCTCAATTAAACGATTCAAAAGAAGAGTCGTCATGCATTATAAATTCATTAAAGTCTGAAATTTCATCATTGACATCCGAGAACACTGAATTGTAATCCGAGATTTCAAACTTGAAATCAAGGAATGCGGATGTAGAGAAAAAGTGAAACAATTGGACACGGGATCTAACATGCTGCATCGTATTATCTTATCACAAAAGCATGATAGTAACAAAACAGGTTTGTGATAGGTTGAGACAAATGAAGCATCCACCAAACCAACTAAGTTTGTTGTGTCTAAGAAAGTAGACACCCCAAAGCCAAAAACAGCGTCTAAGATGACGCAAAGACCTCTTCCCTCATCACGCCCCACTTCTTTGTCATATCGTGCGAAATACAATTTTGTACCATATAGATATGAGAAGAAACAAGTGATGCATACGAGACACTCATATCACAAAAATGCATCTAGATCACGTCCCGTGCATGCAAACCGAAACGCATATCAAAAACAAAAACCATACTATATGCATGATGGGATTCTTGGCCAAAGGCCAAACGCATTTGCCCCTAACATATATTATGTTGCGTTCTCATCACCTCTCTCACCTTTTGGAAGACCTAGAAGGGTCACCCAAATTTGGGTACCAAAAGGGACATTTCCAAAGGGTTGAATAAATAACCCTTATGAACGCACGTTATATATGATTTTTCTCCTTCATCTTTATAGGCATATTTTGATTTACTTTTCAAAATAAAGAGGGAGAGATAGCATGATTTAAGGGGGAGAAAGCATGATTTAAGGGGGAGAGAGATTGCATAAATCAAGGGGGAGCGGTTTTGAAATTTAAAATTAAAATTTTGAATTTATGCATGATTGAAGGGGGAGCGATAGGATTTAAATCATGTGCATATGTTATTTTGAAAATCATCAAAAGGGGGAGATTGTAGAAAAAAAAGGGGTTTGAGTGATTTTCAAATAATGATTTAAATGTGCTTAAAAGCGTGCATGAGATATTGCATATTACTTGCCTTATATAATTCATATATTATGTTGCCATACTAACGAGCCATGAAGCTTTAAAGCTTACATCAAATGGAAAACATTTGTTGTGTTTATACTATTTTCAGGTGCCACCATTAATGAACTAAACTAGTTCATTAAGTGAAGTACTTAGTTAATTAAACTAAGTAGTTCATTAAAGGAGGCAATATTTGGAAAAGGCACCAAGGCAACAAGGTGAAGAAAGGAAAGTCTTCCACTCTCCTCCCCACACTTATGGCACGCCATTTATGCATATATTTTCAGATTTTTTGAAAAAGGCACATACACACATATTCCAATGTACTACCGACACTATATATTTTACATACGTACGTTAACGTCACACCATCATACTTAACTTATATTTATGAGTATATTCAGGTCTTATATCATATGATATAAGTCATGGTGATGACAAATTAAATACGACACGTTAAAAGGTTCTAAACCAAAAATTGTCGTATCGAGCGAATCGCCAACGTGTCATGTACTTGCCATAAATAAATGGCCAGCCCCTATACTTCAAAAATATGTATAATTTTCGTGTCTAGGGTAATATTTCCAGCCATAAAATCATTCCATGTTGGTACACACAAATCACCCCACATTAAGGCCAAATTGTGGAGATTCCAATTTCAATCTTGTCACATGTCTAGGTGCCACATTAATCAGCCTTATAAGCTGAATATTAAAGTTTATATTATGTATATTATGTGTAACATAATATATATAACATGTGCAAAAATTTGGAATTTAATTAGAGAAAAATCGGGTAATCGATAAACATCGAAAATTCGGTTTTCTACGTTTACAATACATGGAACATTTTTGGCACATCATACGACACGTATCTAGACACTTTTTACATATGTCATACATCCTAAAGTGTTCTAGAAAATTAAATTAAGGGCTGATTAGAATATAACATGTGTGTATTATTAAATGTGCACTATTTTACAAAGTTAGCAAAAATAAAATTCAGCACATGCATATACATGTATACACGCCACCTACAGCTGAGATGGAGCATATGTGGAGCCTTGTTGGTATATTGATTGGTCAAGAATCAATCATATAATGTTGATGACTTAAAAAAAGGAACTACAAAAGGTAATATTTCAAATTTTTGTCACAATTGTGACACATGCTGAAAATTCAGCATGCGTGCTAATGTGTGCATGTTTTCAACATCATTATGAGGGAGATTTTACTTCTTGATTAAGGTGGATTAATTGGAAGATAATTTGGAAGCATTTTGAATAAGTTATGGAATTAAAGTGGTGATATATTTGAATATCACAAATGCTGAAAATTTCAGCATGTGTAGAAGTGTACATGGCCGAATTTTAGGACACATTATTGTCTAATTTTTATTCCATAAAAGATGAGAATAATGCACACTAAACGGTGATTGAATTATCATTTGATTTCTTGGATTAAATCAACACAAAATAGGCAATATTTTGAATGAAATGCAAATGTGACACATGCTGAAATTTCAGCATGGTATGGCCGATTTTTTCATCCTATTTTGGAGAAAATTGTCTTGCTTAATTTATGTGATAATCTTGTGGATTATGGAAATTATTCTATGTTGATTTTGGCACATGTTTTGAGTGATATATTCAGATTTTTCCAAGTCATCAATGATGACAACATTCAACCTATCATGAAGTGCCAAGTAAGCAAAGCTTAAATGATCATCCAATGAGAAGATGCCAAGTAAGCAAGACCATGTCACAATGATGTCTTACATTCTCCCAAGGACTTAGAAGACAATTTTCAAGAGGGAATGGCACCAAGGGGAAGGCTGCAATGTGTTAAAAAGGAAGGAGATGAGCAAAAACAAAAGAACAAGAACAAGTGTTGCAAATTGAAAAGATCAAAAGTGTTCTAGCATTCTTCTTCTATACTCTCTTTCTTTCTTCTTCTTGAAAGCCTATTGTACTTATATTTCTATCCCTGAATAGGCTTGTATTATACCACCACATACTCTATATCTTTGTAAAAGATTGATCAAGGTGTGATCAATCTTCAATCTTGCAAGGTGGTGGTGTTCGTACGAATTGTATTAATCGTACAAGGTTTGTAAAGGGTTGGAGTTGGTGTGTAACTCCATCAACCCTGTGATAAGGTGTATTTGTGTTGTGTGACTAGTGTGAACCAAGGAAGGTGTTCCTTGAAGACTGGAGTAGGTTGTTTATAACCGAACCAGTATAAAATTCTCGGTGTCATTTACTTTCTGCACTTATATTCTGTTTCAGCACTGTTTATCCGTTTTGTTTACGTTTGTAAAAATAGTAAATCAATTTCAAAAATCACGAAACTTTCAGGGATAGTCACACGTTCTAAGGTTAATTTGGCACAAGTTTCAACCCTTTTGGATAAGTATAAGTCATTCAAACATCCAAAGTTCTGAGACTAGTGCAGTCTGATTTTTAGGCTTGCAAAGGTTGAGACTTTGAGTGTATTTGACTAACTTCCCAAAAGCATTTTTCAAAACTGTTTCAACCCATTTAAATACAACATATACGGGGTTAGTGGTTAAATTTTAAGAGCATTTGGAATTGTGTACAAATAGGAATAAATTTTTCAAATCAGTGTATCGTTTCTGGCAGATTTGTGCAATCTGACCTCCAACGATTTTTCAAGAGGTTAGAGGTTGAATTTTAATCTGAAATTTTTAGGAGATACTCATAACATCTGAGTCTAAGTTCTCTCCAAATTTCAGAATTTTTAAAGGCCTAAAACTTAGTTTTCAAAACGTTTTAAAACTGGTCCTGAAAACAGAAACTGTTTTCAGAAGTTGGGTTTTTGGTTTAAAACAATTTTAAAAACCACATTTTCCGCACCCACTATTCAACCCCCCCTCTTCTAGTGGTGCCTTGCAGATCCTACAATACTCTCCAAAATGAGTGTTTGACGTATCTTAGTACCCAGTGAATATGTCGATGGACAGGGTATCTAAAGTGGCCAAAAGCTTCTTCGTGTCCTTATGCTCCGAAAAGATTCCGCGAACTGTTGAAGAGGCATAAGCACAACTAATGTGAAAAGAGGCCATGCTGACTGAAATGAAAGCACTCGAGAAAACAACACGTTGGAAAAGTGTGCTATTCCTCCCGGGAAGAAGTTTGTTGGGTGTCGTTGGGTGTTTATGATTAAGTACAAAGCTGATGGAAGCGTTGAAATGTGCAAGGCTCATCTAGCAGCAAAAGGTTATACCCAGACATATGACATTGATTATTCAGAGACATTCTCACCTGTGGCTTGACTTGATACGATTAGAGTACTTTTTTCAATCGCGGCAACACGAAACTGGCCTCTTCACCGATTTGATGTTAAGAATACCTTCCTACATGGGGATTTTAAGGAGGAAGTGTATCTGGACCCCCTCCTGGTTTTTCTAAAAACTTCAAAGCACAAGAGGTCTGCAGATTGAAGAAAGCCCTATATGGCTTAAAACAGTCCCCACGTGCGTAGTTGGCAGGTTTACTGGAGTAATGAAGCAAGATGGTTACCGTCAGAGCAATGCTGATCATATACTGTTTGTTAAACAAAGGAAAGGGTTAGTAACGTGCCTGATCATTTATGTAGATGATATAGTAATCACAGGAGATGATGCTGAGGAAATAGCACGCCTTCGTAAGTACCTATTTACTAAATTTGAAATGACGGATCTGGGAAACTCGAAGTACTTTCTAAGCATTGAAGTTTTAAGATCAAAGAGGGGTATCTATATATCACAACGAAAGTATATCCTAGATCTTCTCACAGAAGTTGGAATGCTTGATTGCAAGCCTGTTAGTACACCCATGGCCGTAAATCTCAAGATGCAAAGTATTGATGGGGCATCCTCTGCAGATAAAGGACAGTACCAGCGTCTGGTTGGTAAACTGATCTATTTATCGTATACGCGACCTCACTGTAGCGCCCCGCTCCCGAGACCTAGCATCGGGAACGGTGCACCCGCCGTATCTCGCAGAGGAGAATACAAAGCGTCGAATCAATTTCCAACATGTCCATAAAGACGTAGAAATTTTCCGCGCGGAAACGAATTACAATAGCATAAAATTTTCTTGCTAAATAAAATTCCTTAATACAATAATAACCAAATCCTGACAATAATATAAGTCTGAAAAACCTAACAAGGTAATATCTGATGAGATCCCAATAAAATAAAGACCAACAGTCGCAAGGTCTTCTTATATCCTAAGCGCGACCATCAGTCTGCCCACTCCACTGTATCAGCCCCGTCCTCAACAAAGACGTGGTCGTGAGTCTCTTCCTGCTCACCTGGTGGGGGGGGGGAAGTAGGGGTGAGTGACTGAGAAATCACTCAGTAGGCACCTGCCTCCAAGTAATACAAGACAAACATCCAAAAGTGATAGAACACATAGCACATAACACATAATATCACATACGCATGCATAAGAATACGGAAAGGTAAATAACACATAATATCACATAAGCATGCAAAAGACTGCGGAAAGGTAAATCACTCCAGATATAGAATGCGCAACAACATGATGCATGTCCCACTATGCATGTCACACGCAACAGTCATGTCACGCAGGATGCCAATATCCATACCGTGCAATGCATGAACCCGGGTCCTACTGAGTGGCTGCAGGTCGTACACCCCACAGTCACCATACTGAGTGTGCGTGGCCGCGCCTCCGCACACCATCCTGAGTGTCGTGGCCCCGCCACTGTACACCATCCTGAGTGTCGTGGCCCCGCCACCGTACACCATCCTGAGCGCCCGCGACCCGTACGTCACGACCCGCCATCAATGCAATGCACGTGCCATGAATGCAAAAACACAATCGCCTGAGGCCCCTGGCCCATCCTCACCATCCTCCGGCACTCAACTCTAGGTACACTTATTATCCGAGTACTGATTCAGCGTTGTTCGGTGACAAATCCACTTTTTCACGGCTTGTATACCTTTATCGTGCACTTTCTATATTTTTCCTCATTTTTCCCTTATTTATATCTATTTAATATCTAATTTCCAATTTAAATAAACTATCATAATTTCTAAAATTTAATAGAAATAACTTAATTTTAGCCTTTTATAAATTCTGGAATTTTTTTATAATTTTCTGATATCTGTTTCTAATTTTCTTATTATTATTACCATTTAAAATTAATTAAAATTCAAAAACTAAATTTTCAGAAAATCCAGAAATTAAGATTAATACTTAAAATCGAAATTGGGCTGGCACTGTTGCCAGCCCTGGTCCGCGGTTCAACTGGGTCCGGCCCGCCAGGGTCGGCCTGCTGTCGAAACCCCTTTTTTTTTAATATAATCGCGTTGTTGGGCCGGCTGGCAGCTGGCCCGGTCCGTTGGCCATTCGGCCCGGTCCGCCACACCGCCTGGCCCTTTTTTTAAATGCAGGCTATATGGGCTGGTCCTGCAGCAGCAGACCGCGGCCCACTAAGGGCAGGCCTGGTCTGGGCGCTGGCAGGCCGGCCCTAACCCCTCTCTTTTTTTATTGTGTGTATATCGCGCTGCAGTTTCAGCAGGCGCGTGCAGCCCACGCGCTGCCGATTCCGGCGGCGCGTGCGGCGCACCGACGACCTCCGGCGACCGTTGTCCGACCCCGATCTATATTTTCGCTTATTTCCAGTCTATGGGGACATATTCTAAGGCCGAAACAAAATAAAAATCCTCTAATCTTGCGAAAATTTTACTATTTTGATTATCAAATTTTTTCCTAAAATCAGAACTACACCACGCAATACACATCGCACACACGCATCACATGCACGCAGCAAATACACGCATACCAAAGTCTTCAAATCTTCATGCTTTCTCAGATCAAACAACATGCATTGAGATTCAACAATTAGAACAACAAAAAAACATAAAATATCACTAGGGCATGCTTTAATTCGTACCAATTGAAGGGGGAAAAGGAAACCTACCTCGATTGTATGCTATTTACTCATGTACCTGAACTAGCGCGCAGATGGAGACATCCGGCTTTCTCTTTTCCTTCTTCTTCTCTCTTTCTCCCTTTCCTCCTTCTCCCTTATGGTCGCTGCTTCTCTATGCGCTACCCTTCTATCCCCCCCCTTTTTTTTTCCTCTTTAGCCGATACCCCAGCCCCCTTTAATTGTCATGCAGCAGGATTTGAGGGGCGGTTATAATCCCCCCTCAATCCACGTCTCTTTTCTTTTTTTTTCTTTTTTTAAATCCCTTATCCTCACGACACCTTTTAAATTATTTTTTTTAAAATTTTTTTTTCTTCCCTCCTTATCCTCACGTCACTTCTTTCTTTTTCTTTTTATATATTTTATTTATTTCTTTTATTTCTTTTCTTTCTAAATCATTGTCTTATTATTTCTTATATGTTATTTTATATATATATATATATACATATATATATATATTGTTGTTTCTTCTTTTACCCTATACATATATAACAACTTCATATCATTGTAACATTACTTTGACATGATCGACACGCTACCGTTAATTTAATTTCGCAATGGTCGTTACACCCAACGGCTACCTAGTACTAAATTAACGTGTAACAGTTAGTTCAAAAATTTCGGGTTATAACATCCTACCCTCCTTACAAGAAGTTTCGTCCTCGAAACTTGTCGCACCTTAAATGAAGGGTTAGGGGTAGCGCTTTCACATTTGATCATCTAGCTTCTGACCTTCGTGGTCTGCGATTCAAACATAAGCCTCTTCATATGACGCAATCCGGCCTAATTCTTAAAGTTGGTGTATCCAACACATGAGCCAGGTC
The DNA here is from genome assembly GCA_036186865.1 of Eustoma russellianum. Classification (NCBI taxonomy): domain Eukaryota; kingdom Viridiplantae; phylum Streptophyta; class Magnoliopsida; order Gentianales; family Gentianaceae; genus Eustoma; species Eustoma russellianum. The sequence continues at coordinate 27,716,570 of AP025061.1, read as the reverse complement.
TGAAATGTACCTCCTTAGTTGCGAAACATGGGATACATTGTGCACTTGGATCAGCGCTGGATGTATCGCTAAACGGTGAGCTAACAAACAGATCATTTCGAGTATTTCATAAGGACCAATGTACCGCGGCTTTAGTCTACCCTTCTGGCCCATAGACATGCTACATCTTCTATAAGTGACACCTTCAAGTAAACCTTGTCTTTAACAGCGAACTCCAAGGGACGCCTCTTCGAGTCTGCCTAACTCTTGTTTATGTCTTGGGCAATCTCAGCCTTTCTCGAATCAACTTAATCTTCTTCCTGGTTTGCCCTACCAGTCCTGGACTAGTAATAGTATGCTCTCCAACTTCGTCCCAATGGACAGGGGACCTACACTCCCGCCCATTGAGCGTCTCGAATGGCACTATGCCGTTGGCTTCACGGTAGCTGTTGTTGTAGGCAGACTTTATCAACTTGATCATACCATCTCAGTTTCCATTAAAGTCAGTGGCGCCCTCCACATGCCCTCTAATGCTTGTACGTGTTTCCTGACCGCTCATCGGTCCAGGGATGGAATGTAGTGTTCAACGTATCTCCGTCCGTTATAATATCCGCATACACTAGTTTTAATATGCATTGTCATTTTAATTATTAATTGTTAAACATTTATGATATAGCTCTATTGCAGGCTGTGTATCCTTATCCTAACGCATATATGACTTATGTATCATATGTAGCTCATGAGTGCACAACCGTTATCTGCGGTTTATCACATGTATCATGTTTATATTGTTTCTTAGTTTAGTTTTAAGCGGTATGCACACTATGTGGCTCATTCAATCTTCGTTTATCGTGATTTCTATATTGTACTTATGTTTGTCGTTAATAAGTATTTTTTTTGTTATTAATTTATCTACTTTTTAATCTATTACTATGTTGTTATGCAATGCCACGTCGTACCTAACTCGTAATTATTAGACTTTACTTCAATTGCGAATGATTAATGATTTGTTTTAGAATCGATAAATGTATGTCTATTTCGTATACATGTCCTGTATGTAAAGTATTGGTGCTATTGTATTGTGTTGTTTATTGTCGTTAGGTTGTGTGATATTTATGGTTGAATTTGTTATGTTGCGGTGTCATTGAAATGGTCGTGCGTATACTTGTGCATATTTACTTAACATTGTGCGGTTATTTTTGCTTCGCATATCTATTTGTAGGTTAGCTACTTCTATGTTGGTGTCGTTATATTCTATATATATATATATATATATGTATACATATTGTGAGGTTTTATATAGTACTTCACATTTTCATTGTGGTAGCTTTGTGAGTATAGGTATAGGTGTATATAAACATTTGTTATTTGTCTATCGCACTTATGTTGTTTGGGTTTTGTATGTTGATAGCATTGTATGATTTAATAAATTGGTTTGTTCATTACCGCTCATAGAGTCATACCGTTGTAAATGTGCACATACTTTAGTAGTTAGTATTCATTGTGCATAATTACTTAGATTCATTTAATTACCTTTTCGTTTCGTGTATCTATTGTACGTTTTCTTAGATCGACTTATTTACATTATATCATTAATGTCGTAACAGATTATGAGTAGCCATATGCTTCTTTGTTATTGTAAGGGATGGAGTGTTTTATTATTATTATTTTTTGTAACTACTTTATGGGTTTGCAACCCATGAAGTGTCTCAACAGTATCACCTTTATAAGTTCCTAAAATGGTTATTATTCTTATTATTCTTATTATTATTATTATTATTTTTTTGCATGGTCTCTTTGTATGCATATATATATATATATGTGTATATGTATATTGTTGAGTTATGTTGTCGTATTTTTATAATTCATTATGTTATGTGATATCTCTCTTTTGTTTTTTTTGTTTCTTTGTGTAGTTGTGTTGGATTTTGTATGGTTGGTGTTCTAGTACGTGTTTGATATCTGAAAATATGTCGTTAAGGAATGTTGTATTAGTGAGTGTGTGTATATATAATTGATTAGCCATATTGTGTATTATAGTCTTGTGTTTAATGTGTATATATATATACATCGCTCTGCAAACTTTGCTCATATCAACGGTCCCCTCGAACTTTGTCTTCTTCTGCTCTGTCTGTTTAGGGGCACCATTGTCGACGAAAATCCTTCAACAAATTCCTGTAGCAGCTAGCCGAACCAAGAAAAAAAAACTCTTTACTTCAGTCACCTTGGTCGGTCGGGGCTACTCAGCGATATCCTTAATCTTCTTCGGGTTCACTGAGATTCACTCTTCTGAACTTACGTGACTTAAGGAAGCCACGCTTCCGCTGCGCAACTCTGATCATTTATCTTTGACTAACGTCCTCTATACTGATGATGAGTCCTTGATACCTGTTCGCCGGCGGTTAAATTCTATTATAACGTTGTCAGCCTTTTCATTGTCCACATCAGTCATCGCGTGGATACGGACACTGATACTTGCTTCCCTTTATGATGTTCTTGACTCTGCTGTGATGGTGGCGCCGGCCTCTGCTCAGTGCCTTTACTCGTGAAACGTCCTTGTTGTTGCACCCATGCTTGCATAATCATTCCACACTGACCCAAACGTGGCATCAACAATTAGCACATGGTGGCCGCGGTGGCCATGCACTCCTCTACGGCTGTACTTCCGTCGCGAGCGGTCTTGTGATTATTAGCAGCCATGCCTCATATTATGCCTCCTCGGTGAAGGGTCCTTCTAACATCAGATTTCGGACGTCTTGTATTTCCTTGTAATAGAACCTAAGACCCGGTAGCGCCAGCGTCGGAAGACGCTAGTTCAACGGCTACTGACACTGCGCAGTCTATAGTTGCTGTTGCGCCAAAGTGGTGGTCATGGTGTCGGTCGATGCTTGGAGTCTGACCCCCTGATTCCGATGGACGTTACCACTAACACTGTTGCCTCGTTTGTCAGATTATTCAAGACACAGCTGTATTTTCTGGATTCCACGCGAGTCTTGACGAGAATTCGGATTGAACGCGAGTAATCGATGGATTTGAACATTTATGGGGCTCATGCGAAAGTTCAGGGGTTCAACGGTAATTTAATAGAGAAAGCTCACCGGCGGCACACACCACCCTTAACCCGATCATAACTTAGGTCTACTTCATTTATTAGGGTATAATCGTTATTCCTAGGTAAGGATCATAGCTTATGTCTAAGTGATCTAATTAATCCTGCGTTCCCGAGGCGGATCTGAAGCCTCGGCTCTGATACCACCTGTAGCGCCCCGCTCCCGAGACCTAGCATCGGGAACGGTGCACCCGCCGTATCTCGCAGAGGAGAATACAAAGCGTCGAATCAATTTCCAACATGTCCATAAAGACGTAGAAATTTTTCGCGCGGAAACGAATTACAATAACATAAAATTTTCTTGCTAAATAAAATTCCTTAATACAATAATAACCAAATCCTGACAATAATATAAGTCTGAAAAACCTAACAAGGTAATATCTGATGAGATCCCAATAAAATAAAGACCAACAGTCGCAAGGTCTTCTTATATCCTAAGCGCGACCATCAGTCTGCCCACTCCTCAAAAAAGAAAGAAGAAAAAAAGAAACCAAACCTGGAAGACACTATCATAATCAACATCGGTACAGAAGATGACCCCAGGGAGGTCAAAACTGTATCAGCCCCGTCCTCAACAAAGACGTGGTCGTGAGTCTCTTTCTGCTCACCTGGTGGGGGGAAGTAGGGGTGAGTGACTGAGAAATCACTCATTAGGCACCTGCCTCCAAGTAATACAAGACAAACATCCAAAAGTGATATAACACATAGCACATAACACATAATATCACATACGCATGCATAAGAATGCGGAAAGGTAAATAACACATAATATCACATAAGCATGCAAAAGACCGCGGAAAGGTAAATCACTCCAGATATAGAATGCGCAACAACATGATGCATGTCCCACTATGCATGTCACACGCAACAAAGTCATGTCACGCAGGATGCCAATATCCATACCGTGCAATGCATGAACCCGGGTCCTACTGAGTGGCTGCAGGTCGTACACCCCACAGTCACCATACTGAGTGTGCGTGGCCGCGCCTCCGCACACCATCCTGAGTGTCGTGGCCCCGCCACTATACACCATCCTGAGTGTCGTGGCCCCGCCACCGTACACCATCCTGAGCGCCCGCGACCCGTACGTCACGACCCGCCATCAATGCAATGCACGTGCCATGAATGCAAAAACACAATCGCCTGAGGCCCCTGGCCCATCCTCACCATCCTCCGGCACTCAACTCTAGGTACACTTATTATCCGAGTACTGATTCAGCGTTGTTCGGTGACAAATCCACTTTTTCACGGCTTGTATACCTTTATCGTGCACTTTCTATATTTTTCCTCATTTTTCTCTTATTTATATCTATTTAATACCTAATTTCCAATTTAAATAAACTATCATAATTTCTAAAATTTAATAGAAATAACTTAATTTTAGCCTTTTATAAATTCTGGAATTTTTTTATAATTTTCTGATATCTGTTTCTAATTTTCTTATTATTATTACCATTTAAAATTAATTAAAATTCAAATACTAAATTTTCAGAAAATCCAGAAATTAAGATTAATACTTAAAATCGAAATTGGGCTGGCACTGTTGCCAGCCCTGGTCCGCGGTTCAACTGGGTCCGGCCTGCCAGGGTCGGCCTGCTGTCGAAACCCCCTTTTTTTTAATATAATCGCGTTATTGGGCCGGCTGGCAGGTGGCCCGGTCCGTTGGCCATTCGGCCCGGTCCGCCACACCACCTGGCCCTTTTTTTTAAATGCAGGCTAAATGGGCTGGTCCTGCAGCAGCAGACCGCGGCCCACTAAGGGCAGGCCTGGTCTGCGCGCTGGCAGGCCGGCCCTAACCCCTCTCTTTCTTTTTTTTATTGTGTGTATATCGTGCTGCAGTTTCAGCAGGCGCGTGCAGCCCACGCGCTGCCGATTCTGGCGGCGCGTGCGGCGCACCGGCGACCCCCGGCGACCGTTGTCCGACTCCGATCTATATTTTCGCCTATTTCCAGTCTATGGGGACCTATTCTAAGGCCAAAACAAAATAAAAATCCTCTAATCTTGCGAAAATTTTACTATTTTGATTATCAAATTTTTCCCTAAAATCAGAACTACACCACGCAATACACATCGCACACACGCATCACATGCATGCAGCAAATACACGCATACCAGAGTCTTCAAATCTTCATGCTTTCTCAGATCAAACAACATGCATTGAGATTCAACAATTAAAACAACAAAAACACATAAAATATCACTAGGGCATGCTTGAATTCGTACCAATTGAAGGGGGAAAAGGAAACCTACCTCAATTGTATGCTATTTACTCATGTACCCGAACTAGCGCGCAGATGGAGACATCCGGCTTCCTCTTTTCCTTCTTCTCTCTTTCTCCCTTTCCTCCTTCTCCCTTATGGTCGCTGCTTCTCTATGCGCTACCCTTCTATCCCCCCTTTTTGTTTCCTCTTTAGCCGATACCCCAGCCCCCTTTAATTGTCATGCAGCAGGATTTGAGGGGCGGTTATAATCCCCCCTCAATCCACGTCTCTTTTCTTTTTTTTTCTTTTTTTTTTAAATCCCTTATCCTCACGACACCTTTTAAATTATTTTTTTTAAAATTTTTTTTCTTCCCTCCTTATCCTCACGTCACTTCTTTCTTTTTCTTTTTATATATTTTATTTATTTCTTTTATTTCTTTTCTTTCTAAATCATTGTCTTATTATTTCTTATATGTTATTATATATATATATATATATATATATATATATAGATATATATATATATATATATATTGTTGTTTCTTCTTTTGCCCTATACATATATAACAACTTCATATCATTGTAACATTACTTTGACATGATCGACACGCTACCGTTAATTTAATTTCGCAATGGTCGTTACACCCAACGGCTACCTAGTACTAAATTAACGTGTAACAGTTAGTTCAAAAATTTCGGGTTATAACACTCACAAAGCTTTTGCAGTTGGTATGGTTAGTCAGTTTATGCATGATCCTCAGAAACATCATATGAGTGCTCTTATGCGTATTTTACAGTATCTGAAATATACACCAGGGAGGGGCATTTTATTTCAGAATAATGGGAATCTAAATATCCAAGCGTACATGGATGCTGATTGGGCTGGAAACTTAGAAGATCGGAAATCCATTTCTAGATATTTTACGTTGGTGAGAGGAAACTTGGTGACGTAAAGAAGTAAGAAACAGAAGGTAGTTGCTCTATCGAGCGCAGAGGCAGAGTTCCGTGGGATTGTGAAAGGAATAATAGAAGTACTATGGGTTCAAAAACTGTTCAAAGACATTGGCTTACCAATAAATTTGCCTAAACCCTGGCTGTGTGATAATAAAGCATCCATAAGTATACCAGAAAACCCAATGCAACATGACTGGACCAAGCATGTGGAAATTGATCGACATTTTATCAAAGAGAAGCTGGAACATGGACTAATTAAACTACCGTTTGTTCAGTCGAAGGATCAGTTGGTCGACGTGTTAATAAAGGCAGTAAATGGGCGATCACTCGAAACCATACTATGCAAGTTGAACATGAAGTAATAACGGATTCAAGAACACAACGTGTAAAAGCACAACACACTTTTATTAATGTTCGGAAAATAACTCAAAACCGAACTACTACTCGCCGCCACTTGTCAATGACCCTACCCGGCATTGACTCACCAATCACCCTACCCGGGATTGGTATTTAGCAGCCTTGGCCTTGGCACTCTTGGCACTCTTGAGGCACCATCTACTATGGCTAGCCCCCTTTATTTAAAGACCAACTAGTCTAAACAAACTATTACCTAATAGGAAAAGATAAACACCAATAAGGAAATAACTTTAAAATAAAACTCCTACTTCTTAGGAGATTTCCTAAACCTTATCTAAGAAGGAAATTATCCAAAAATCTCTCCCTTAATTTCCGAATGTTCCCTCGGAAGGTCTTCCACGCGTTTGGCTTGCGGTGATTACGGGTCTTGCACTACTTTCACCGACTTCACTCATTGTGGTTGGATCCTTTCAAGAACTCGTTGATCAAAACCCCTGTTTGATCCCATGTTGGCCGTATACCCTTCGGCCTGATGGAAAAGAATTAAGCTATTTCAATTTTTAAGGCCAGCTCCTTTCGGCCGTAAGTTTTGAAATTTTTTTTTGATTTTCAAAAGCCTGCTCCTTTCGGCCCTTTTGAAAACGTGTTCAAGATCAAGAAACACGCCGATGGCTCTATAAACAAGTACAAGGCTCGTCTAGTCGCAAAAGGGTACGTTCAAAAATTTGGCATTGATTATGATGAAGTTTTTGCACCCGTGACACGTATTGAGACCATTCGGTTACTTGTTGCTTTGGCCGCGTCGTTTGGTTGGGAAATTCATCACTTGGATGTTAAGACGGCCTTCTTACATGGTGAGTTAAAAGAACAAGTATATGTGACGCAACCCGAAGGCTTTGAAAAGAGGGGGAGAATGTTGGTTAATTTCCCTGTTCTACTAGGATTATGAGTTTCCTATATTTTAGGAATTTAGATAAGGTTTAGGAAATCTCCTAAGAAGTAGGAGTTTTATTTTAAAGTTATTTCCTTATTGGTATTTATCTTTTCCTATTAGGTAATAGTTTGTTTAGACTAGTTGGTCTTTAAATAAAGGGGGCTAGCCATAGTAGATGGTGCCTCAAGAGTGCCAAGAGTGCCAAGGCCAAGGGTGCCAAATACCAATCCCGGGTAGGGTGATTGGTGAGTCAATGCCGGGTAGGGTCATTGACAAGTGGTGGCGAGTGGTAGTTCGGTTTTGAGTTATTTTCTGAACATTAATAAAAGTGTGTTGTGCTTTTACACGTTGTGTTCTTGAATCCGTTGTTACTTCAATTGGTATCAGAGCGAGCGTTATTACTTCAATTGGTATCAGAGCAATTGTTGTTACTTCAATTGGTATCAGAGCGGGTGTTGGTGTTTCAATTGGTATCAGAGCCAAGGTTGTTCGAAGAGGGAGGAGCCACCGTGGAGGGTTGCCGTGAGAAGGTTGATCCCGTGAGGAGGTTGCCGTGTTCTTCGTATAAACAAGGGCCGGATTCTGTTCGACGTGTAATTAATTAAAAAATAAAGGGGGCTAGCCATAGTAGATGATGCCTCAAGAGTGCCAAGAGTGCCAAGGCCAAGGGTGCCAAATACCAATCCCGGGTAGGGTGATTGGTGAGTCAATGCCGGGTAGGGTCATTGACAAGTGGTGGCGAGTGGTAGTTCGGTTTTGAGTTATTTTCCGAACATTAATAAAAGTGTGTTGTGCTTTTACACGTTGTGTTCTTGAATCCGTTGTTACTTCAATTGGTATCAGAGAGAGCGTTATTACTTCAATTGGTATCAGAGCAATTGTTGTTACTTTAGAACGTAGTAGATCTCACGGTTCAACTTGAGGGGGAGTGTTGGTATTGCAAATCTTGCAATAAAGGAAATACGTGTAATCATAGAGGGAAGTAAATTTGTAAATGCATAATTATAGCGACATAGGGTTTATTGTGATTGATCTTGTAGATATTTACTTACCTTGTATAGGTAGAAGCAGTATTATAAATCACATGTAAAGGTGTTGTACGATATTCATTGAGAAATATATAAGAAAAAATTGCCTTGCTTTTGCACAGATATGATCTTCATCATCTTTTTTTTTTTTAGTCTTCTTCTGTCAGCAGCTTCCATCAAAGGCCAAACCATTGCTTCCACTGTAACCACCTCAACTAGCGCTTGAACCTTTAGCAATTTGAAACCTTTAGAAGATACGCTTAAATTATTTTCTACAGCACTCCTACAACATGACTGTCTGAAAGCAGTATTTTATTGATGTAAGTTGAGGATTTGAGGCGAAAAACTTTTAAGTCTAATTGTTGAGTAACATTTTTCATATTTTAGGGTATCGATTTCGATTATCTTCACTATTTTGTTAGAAAGAAGTTAACGATAAGAGGTTCTTTGATTGGTCATGCAATCATAATTTACATTGGATCATATGATTGATATATATATTTTTTAATTTATGTATGGCTATATTTATTGACTATTTGTCAACCTCGATTTAACTTTTCCTAACAAAACAAAATATTTTCCTATAAAATAACAACATTATTTGTAAACATCATTTACTCTATATTAATCATCCCATTAAAAAGAACAACACCAGTATTATGTTAAATATTTCATATTGTTTACATTGATAATTTATTGTAGCAAATTTATTCAGCCAGATGGTTTAAATCAAATATGACTTAAATCAAAAGTAAAAAAAAATCATAGTTATCATAATCACAAAGTCATGACTATGATCATCAAGCTAAATAGTTAAATATCATTACCTTAGGTTAACGGATAAAGTGGTCGCACATGAAAGGAAGTGTTCAAGGAATTAATTAAACACAAAGTAGTATCTTAATTATTGAGGAAAAATCATGGAGTTTTACATGAAAAGTTAAAGATGTGGGAACTAAGAGAAAATGTGACGAGTCTTGCAAAGCCTGAAAAACTTAAATATATAAGTGAATGGCAATTTGAGTGCAGAAACAAAAGCAGGAATGAAAAGTCAAGAATAAAAACCACACCCTATATAGCGGCAGAAGGCGTAACTTTGAGTAACAAGTAAGGTTTAACCTTTGGGATCTTGATGTAATGAGTTCGAGTCTAGAAAACAACCTCTTGCACAAAGTGTAGGGTAAGGCTGCGTACATCAGATCGCAAAACGATCCGGTATCTCTCTGAACTTTGCGCAAATGCAGGAGCCTAGTCCACCAGAAATGTACCTTACCTTATGTAGGGGTGTTAACGAACCGAGCCGAGCCGAGCCGAATGCTAGGTTTTCGAATTCAGATTCGTTTAGCTAAACAAACTATTCAGCTTGGTTTGTTTCGCTAAACGAGCTTCAAAATTAGTTTGAGTTCGGCTCGATAACATTATAATTGTTTAAACGAGCCGAATTGTTAATGTTACGTATTATATTGAGATTCCACCCCGAATTGTCATTATTATGTGAGCGAATAACTAACTTTTAATTTGTTTATTAATTATTTATGGATAAAGTTTGTCTACATAATAATTATTTAATTATGACTTAGGAATTGCTGATTAAAAGATTATATCGCTTTGTGGGCATGGTTCCACGAGAATCCCTAAAAGAAAGGAATTGAAAAAAGGACGGCTATAGTTCCCTTAGAATTAGTTATATATCTCCAACCAAAAAAAAAAGTGAACAGTTGAAAAATGCATCCGTGATGCTATGAAATTTTGAGGTGGCTGGCTCTACAAAGAGAGCATATGCTTTTTGCACAAGATATCAAGAAGTCCTTATTAGAATGGTTTTTTTTATTTTTTGAATCATACTATTTCAGTGAAATTTGTAAGATTAATTAAGTACAAGTGTCACGACATGAATTTGTTCAGCCGATGCAGATCTGACGTCTGTTCGAATCTGGCGATGTCATTATAGAAAAACAATGCTGAATATCAATTAAATCAAACTTCTCGTCTTCACCGTATCCGAATATACTTTGGGCATCTATATAATAATTGACGAATATGTAGAATACTTGGCAAAACATACACATGGAAGTCAGTTATTCCGAGAAAGTCCATCAAAAACTACTCCACCATCCTAAATTCTTCATCCACTCCGAGAAATATAATTTATTGAGAAGATATCATGATTATTAAAAGTGTCTTTATTTTTCAGTTTTACTATTTGATCTATCATTTGATTTTGAACGTTTGGAGCGCATACATTGGAACAACTGATAAGGTTGATGCTTTGCAACCTTGAAGTTACGAGTTCGAGTTGCGGCCTCTTGCACAAAGTGTAGGGTAAGGCTGCGTACATCAGATCGCGAAGTGATTCGACTCCTTCCCATACCCTACGCAAACGAGGAAGCTTTGTGTACCGAGAACGCCCTTGTATCTTTTGATTGTTTGAAAAAATAATTTTAAAACTAAATATAATTTAATAGGTTTACTTTAGAAAATGGACATTATTTCTAGACATCTTAAAAGGAATACATGACAATAAGAATGAGAGGGAAGGAGGAATACCAACTCCTTATATTCTAGATAAGATTGATGGAAAACAAATGCGGTGATACATTTCCTAAAAAGGAATCAGATTCAAGACTAGACATTTCCAATTATCTAAATGGAATATTGGAACTAAAATCTAACTATAAATACACAACTCCACCAATACTCTCTCCACAACAAACAAACCAAGTTAGTGAAAAAGAGAAGGAAAAAAAAAGGAAAAATGAGCGGATTTGACGTGAAGGAGTATGCAATGGAAACAGCAAAGAAATATGCTGTGGAGTCCATGTCTAACAAACACCACAAAGACAGATTTTCCAGAAGGGAAAACATGCCCTATGGTATGGTCTCCGAATCATCTGAGTGCTATGGTTACGAGCGTCCCATCATCGAGAGGCCCGTGGCCTATGAGTGCATAGAGACAGAGGAAATAGTTCGTCCAGTCAATCACCATCACCATGAAAATCCGCATTACTATGAGCCAGAGAGGAGGGTTGAGTATGTTGAATATGAGAGGGCTTCTGAGTATGATAGGGATGGTTATGGAAGGCATGGCAGGGTGTCTGGATGCTATTGAAAATGTTCAATTAAGGGAAGCTAGGCAGCATGATGATTATAGATAAATAAGAGTTAAGACGTGCCATTATTATTTATGAAGATAACATGCATGCCTGTATTTGATATTCTCCTAATGAAATTTCTATTTTATGCTTTGCGTGGATAATCCTCTCCAACTATAAACATTGATAACACACACACACATACATACATATACATACATATACATACATACAAATACATACATACATACATATATATATATATATATATATATATATATATATATATATATATATATATATATATATATATATGTTTCAGAGCTGTAGGTGTCACTGGAAGCAAACTCTCTCCTCTATGATGGAATTATCGTTTGCTTGTCTCTCACACTACTCAGACCCTAGCGGTAGCTATTGCTGTCATTGGAATATACTGAGTATGCTTGTTGTTGTTGTTATATATATATATATATATATATATATATATATATATATATATATGTATGTATATGTATATATATGTATATGTATATATATGTATATATATGTGTGTGTGTTTTTTCTCACTAGTTATAAAGTAGTCACAACCGCGCGTGGTTTCTCAAATGTGGCTAATATTATATATGTTACTAACGTACTTTTTTTATATAATGATAGATCAATTACAAATATTCATATTAGTTACTCACCGACTAATAAAACAGAGACAAGAGTAAAAGAATACCAGATATTTAGATAGTTATGATCACCTAACACAACAACAATATTATCTCATTGTCTTAGAGGCTCCAGTCTATGACGGGGTACGGGAGGTCAGATGTATGCAACCATACCCATGTATTAGAAACAACAGAGGTTGTTTTCCGATGACCCATAATTATGATCACATAACGAGTCTCTCAAAACATTTTTCTTTTAATTTATCTTGATCTTATTTGTTAATAACCAATGGGAAACAATTTATGAGACATCAACTTATAATTTCCCTACATAATTACCTTTAGAACCTACATCACAATCTCTAACTTATTTGACAATTTCATTAGTATAATTTGTAGTCGTACAATTTGGGATGGAGATATTGTTTGTCTGTCTCTCACCCTCTTGAGATCCTAGCGATAGCTTTTGTTGTCATTGAGATATACTATGTATGGTTATTGTTGTTATTATTGAGATGTTTTTTGTTGTGAAAATGTTCAAATTGTGCCGAAGGAAAATAATAGAGATGCCATAAGTTTACGCAGTTAGTTTTTATTGGAATAGTATTCAAAGTCAAAACTAAATCATTTTGCATTCAAGTCAAAATTCTATTAATTTGCGTGGATGACTATTGGGTCTTGCTGGACCAAGTTTCTAGTGACCATTGGATTGATCATTGAACCATACCCATTTTTTCAACTCAGAATTTCTTTATGTAACAATCTTCTCTTGGAATAATTGTAGTAATTGGATCTTTATATATTTGGTAGCAATATTTGGTCTTGTTGACCATAAAAGGCGTTTCCGGTGCTCTAAGATCCCGCGTTTGCACAGGATCCGGTAAGAAGCCGGATCGCTTTGCGATCTGATGTACGCAGCCTTACCCTGTATTTTGTTCAAGAGGCTAGTTCTGCGGCTCGAACTCGTAACCTCAAGACCGCCACAAAACATCAACCTTACCAAATTAGAAAATACTATGTTTTCTGATTAATAGTGTTTGTGTATGTCTCCAGCTATCACTGGGAAGGTACCTGGTTAAACAACTTGCCATGAGATTATAATTTATTATATAAAAAAAACATTAGCAAAAAGTTTTAATTTCCAAAATAAAGTCATATAAATTCAAATGACAAGTGTTCATACATAATATTTGTGTATGTCTCCAGCTATCACTGGAAAGATACTTGGTTTGCGGAACCTTAAAATGTGGACCAGATGTGTATCCACAAACTCTAGTATCAAACTTTAAATATGCTGAAATATTATGTAGTGATGCATAAACGATCCCAATGCCTACAAACATTTGGAGTTCCCCGATACTTTGGTTCTTGTTTTTTTTTTTTTTGTTGAAGATGATAGCTGGACACCATCTTTGAAAAAAAAAAGCTACTTATCATGTTTTGTGTACGCAGATGCAGATAGCAAGTCCATTATTATGGGAGATTTCTTGCGAGAATGTGGGAGGTCTCCAAGACCTAGACAATCACCTTGTTTTGCTTCTTCTGCACCAACAATTGACTGCATGACTTCATTTTGGTGCCAAGTCTAGCTAAATTTCTTCATGTGTCTGAATGTTTAGATTTATATGTATACACACGCATATTCACACACACAAATAGACACACATATATGTACATATATGTGTGTGTGCGCCTACATATATGTATGTACACTGTGATGTGTATCTAACACACGAATGTACATATCCTGTTCAGTGCATGTGCAAGTGACGAGCACTACCCCCGACTCGCACTTACTTTATAATATATACACACACACACACACACACACACACACACATACACACACACCCCCGACCACACTTACTTTATAATATATATATATACACGCACACATACATATATATATGCATGCATATACATGTATATGTATGTAAGTATTTATATTTTTTTATTGAATGATGGGTGACACTGTCCAGAGTTTTATTAATATAGCTAACTCTCACTTGTTGCGGAGGAATACCATGGTTGAAAGTGTGGTCCTATGGCTACGGGAGACTCTCCCAAAAATAAAAAGAATACACGAGTCCACTAAAGTACGAGACTATATATCTTGAAGGAACTAACTAGTATAGAATACAATGGAATTAATAAATTTAGCATAATTAAGGCAACCGTGCATGCAATGCTTGTGGCGAAGCATAGCGGCGAACCAGACCAATCATCCCCTTTCGGCTCAAGCAGGCAAGAAAAGATAGGTCAGAAAGTAGCAGATGTAGAATATTATACGTAGTAAATAAAGCAGCCAGAGAATAACCATCCACGTACCTATGTTGCCTGGCCCTAAAGAGGATCAAGGCAACAGACCAAAATGCATGCCAACCCGAATAGGAGACTTTAAACTGCAGCGGGTCCAGTGAAGGAACATGTACCTTAGGAAACAATGCAGACTCAGAGAGCAACGTCTTTTTGTAAAAATGAAATTCCAACCAAAAGAATAAATGAAAAACTGATAGCGGAGGGCGTATCCAAGTTGCCCGTAGCCATATGGCGGCTGCCAGCAACGACGGTCAAAATTCGCCAACCCAGTGGGAGACATTTCAGCTGCAGTCGCATTCATGCATTCAAGGTAGTAGCGCGCCATGATACATATTGCAATTTGGATGCCGAAAAGAAGCTAGTGAAATATCGGCAAGGACATGTCCATGAACATCAATGGGAAATGAGGGAAGCGAGGTGTAGATAGTGAAAGTCTGAGCGGGGAGCAATGAATATAGAGATGAAGGAACTGAAAAGAATAAAACTTTGGAAAAAATATGTATTGCCCACAGACAAAAAACCGGTTGGATACAGGTGGTTTTATACGGTCAAGTACAAGGTATATGGCATAGTGGAACGATATAACGCGAGGCTCGTGGCTAAAGGGTAGACCCAAACACATGGAGTTGATTATTCTGAAACATTTTCTCAGTAGTGGCAAATAAGAATTGGCCGTTACACCAGTGCGATGTAAAGAATGCATTTCTACATGGAGAGTTGAAAGAAGAGACGTATATGGTAGCTTCACCAGGTTTCTCCGATGAATTTAGACACAATGAAGTGTGAAGGCTTAGGAAGCCTCTTTATGGGTTGAAACAATCTCCAAAAGCATGGTTCGAAAGATTCATAACGGTAATGAGACAAAATAGATATGGACAAAGTAACTCTGATCACACTTTGTTCTTTAAAAAAAGGAAGAATATTGTCATATGTCTAATTATTTATGTTGACGATATGATTATCACGGAAACGATCATGAAAAAATGCCATACCTCCGGAAGAGTTTGTTTACAAAATTTAAAATGAAGGATTTATGTGGATGAAGTATTTCCTTAGGATTAAAGTTCTTCGATCAAACACAGAAATTTTTATATCCAGAAGAAAGTATATTTTAAATTTGCTGACTGAGTTCAGAATGTTAGATTGTAAGCAGTGATATGGCAATGGTAGTAAATCATAAGATCAGGGATATAGAAGGTTCTCCAGTGTCAACCGAAATCAGTAAGATTGGTTAGTGGGGAAAATTATCTATTTTTCTCATGCCAGACCATACATAGCTTATGCAGTTGGAGTTGTGAGTCAGTTCATGCATAAACTCCAAGCAGAACACTTGGAGACAGTTATGCAAATAATGAGGTATCTGAAAAGGACGCTTGGAGGAGGTATTCTGTTCAGCAGGAGTTGACATTTGAATGTGGACATCTACACCGACGTAGACTAGACATGAAATCAAAATGATAGAAGGGCCACCTCAGGGTATTTCCCATTAGTGGATGGAAATTTTGTCACTTGAAGAAGTAAAAAACAGAATGTTGTTGCATTATCCAATGCAGAACTAGAATTTAAAGGAATCGCAAAGGGAGTGATGGGAGTGTTATGGCTATTAAAGTTGTTGAGCGAGATCAGTTTTCTGCTATGACTTTCGGCTTAGTTGAGATGTGATAACATGGCAGCAATCAATATCTCAGACAATCCAGTATATTATGACAGAATCAACCATATTAAGCTATCAAAGAAAAACTAGATGTTGGAGTTATCGAGGTGCCAATTGTACAATTAGAAGATCAACTCGCAGATATATTAACAAATGCAGTAAGATGAATGGTGCTCGATTCAGTTCTGTCCAAGTTGGGTATTTGTGACTGTTGGATTATAAAATGTTTTGATGCTGTTAAAAGATGTTTTAAAAGGGCTAAAATAGAATTTCACATTTTGAGTTTGAAGCAAATTGAGAAAAACACACTGTGAGATGTCAATCTCTCACATGGATCGATTGACGTATACATCAACCCCTCAGGAAGGCACATGGATCGATCCATGTGAAGGTGTAAAGGTGTGAAGCTCTCAGATATACGTCGATCTCTACATTAACGTGGATCTCTTAGCCAAGAGACGTGGATCGATTGACGTCATTCTGAAGATGTCGATCTCTAAGCTAAGGAGACGTCGATCGATCGACGTCATTCTGGAAGACATGGATCTCTCAGCTAAGTAGACGTCGATCGATCGACGTCATTCTAGACGACGTCGATCTCTCAGCACTGGCACATGGATCGATCGACGTCCCCAGAATTCAAAATTTTTTTAAACGGTGGAACAAAACCCAAGGGAGATGTATGATGTTTTCTCTCTCCAATCTTGCTCAAATTTCTTGTGGACTTTAACCCAACATACTACGTGCTTCCTTGACTATTTTAACCATGTCTAAGATTCTCTATGGTGGCTATTGAAGATCAAATCACTCCATAGGGTGGCTAAAAACTATTTGGGCATTATCTTGACATTTGGAGTAGTTCAAGACATTGTGGAGAGCCTAAAAAATGTGGTCAACTTCATCTATAAATAGAAGAGGCTTGGATGAGACAAATACACACTTTCAACATCATCTAGCTTCATCATTCATTGTTGTATAACTCTCTCATATTTGTAAATTTGTTTAAAGCTTGTTAAGCTTTTCTTTGCTCTTCATTGTTGTATATTGAGAGATAGAGTCAAGCACAAGAGGAACCATAAATATTTGATCTCTTGCTTGTGCTTAGACTAGTGAGAAAGTGTGAACCTTACTATATTTCTTCAACCCACTGTGAGAAAGTTCTAGAGGGAACTTTGTTGAAGTTGTGAGGTAGCAAGAAGTTGCTCTTGCTAAAGCTGTGGTTGCTGTAGTTGCACAAGTGTGTCTTGTGCAAACAGTTGATGTTGTTGCTTACACTAAGGTGTTAGTGTATGTGTTGTTGTGGTTGTTCTTATTGCTTTAATAAGAAGAGTAGCTGTTGAAAATCCACTTTGGCAACAAAGTGATAGTGGAGTAGAATCATTTACGATTTAAACCATTCTATATCCGGTGTACACATTCATTGCTTGTCATCTCCCATTCTTACTTTGGTTTTGAATTTCTTTTGAGTTGAGCCAAACAAGAAAATTCTGCAAAAAGTGCCAAACACTCTATTCACCCCCCTCTAGAGTGTGTTTTGGACCTAACAATTGGTATGAGAGCCTAAACTTGATTGCTTGGCCTATCTTTGCAAGTAGCAAGATTAAAGATCATGGCAATGACAACCTCAACCTCTTCATCTCACACTTCATCTCCTAAGCCTACTGTACTATTTTCCGGATCAAACACTAAAGCACCTATGTTTGATGCCCAAAATTATTCTTTGTGGAAATTTCGAACAATCAATCATTTGAAATGCTGTTGATTTGATATATGAAGAGCCGTTGTCAAAGGAATTGAAGTTCATATGATTACCAACTCAAAAGGAGAATCAATGTTCAAAGATGATGATGACTACGCCGACGAAGAGAAGATAAAATTTGCCATAAATGGCAAAGCATTCGATATTCTCTCAAGTGCTCTTACCACCACCGAGCTCATAAGACTTCAATGTCTTGAAACAGCTCATGAGGCATGGAAAAGGCTTGAAATGATACACGAAGGAACTGAGCAAGTAAGAATGGCCAAACGACTCATGCTAATGAAGGAGTATGCGATGTTCGGAATGAAAACCGGTGAGAAGATAAAGGAAGCAAGTGAAAATTGCTATAGATGTGGTCGACCCAGTCACTTCATTGCTGATTGCCACGTAAAAGAGCCGCAAAAGCAAGAAAAGAAGGTCTTTCCTCAAAAAAAGAAAGTCCTTAATGCGGAGGTAACCACATGGGATGGTCTCCTTTCCGAATTGGAAGGAGAAGAGAGTGAAGATCAAGGTGTTGGACTTGTTGCAATAGTTGACAATCCAAAGATTCAACATACTTTTCTCATGGCAATTGAAGATGACCTTGAGGCTCTCAAGACAAATGGAGTAGCCAAAGAAGAAGGAAACAAATAGCTTATGGACAACGGATGTTCAACGCACATGACCGGAGACAAAATGTTGTTCACCAAGCTCAAGCTCCAAGATGGTGGAACGGTGCATTTTGGCAATGGGAGAGCCAAAATCCTTGGACATTGAGAAATTGGTAACTCTTCTTTTACTATTAATGACGTACTATATGTAGAAGGGCTTAAGTATAATTTGATAAGTGTTAGCCAACTATGTGATGCTAATTTTCAAGTTGAATTTGTGAAAAGAAAATGCATTGTGAAAAAGAACGATAAGATTGTTTTTGAGGCTATACGTAAAAATGATGTTTACAAATTTAGCACACATGATTTGATATCACAAAATGTTTCTTGCCTGGTTGCCAAAAATGATTTGACTCAACTATGGCATAGACGACTTAGACATATTAGTTTTAAAAATTTCAAAGAGATTTGGAAAAATGAAAAAGTCCAAGGTCTTCCAAAATTAAATTTCGAAAACCATGGCTTATGTGACACTTGTCAAAAGACAAAGCTTGTTAAAACAAGCTTCAAGCCCAAAAGTGAAATCTCCACCACCAAACCCCTACAATTACTTCATATGGATTTGTATGGATATATTGGTACGGCAAATCTAAGTGGAAAACATTACACCTTTGTGGTGGTAGATGACTTCTCCAGGTACACTTGGGTAATGTTCTTAGCTAAAAAAATGATGCATGCCAAGAATTTATAAAGCTTTGTAGGAGATTAGAAAATCAAAGAGAAGACACAATTAAGGAAATTAGAAGTGATAGAGGTGGTGAGTTTGATGGAGAGTTTCAAGAATTTTGTGTATCCAAAGGGTATGGACACAATTTCTCGGCTCCAAGAACTCCTCAACAAAATGGTGTTTCGGAAAGAAAAAATAGAACACTCCAAGAAATGAGTAGAGCCATGCTAAACGAATTTGAGCTACCCAAATATTTTTGGGCTGAAGCGGTAAACACCGCTTGTCATGTGATCAATAGAGTTTATTTGAGACCATTTCTCAAAAATACTCCTTATGAGCTTTGGAAAAGTAAAGTACCAAATATTGGTTATTTCAAGGTATTTGGTTGTAAGTGCTTTATACTTAACACCAAAGATAACTTGGATAAACTCGACTTCAAAACGGATGAAGGAATCTTCACGGGTTATGCTCAAAATAGCAAGGCATTTAGAGTATATAATAAAAGGAGCATGAAAGTTGAAGAATCAATTCATGTCAAGTTTAGTGAACTCATTGAGGATGAACCAAACACTAATGATGATGATGATGAAATAAGTGAAGTGAGTCACACAGAGAAATTTGTGAATCCAAAAGGCAATATTATCATTGAAGTTAGGATTGATCCCCTTGCACCTAAGGTTGAAGATGAAGAAGTAGGAGGAGATACCTCAAATTTACCGAATTCATACAAGTATAGGAAACATCACTAGTCAAGGTATAATGACTAGGAGAAAATTCAATGAAAATGCCTTCATTTCACAAGTTGAGCCTAAAAATATAAAGGAGGCAATAAATGATGAAGATTGTGTATTAGCCATGCAAGAAGAACTGAATCAATTTGAAAGGAGTGATGTTTGGGAATTAGTTGCTAAACCTAGTGATCATCCCGTAATTGGCACTAAATGGGTATTTAAAAACAAAATGGACGATAAAGGAAACATTACTAAAAACAAAGCTAGGTTAGTAGCTCAAGGATATAGGCAAGAGGAAGACATAGACTATGATGAGACCTTTGCCCCCGTAGCTAGGTTAGAAGCTATTAGGATGCTATTAGCATATGCATGCTATAAGGATTTCAAACTATATGAAATGGATGTGAAATCTGCATTCTTGAATGGAATAATTCAAGAAGAGGTATATGTAGCTCAACCTCCTAGGTTTGAAAATCATGATTATCCAAATCATGTATTTAAACTCAAAAAGACCCTTTATGGACTTAAATAAGCTCCTAGGGCTTGGTATCATAGATTAAGTAACTTTCTTCTTCAAAATGAGTTTTCAAGAGAAAAAGTAGACAATACTCTTTTTATTAAAGAACAAGGAAACCATCAATTGCTTGTTCAAATTTACATGGATGATATTATATTTGGGGTTACTAATGATTCTCTTTGTGAGCATTTACTCAACTACTTTCTTGGTCTTCAAATCAAGCAAACTCAAGATGGAGTGTATATATATCAAACGAAGTATACAAAAGATTTTCTCAAGAAGTACAAATTTGAGGATGGAAGAAGTGTAAGCACACCAATGAGCACAAGTACAAAGCTTGACAAAGACGAAAAAGGAAAGCCGGTTGAGGTAACCAAAAACAGGGGTATGATTGGTAGTTTACTTTATTTAACCGTTAGTAGGCCGAATATTTTGCATGCTGTGTGCTTATGTGCTAGATATCAAAGTATGCCTAAGGAATCGCATCTAGTTGCTGTTAAACGTATCTTTAGGTATTTGAAAGGAACCTTGAACTTTGGATTGTTTTATCCCAAAAATGGTTGTTTTGATTTAAGAGGGTATAGTGACTTTGACTATGCCGGAAATCTTGTTGATAGAAAAAGCACCTCTGGGACATGCCAATTCCTTGGAGATTGCTTAGTTTCTTGGTTCTCCAAGAAAGAAAATAGTGTGTCACTTTCAACAGCGGAATCCGAGTATGTATCGGCCGCTTTGTGTTGTGCACAACTACTTTGGATGATCAACACTTTAAACGATTATAATGTTAAGTTTGATAAAGTTCCTATCTTATGTGATAATACCTCAGCCATGAGTATAGCGCAAAACCCGGTACATCATAGTAGGACCAAACATATAGAAGTGAGCAATCACTTTATAAGGGGTTGCATTCAAAAAGGATTGGTATGCGTTGAATTTGTTCTAACAAATGACCAACTAGCGGATATATTCACCAAATCTCTTCCTACTGAGACATTTGAGTCCATTAAAACAAGATTAGGGATGATAAATAATATTTAGAGGGTTAAAATTGAAAATTTCAAAAATCAGCATACATGGATCGATCCATGTATCAAAATGAGAGATCCATGTACGTCGATCTCTGACGTCGATCGATCGACGTATGTCGATCTCTGATGTCGATCGATCAACGTCATTGATTTCTGCAGATTTAAAATATTCCAAAACGCAAACTCTTCTTCCTTTCCAACCCTAACAAAACAATTGAAGCCTCTTAAAACCTGTGACTCCCTCTCCAAAAATCTACCATCTCTTCAATTTCATCTCTAAATCAAGATTCAATCATCTCTACTCTTGATTCTTGATCTCTTCTCTTGAATTTCTCTATCTCAACCTAAAGTTTTCAATCTCTCAAGCCCTAATCTCTCCAACTATGTCTTCAAGAAGCAAGAACACAACCAAGAGGAGAAGGGTCAAGCAATCCTTCTCAAGGACAAACCTCTCAACCTAGAAGAAAGCAATCAATGGATGAGAGCCAAAGCCTAGTTCTTGCCGAGATTCGAAGTGGGTTAACTCTCTCAAACTTTCCTTTGATCAAAACTAAAGAAGCCAAGGATGCTTCGACGGAACCTCTACCACCCGGACATGTAAGGTTTATCACTAGACATTCTCAAATATTATACGATAAATGGGAAGATGATGAGAGAGCCACTATCCCACTCAAATTGCTTAAAATAAATGATATTCTAAGCAATAATGAATTAAGTCCTATCATTGAGTGGTTAGATGTTCAAGAGTGGAGGAGTATTTGGAATGAGAGAGAGATGTATAAAATGTACACTAGGTACACTAGACTTTTTTATGCAAATTTATGGGTTCAATACATAAATGGTCTTCCTTTGGCTTTGCATTCTATTATTGATGATCATCACATTAAATGGAAGATTGAAAAAAATTTGTGAATTGATTGGTGTACCCAACGAGGGGTACTTTGAGTTTGATGCATGGAAGTGGGATGTGGCTCGGTGGAGAGTCACTGAGGATGAAGTGAAGTCATTCTTAGGCTACCATCCCACTAAGAATACCAATGATATGCCCTTAGTTTATCGTACTCTTCTTGCCATTGTTACCTTTTGTATCAATGGTAAATCCGCCAAAGGGCCAAGTAACCTAGACTTTTACATAGCATACCGAATAGCCAACCGTGAGAAGGTTAACTTTGGGGAGCTTTTTATGACCAATGTTATTGAGGCCGCCACCAAACAAAACAAAGCCCTACCCTATAGTAACCTTATCTATAGGATGCTTGTAAAGTCGGGTATTGATGTGGACAGCACGGATGTTGACGATATCACGCACAAAGATTTTTATGATAAGGTCAACATCCAACAAATACTCAAAGCAAGAAAAGAAAAGAGTGTTCGGGACCAACCGAATGAAGCGGACGAAGACGAAGGTGTTCCGGACGAGGCACCTATTCCTGAGCCAGATACTCACGAAGCACCTAGTGGCTTGAGCTCAAATGTCCCTGAACTTCAGGCTCAAGTTACTAGCCTTCAACAAGAGGTTGGTGAGCTTCGAGGCAAGGTGTCCATACACGAGTCAAGATTTGCAAAGATCAAGGCAAAGATGAAAGCGTGTATCCCTGGCATCACATTCTCTTCCGATGAGGACTAGGGTGTTTTTAGCTCGCTTCTTGTTTTATCTATGATTCTAGCTTATGATGTTTTGGTAGCTTATTGAATTATGTACCTGCTAAACTTGGTTATGTTTTGAAGTTTAATGAAGTAGTATGTTTCTATCTCTTTATTGTTTTTGATGCTTTCAAAAAGGGGGAGAAAGAAAGTGGCTTATTATTGCTTATTTGTTAAATTGTTTATTGCTTATGAATCTTGATGAAAACAAGATAATTTTTGTTGGTAGCTGGCAAAATGAGGTAAGTTTGGAAATTGAGCATGTTTAAAAGTTGAGTTATTGATGCATGTTTGGGTTAAGAAAGTTGAGTTATTGATGCATGTTTGGGTTAAGAAAGTTGAGTTATTGATGCATGTTTGGATTAAGAAAGTTTGGAAATTGATGCATGTTTGGTTAAGGGGGAGCATTTTTAAAAGGGAAGCATTTTTGATATATTCATTGGAGTTGTAAAATCATGTTCACATTGATTGTTACGGAAAGTATAAAATGCATATACTTAGGGGGAGATTGAGATTTTTCAAGTTTGAAACATCAAATTAGTTAAAATGATGCAAAAACATCTTTTAAAATCTTGGTTTTGAAATCATCAAAAAGAGAGAGATTGTTGGATTATAAAATCTTTTGATGATGTTAAAAGATGTTTTAAAAGGGCTAAAATTGAATTTCACATTTTGAGTTTGAAGCAAATTGAGAAAAACACACTGTGAGACGTCAATCTCTCACATGGATTGATTGACGTATACATCAGCCCCTCAGGAAGGCACATGGATCGATCCATGTGAAGGTGTAAAGGTTTGAAGCTCTCAGATCTACGTCAATCTCTAAATTAAAGGAACGTCGATCGATCGACGTCACGTGGATCACTCAGCTAAGAGACGTGGATCGATCCACGTCATTCTGGAAGACGTCGATCTCTAAGCTAAGGAGATGTCGATCGATCGACGTCATTCTGGAAGACATGGATCTCTTAGCCATGTAGACGTCGATCAATCGATGTCATTCTGGAGGACGTCGATCTCTCAGCACTGGCATGTGGATCGATCGACGTCCCCAGAATTCAAAATTTTTTTGAACATTGGAACAAAATCCAAGGGAGGTCTATGATGCTTTCTCTCTCCAATCTTGCTCAAATTTCTTGTGGACTTTAACCCAACATACTATATGCTTCTTTGACTATTTTAACCATGTCTAAGATTCTCTAGGGTGGCTATTGAAGATCAAATCACTCCATAGGGTGGCTAAAGACTATTTGAGCATTATCTTGACATTTGGAGTAGTTCAAGACATGGTGGAGAGCCTCAAAAACGTGGCCAACTTCATCTATAAATAGAAGAGGCTTGGATGAGGCAAATACACACTTTCAACATCATCTAGCTTCATTATTCATTGTTGTATAACTCTCTCATATTTGTAAATTTGTTTAAAGCTTGTTAAGCTTTTCTTTGCTCTTCATTGTTGTATATTGAGAGATAGAGAGTCAAGCACGAGAGGAACCATAAATATTTGATCTCTTGCTTGTGCTTAGACTAGTGAGAAAGTGTGAACCTTACTATATTTCTTCAACCCACTGTGAGAAAGTTCTAAAGGGAACTTTGTTGAAGTTGTGAGGTAGCAAGAAGTTGCTCTTACTAAAGATGTAGTTGTTGTAGTTGCACAAGTGTGTCTTGTGCAAGAAGTTGCTGTTGTTGTTGCTTACACTAAGGTGTTAGTGTAAGTATTGTTGTGGTTGTTCTTATTGCTTTAATAAGAAGAGTAGCTGCTGAAAATCCACTTTAGCAACAAAGTGGTAGTGGAGTATAATCATTTATGATTCGAACCAGTCTATATCCGGTGTACACATTCATTGCTTCTCATCTCTCATTCTTGCTTTGATTTTGAATTTCTTTTGAGTTGAGCCAAACAAGAAAATTCCGCAAAAAGTGCCAAACACTCTTCACCCCCACTCTAGAATGTGTTTCGGACCTAACAGTGACCTTATTACTCAACTTGAGAGAGAGTGGTAGAAAGGAAAGTGTATGATTGAGAGATAATCAAGGAATGATATAAGGATAGTATCAATCAGAGTGTCAACCAAATCACTTTGATTACTTCATATTGTAATTACCATAATTAGCCAAGTGACTACATTTATAGATAAGATCAATTTTATCTTGGAAGGAAACCACGATAGCACAGCGGAATAACAAATAATCTCTCCTGAAATACAGAAAATATCGAGAAATAATCAAACCAAAACACGGAAAAAAACCAAAAAAATTTAACGTGGAAAAACCTCATAAAGTAGGAGTAATAAACAACGAGACCCGTAGGCCACTTAAACGATCTCCACTATTATCAAGAATGGATACAACAAGTTCTATCTAGGTACAACTGGAGGAATACATCATCATCAAGGTCAAACAATGAATCTTAAAAAACAACAAGATACAAAATGAGAGCAAAACACAAACCTGAAATTTTCTTGCAGATAATACTGTCTCAGGAATGTACTTATCAGACTGACCTAGAGTTCTCCAAACACATCTCCACCGTTTAAAATGTACCTCTGTGTGTCAAGAACAATCTGTCAGGATTTGGTGATGATCCAACGGTGGAAGACTCAAGAAATGCAAATTTCTTGAAAGCTGGCAGGTTGGCCCAGCACCCACAAATTTCTCGTTTCTCCCTCTTCTCTCTTGCAATTTTTCTTGTGTATCTTTCTTTTTTCCTTGCTGCCTTTTGTGTATGTCGTAATACACCTATTTATGATTCTTCTTATGCCATTTCCAATACACAAGGTAATCCTAGAATTTTCTATTTCTCTAAGCATTCAATATGCTTAGGATACCAATGAGCCTTCTTATCATTCTGGGCCGCCAACATGTTCTAGAGTCTTTAAATAATTTAATGAGTCATTGAATTAAATTTTATTAGGTTATGGGACTCTCTAACTAGGAGGGATACCCAACAAACTCCTCCGACTGACTAGTTGGAGGGCAATGTCAACCCGGAAGCTTTGTAGAAAAACTCAAACTTTCCTCTTGACAAAACTTTTGTCAGCATGTCGGAACCATTTTCATCCGTATGAATCTTCTCAAAATCCAATAGCTTGAAATCCAAAGCATCATGAATCCACTGATAACGAAGATTTTTTTTCACATGGTAAACCCGTTGGCTTTTCAACACTTTCTTACCCTTCGGCAACTTCACCAATTCAAAGGTGTTATTCTGTCAAGGTGTTGCATTTCATCCTCCATGGAATCCATTCATTCTTTTTTATTTTCATCTTCCAAATGCTTCTTGAAAACTTTCGGGTTCTCCACTATCGCTAAGATATACATACTCTTTCGAAGGGTATCAAACAGAAGGTTGCCTATCACGAGTAGATTGTCTCAACTTATTAGGTTGTTCGGATGTCTCATCTTCATAATGGATTTCATTCGCAACACCTTGATTTTCACCTAGCTGATCACCTATGATATTTAGTGTGGGAGCAATTATAGTTGGATGATAATCAATCAATTCTTAATCTAAATGAGTAGGAACTTCTTTCTCGGTTTTCACTTTCATCTATAGTATAGTCCTCCATGAACACCACATCACGACTTCGAAAAAGCTTCCTTGCAATCGGATCAAAGAAATGATATCCGAACTCATCAAGTCCATACCCCAAAAATACACATTTCTTTGTCTTGTCATCAAGTTTTGATCTCTTATTTTTCGGAACGTGCACATAAGCCAAGCACCCAAAATATCCTAAGATGGTCATATGAAAAATCTTTACCACTCTAAACACGGTTTGGAACATCAAACTTCAAACACACACAAGGTGTAAGTTTAGCACATGTACCACCGTATTCAATGCTTCCCCCTAGAAGTATTTCGGCAACTTTGATTGCGATAATAGGCATCTCACCATTTCAACCAAGGTTCTATTCATTCTTTCGGCCAACCTATTTAGTTGCGGTGTCTTTGGAGGGGACTTTTTGGTGACGTATATGTTGGCTTTGGCAATACTCATCAAACAGACCAATATATTCTCTCCCATTATCCGTCCGGATACACTTGAGCTTCTTTCTAGTTTCTCTTTCAACCGATGCTTCAAAGGAATTGAAGGTATCAAGCACTTGATTTTTCAACTTCAAGGTATAGGACCAAATTTTCTGAGAATGATTATCCATGAACGTCACAAAATAATAGGCGTCACGAAATGTCTGAGTCTTCATCGGACCACAGACATTGGAATGCACCAAGTCTAATACCTCTTGCTTTCTTTTTGGTTCGGAAGACTTAAAAGACACACGCTTTTGCTTTCTGGCCAAAAAATCTGGACATTGCTTCAACCATCGGAAACACCGAACAACACATTCTTCTTGGACAAGATGTTCAAAACTTTTTCACTCATATGACCTAAACGCTGGTGCAATAATTCAGAGCAGCTATCATTCTCACAAGTATCGATGTAATACTTGGAGATCCCAAATTTGGCAACATACAAATTTGAGCTTTTCTTTCCTCTTGCAACCAACACCGAGCCCTTGTTTAGTTTCCATTCATCACCTAAAAACAAACTGCAATATCCTTCACGACTTAGCTTTCCAACCGATAAATGGTTGAACCAAAGATCGGGAATATGGTTCACATCTTTGAGAACTAATGTAGTTCCGTTACTAGTCTCAACACAAATATTTCCCACTCTGACAATACTTGCTTGTCCACTATTTCCTATGCGTATTACACCAAAATCACTCGCCTCATAGTTAAGAAAGGGTCATGCTGAAAGGTAGCATATGTAGAAGCACCATTATCAATCACCTAATCCATCTTATCACATGATATATTAATACTTTCTGCACAATCGTCACAAACAATAAAGAAATCATCAATAACGGCAACGTCATCATTGTTGGTACCTTCCTTCTTGACATCATTGCTGTTATTCTTCTGTCTCATTTCTCTTTTCAGCTTTCGACAATATTTTTAGATATGACATTTCAGGCCACAATAGTGGCACTCAATATTAGACCTTTTGTTGGAACCTCGACGAGAAGTGCCACGATTATTTGAAGTCCGACTTTGACTTCTCCTTTTTGATGCACCATGGTTATTTCGATTTTAGCTTCTCTCCCTTGATTCAGTAACCAATACCTTGTAATGTGGAGAGGGGCCAAGAGGCTGCATCTCATTTCTTCACTAAGAATGACACTTTTAACTAATTCTATTGTCAGTTTACCACTCGGAGCGGAGACAACGATGTCATAAACATCTCCCACGAGTTTGACAAAGTGCCAAGGAGCTATAAAACTTGTATCTCATCATCAAAGCTAATGCCCAGTGTCGCCAATTGGTTGATGATCCCTTGGAATGCATTCAAGCAGTCTGTCATTGATGAACCATCATCGTACTTCAAGGACATCATTTTGTTGATTAGGAATAGTTTATTATTACCCTTCTTCTTTGCATATAACTCTTCAAGTGCAGTCCAAAGTGTTCTAGCATTAATCACCGTGTTCACATGATTCAAAATATTATCATCAACCTATTGACGGATGTATCCGCAAACTTGTCTATGTAACAAATTCTATTCTTCATCACTTTTTCCATCGGGCTTTTACTTGGAGAAAACCAGAACATAAAAACCTTTGACATAAAGCAAATATTCCATTTTTCCTTTCCAAACATTGTAGTTGGAGCCATTCAAACTCACCATTCTAGATGTGTTCACTTCTATAGTTGCACAAAATCAAAACCAAGACTCTGATACCACTTTGTTGGGAGGAAACCA
The DNA here is from genome assembly GCA_036186865.1 of Eustoma russellianum. Lineage (NCBI taxonomy): Eukaryota > Viridiplantae > Streptophyta > Magnoliopsida > Gentianales > Gentianaceae > Eustoma > Eustoma russellianum. The sequence goes on along the minus strand of AP025061.1, from coordinate 27,687,523 downwards.
CGACATTACAGCGGAATAACAAATAATATCTCCCAAAATACCGTAAATATGAAGAAATAATCAAACAAAAACATGAACAAAAACACCAATAATTTTTAGCGTAGAAAAACCTCCAAAAGTAGGAGTAAAAAACCACAGAACTCGTAGGTCACTTAAACGATCTCCACTATTATCAATAATGGGTACAACAAGTTCTCTCTAGGTACAACAAGAGGAATACATCATCATCAAGATCAAACAACCAATTTTGGAACACAACAAGATACAACAGAGAAACAAAACACAAAGCTGAAATTTTCTGACCGAAAATACTGTCTCGGGAACGTACTTATTAGACTGACCTAGAAGTCTCTAAAACTCATCTCCACCGTTCAAAGTGTACCTCTTTGCGCAACAAACTAATCTGTCAAAATTTGGTGACGATCCAACGGTGGAAGACTCAGAAAATGAAAATTTTTCGGAAGCTAGCAGGTTGCCAGCACCCACGAATTTCTCTTTTCTCCCTATTATCTCTTGCACTTTTTCTTGTGTCTCTTTTTTTCCTTGCTGCCTTTTGTGTGTGTCTGAAAACGTATATTTATGCTTATTCTTATGCTCTTTCTAATGCACAAGGCCATCATAGAATTTTTTATTTCTTTAAGTCTTCAATATGCTTAGGATACCAATAAGGATTCTCATCACCAAGATGTCCTAGAGTCTTTAAATAATTTAATGAGTCATTGAATTAAGTTCTATTAGGTCAATGAGACTCTCCAAGTAGGAAAGATAACCAACATTGTAATTGTTCAAATCAATGAAAAGAAATTTTATTCACTTTTAACAGTTTGACCACTACGTTTAACCATACATCAAACTTACGACCTTTTTAAAAAAATTCAGAAGTTCTTTCACTTCATTTCATTGAAAACCTTCTATTCATTTTGGTTCACGCAAAATTTAAATTTGAAATGCGATCAAGTAAATTAAACTTGAAATATCCAAGACATGTTAAAGACCAACTGTATCAGCATGTTTGAAGAGTTAAGTTTCCACATGCATGTAGTGGACGTTCAGGAGTCAAAAATAATGTGAACATCTGGTTTGGTGACCGCACTCCATTTTCTTTCCCAAACAAAGTGTTTAGGTAGGATTTACTGAATAAGTAAAAAAAGCTAGCTGAAAGGGCTTGTGCTTTGCTTGTCGAGTTGTAGGCGTTGAAGTTATTGTTGCTAGTTGTAGTATGATGAGCCAAAAAATACTCCTCGTTAGTCAATGACGGTCAACGCTGAAGTAGGGGCGTAAAAATGACTAAGTACGACGGGTCGGCCAGGAGGTTGACCAGGTCACATGCGGACAAACCGTCCATCTCGGCCACAGGGCCCCTTTGCCATCTCGGCCATACGGTCTCAGTGCCCCCTGGGGGCTAAAGATCCCACCTCGGTTTAAAGGCCTCATTTAGGCCTAAGGGTCGCATCTCGGCCTCAAGGCCTCATCTCGGCCCATAGTTCCATCTCGGCCAAAGAGTTGTACACAGCCTCAGATCTAATCTACCTACTGATCTCGGACCACCTTTTATGGCGTCAGCTACGAGCATCGCGAAAGGCCCTCCAATGCTCTTTGGAGTCGGCCACTTTCATCTCGGCAGGCTGACCCCACATCACCAGCCGTCTCGAGCCCTTCTGAGTGCTTCTAGAGGACTTCATCTCGGTTCTAGGAGTTTACCCTGGGTAATTCTACCAGGTGAAACTCCCAGCCAGGTGTCCCAAGCTAGCTTACTCAGTTTAGCATCGAATCACGTGGCGAGCATGCAAGAGCAAGAGTCACCCAAATGACCTCCTTGCCTGTCACGATTTTCGGGCTCTGCCCATGCATTAGCCCAAGCCGCCATATAAAAGGCAGAGCAGCAGGAGAGAGAAGGACAAGCTTTTACAAAGTACACTTTGACAACTCACGACAGTAACTCGTCTTCTACACAGTGAAAACGCAGGTTTACCAGAAAACCTCTATTTACAAAACCTTCATCAATATATAAACCTCTCCTAAAATGGCCTTAACTGACTTGATCGTCGGAGGGTATCACCCGGGGCCATAGATCCCGGGTCCTCTGACCCTTTTCCTTTGTGCAGGTCAGCTACCCGCCTATTACGGACAATTGACGGAGATCTAACAGCACCACATCAAACAAATACTTGGTGATATAATCCGACATCATCATATTGGCGCTAGAAGGAAGGGCCTCGAACCTCCGTCATTTAAGTCTTCTTAATCGCACTATTTAAAGTTTTCAAGTCAGCTCAAATGGGAAAAGAAGCCCGTGAAGGACTAGGAGAGTCCTCAAATTTGCAACGACGAAGAGACCCGCTCTGTTCATCCTGGACAAGATTCCAGGAGGCAGAGCTGGAAGCGGAGAAGGTCCCGGTGGTAACCGCGGATGAGAAAGAAAAGGCCATGAAGTATGTGGCTGAGAATTTGGACATGTTTGAGGCCGTAGTGGAGCGGCTCAAAGGGAAGCGTCTTGAGATGGAATACATGGAGGAAGATTCTACCTCCTTTCACCCAAAGGAGAAGACCCAACGACAATCTTCTCACCACCCTCAGGGTTTTATGGCAGATGCAAGACGTAGTGGCGACAGAGCCCCTACAGTGGAATCGGTGCCTATACCTAGGCAGCGCCTGGGTGTCAGGTCCTGATCTTTTAAGAGCGTTCGTCAGGAGGCTGACCCTCGCAGGCCGAGGAGCCGACCTGAAGAACCCAGACCAGAGTACATGAGGGTGATCCAAGAAAGCCCGTTTTCTTGGGACATCACAGAGTATTTGGCACCAGACAACTTTAAGGTGCCAAAAATGGACACTTATGACAGGACGTCTGATCCGACTGATCATCTTTTGCAGTTTCAGACGGCCATGAGCCTGAAAAATATTCCAGATCCGCTCCGGTGTAAGACCTTCCCCTTGTATTTGCGGGGGAAGGCAAAAAAATGGTTCTAGGAGCTCCCACCTCAGTCGGTGGACTCCTTTAGACAGCTGGCGCAGAAGTTTAAATCTCAGTTCGTATCAAGTGCGCCGTTTATGAAGAACTCTTCACACCTCATGACTTTGAAGCAAGGTCCTGAAGAGTCAGTTCTAAAATATATGCAGCATTTCTGAGACGAGTCACTGTAGGTCAGTGACCGGAATGAAGGAGTAAAGGCCGCTGCGTTCATCAATGGTCTCTGGGCGGGTCGTCTCTTTTCCCAGCTCACTGAAGATGGACCCACTATGCTGAGAGAATGCCTGGAAAAGGCGCATCAGTTTGCCCGCAGAGAAGAGGCAAACCGACTGAAGAAAGAGGTCGAGCAGAGTACTCGGCACGAACCTCGGCCCAGTTCCAAAATGGACCGACATGAGGACAAGCGCGATCGGCACAGTGTGTTCGATCGCCTTGGGAGCCGAGGCAAACGAGGTAGAGAGGGTCTGCCCCTTCTGGCCTCAAAAGACAGAATTTTGGCTGTCATGGAAAGAGATGGACTAAGAACGGACCCGAAACCTCTGGCAGGTCCTAGAGATAAGAGGGATCCGAAGCTGTATTGCCGATATCATCGAGATGTCGGCCATGATACGGAAGATTGTCAGTAACTGGCCCAAGCAATTCGGAAGCTGATTGAGTTGGCGCACCTGAAGCAGTTCTATGACCCGCGCTCACGACTCCATAATCGTCTGAGTTTTCGAAAAAATCCTCAAAAGGATAAATGTTGACCTGAGACTCCTCCCGCGCGTCCCAAGTCAGATGATGAAGAAGACAGAGACCGACAAGGGGCCGCAGTGCAGCCCCAAATTAATTCTGTATTTTACACCATCTCAGGAGGGCCACCTCAGCAAAATCAGGGGGGTCTCAGTACGTCAGGGACGTCATCTGGGCCTCCCCTGAAAAAGCGAAGGTTAGCTCGGGAACTGGTCTACGGGCCAGAAGATTTCATTCCGCTAGACTCTAATAATACAGGTCTAGTAATTGGACTATGTGTACATATGGCACCAGACAGAATTGTAGAAGTACAAAGAGTTTATGTGGATACCGAGAGTGTTGTGAATATTATGTACTATCATGTATATAAATAATTGGGTTTGGCAGACTCGCAAATGACTCCCGTAACTTCTCCTTTATTTGGATTCACTGGTATGCCTGTTCGGCCAGCTGGCCTGATCACACTTAGTGTCAGCTTTGGCAGACCTCCTGCTTACCGTTGTTTGTGGATGGATTTTGTGGTGGTTAAAGAGAGGTCGGCCTACAATATTCTTTTAGGCCGTCCAACACTGGTAGCTCTGGAGGTTGTAATATCCCCCTTGCATGTCAGCATGAAGTTTCCTACCCCAGGTGGAGTAGTTACTTTATAAGGGGATATTCCTATAGCCCAAAATTGTTATGCAGTGGCTACCCAAGGGAGTGGGGCCGTCCAACAGGTTATTTTGGATGATCGCATTCCCCCAACTGACGAGCGTTTGCACACAGATGACGCCATTCAGGAATTCATCCTAGACCCAGGTCGGCCCGAGAACACTATCAAAATTGGGACCTGGATGCCAGCTGAGACGTTGACTCAGCTTCAGAGCTTGCTAAGGGAGTTCGCGAAAATCTTTGCATGGACAGCAGAGGACATGCCTGGGATCCCGACCTCCTTAGCAGAACATCGGCTTAATGTGGATCCTCAGGTCGAACCCATTAAGCAGAAGAAAAGAAACTTTGCTCCAGAAAGGAATAAAGTGATAGCAGGAGAGGTCGAGAAACTCCTTATGGTAAAGTTCATTGAAGAGGTCTTGTATCCGATTTGGTTGGCCAATCCTGTTGTGGTCCCCAAGCCCGACAAGACTTGGAGAATGTGTGTAGACTACACCGACCTGAATAAGTTATGCCCGAAAGACTGTTACCCTTTGCCAAAGATTGACAGACTGGTGGATTCCACCTTGGGGTATGAGGTCTTTGATTTCCTTGATGCATTTAAAGGCTATCATCAGATCATGATGGCAAAGGAGGATCAGGAAAAGACTTCTTTCATTACAGAGTCGGGCACTTATTGTTATGTCAGCATGCCCTTCGGTCTAAAAAACGCAGGGGCTACTTACCAGCGTTTGGTCAACTCGCTATTCCGAGAACAAATTGGCCGAATTATGGAAGTTTACATTGATGATGTGTTGATTAAGAGCAAGACTCTTGACCAGTATATCTCAAATCTCCGAGAAGTATTTGGCATCTTAAGAGAATCTTGTATGAGGTTGAACCCGAAAAAATGTACTTTTGGAGTACGTACGGGAAAGTTTCTTGGATACATGGTTTTCAAGAAAAGGGTACAGGCCAACCCGGCAAGATCGAAGCCTTAGAAAGCATGCACCCACCTCGGAACATCAAAGAGGTTCAGAGGTTGACAGGCCGAATTGCTGTCTTGAGCAGATTTCTTTCTAAGTCAGCTGAGAGGTCTTTACTCTTCTTCCAAATCTTGAAGAAACGAACTGCCTTTCTCTGGGATGACCAATGTCAGAAAGCTTTTGATGATTTAAAAGCACACCTGGCCGAGGTGCCCATGCTGACATCTCCTCTACCTAGGGAGACCTTGTACATATATTTATCAACCTGCCATGAGGCAGTGAGCGCAGTTCTGCTCAGAGAGCAGGATGCAGTTCAGAAACCCATTTACTTCACTAGCAAGGTTCTGCATGGAGCTGAGGTGCGTTATCCTAATGCTGAAAAAATCATCTTAGCATTGATAGTGGCGGCAAGAAAGTTCCGACCCTATCTTCAAGCTCATCCTATAATCGTGGTGACGGATCTGCCATTGAAGCAGATCTTATCTCGGCCAGACACTTCAGGCCGAGCTGCTAAGTGGGCAATGTAGCTTGCTGAGTACGACATCAACTACAAGTCATGCACTTCCATTAAAGCTCAAGCTTTGGCCGACTTTCTAGCTGAAGGGATATCTGTCGAAGAAGATCCTCCTCCAGCACAAGGTTGGGTCTTATATGTAGATAGGTCTTCTTCGAAGGACGGAAGTGGAGCTGGGCTCCTAATAATTAATCCAAACGAGGAAGAGATGGAGTACGCCTTGCGCTTTGACTTTGAGGCCACTAATAATGAGGCCGAGTAGGAGGCTCTGATAGCTGGGCTGAGTTTAGCTCGTAAACTGGGGGCACAGTAAATAACCGCCTGAAGTGACTCACAGCTCGTAGTTTCTCAGATTAATGGAGACTATGAAGCCAAGGAGGACAACATGAAGCGGTATTTGGCTAAGGTTCAGCATTTGAAAGGAATGTTTGAACGCTTTATGATAGAACACATCCCCAGGTCGGCCAACAAACGAGCTGACGCACTATCTCGGCTGGCCTCATCCACCTCGGCCACAATTGGGAAGAAAATTGTTGTAGAGCTGGTGAAACATCGTGTCTTTGATGGAAATGAGGTCTTGCAGCAAGACTATCGTGATACCTGGATGGACGAGATAGTCACTTATCTGCAACATCAGACCCTGCCCGAGGACAAGTCACAAGCTCGGCGTCTCCGCCTGAAAGTTTCCAGGTATGTACTCTTTAACGATCACTTGTACAGAAAATCTGTTTCTCAGCCGTGGTTGCGGTGCGTACCTGAAGATGAAGGAGATTATATTCTCCGTGAGATGCACTTGGGCATATGTGGAAGCCATTCTGGAGCACGCTCACTGGCCCGCAAGTTCTATTTGGCCGGGTATTACTGGCCCACTATTCGTAAAGATGCATAAGAGCTGGTTAAAAAGTGCCCGTCATGTCAAGCTCATGCTCCGATTTCTCATTTGCCGAGTCATGAGTTGACAAGTATTTCCAGTCCTTGGCTGTTTGTACAATGGGGTATGGATTTAGTGGGACCTCTACCCCGAGCTCCCGGCTCGGTCAGATTCTTGCTGGTAGCGATTGACTACTTCACTAAATGGATAGAGGCTGAGCCACTAGCCACCATAACTGGGGCCCAAGTCAAAAATTTTCTATGGAAAAACATTATTTGTCGATTCGGCCTACCCCAAACCCTGATCTCATACAACGGCAGACAGTTTGTTGAGGATCCGGTGAAGAGTTGGTGTCTTGATTTACATATCAAGCAACGCTTTACCTCAGTAGCTCATCCTCAGTCAAATGGCCAAGTAGAGCTTGCCAACAGGATCATCAAGGATGGTCTTAAAAAGCGACTGGACAAAGCTGGCACTAGTTGGGTGGAAGAATTACCCAGCGTCCTATGGGCCTATCGGACAACCCCATCAACTTCAACAAAGGAAACTCCTTTCTCACTAGTATATGGCACAGAAGCCATCATTCCTGCGGAGATCGGCTCTACCTCAACTCGAGTGGATTATTACTCAGCTTCTGATAATAACCAAGAGTTACGATTGAACTTGGATGAACTCGAGCAGAAAAGAGACCGAGCTCATATCCGCATGGCTCAGTATAAGAACTTGATTTCCCAGTATTACAATTCTCGGGTACGTCTGAGATCCTTTCGAGTGGGGGATCTGGTGATGCGCGACAACGAAGTCAGCCATGCTGTCTCGGCGGGAACTTTTAATCCTAAGTAGGAAGGTCCTTACCACATCGTTGAAGTATTCCCGACAGGAGCTTACAAGTTGCAGGCTTTAGAGGGACGAACTCTTCCACGAACTTGGCACACTTCTCATCTCAAACTTCTGCATCAATGATGTAAATTGTAACCATTTTGTATATCAATACAAGTTTTTCTGAGGCATTTCTCAAGAGTCAAGTGTCCAATCAGATTCTGAGCACTATAGAAGGCTCATAAAGACCTCGCAGGTTCGAGGCAAATGCCCGCTAAAGGGTACATTAAGACCTCGGCAGGTCCGAGGCAAAAGACCTCGCAGGTCCGAGGCAAATGCCCGCTAAAGGGTACATTAAGACCTCGGCAGGTCCGAGGTAAAAGACCTCGTAGGTTCGAGGCAAATGCCCGCTAAAGGGTACATTAAGACCTCGGCAGGTCCGAGGCAAAAGACCTCGCAGGTTCGAGGCAAATGCCCGCTAAAGGGTACATTAAGACCTCGGTAGGCCCGAGGCAAAAGACCTTGTAGGATCGGGGCAAATGCCCGCTAAAGGGTACATCAAGGTCTCGGCAGGTCCGACGCAAAAGACTGCTAAGCAGCAGATCAAGACCTCGGCAGGTCCGAGGCAGAAACTCGCGGTAAAGCACATTAAAACCTCAGTAAGACCGAGGCAAAAACTTCTTAGAAGGAAGGTTAAGACCTCGGCATGTCCGAGGCAAAATTCAAAGAAATGACTTATAAAACCTCAGCAGATCCGAGGTAAAAGTTTGGTGAAGAAAAGACTTGTGCAAACAAGCCTCACAATTTCTCTTAAAGAAGCCGAAGTGAAATTAAACAAGGCACAACTACAACCCAAGTCAGAGCCTGATTTGAACAAGGCAAAGTTTATATCAAGCTTACGAATGATTTAGTTCAGCCCAAGCAACAGGTTTATTCTGACTTGAAGACTTAGTTTATTTTCAATGAAGTTGATCAAGTTTATTAAGACTGACGTGAAAAGTTAGCAACAACGACACTAAAAAATAAACTTGGTAAAGATACTAAAGACAAAGGGAATAGCTGGGCCAAAAAGTTGGAGATTTCATTGATTTAAGCTTTGAAGTACAATTTGATGCTTGCCCTACTAAAGCTAAACAAAGAAGAGTCCTAAAGCCTAGCCATCTTGATCCTCATCCCTCAAGTCAGCTCAGTCAATAAATTTCTGAAACAGTTCTTCTAAGTCTTGAGCTGCAAGAGGATTGTACAGTTCGGCTATACGGGAGTCTTCTTTGTTCAGATCAGGATGTACAGCAGAGCAGACATCAATGGCCTTCGTCTGGCCGGCCTCCATGGCTGAGCCTTGCAGATGGATCATGTTTTCTTCAAAGAACTTGGACTTTCTGAAGTCCCGAATTGTTCTGATCTCAGCTTCCATCAAGTTTTTGCGCAGCAGATTAATCATCTTTTGATTGTTCTCGCTCTTCTGCGCCATCTCAGCCATTTGTTTCTTCAAGTACTCAACCTCATTGAGAGATTGAGTGGAGGCCAGCTCTAGGTCAGCCAATTTGTTTTCCAACTCATCCACCTTAGATTTGGAGGTGGCCAACCTCGTCTCAGCATCCTCGGCCCTCTGCTGGAGTTGAGTGTTTCCAGCCCGCAAATCAGTGTTTTCTTGGGTCAGCTCAGCTCTTCTCTTCTCAGTTTCTTCAAGCTGCTTCCTTGTGGTCTCGAGCTCCCCAAGAAACTCTCTGCAGCAAGTAACCAGCTCCATTTCCTGGCCTCGGACCTACCGAAAAGATAGACTTGAAAAGAGGAGTTCATTGACAAAAACAAGTATTCAAAGAAAGACTTGCTTACCAGAGCGATGTTGCATATGAAAGCGTTTGTCAGCTCGGCAAAGCCAGTTGCCCTAAACTTCTGATGGTCCCGGGGCAGGATGACTGGTCTGTTCAGCCTTTCGGCAATGGCGGGGCTCAGAGCATAATCCCCTTCAGAAAACCCAATGAGAATTGGGTCTTGAATGTTGTCTGACTGAGGCAAAATTTCCTCAACCGGTTCAGCAATGGTCATCTCCGGGGGCTGAGACGGCCCCGAATCACCACTGATGGAGCCTTCATCCCGTCGTCTTTTCTGGGGGCGAAGGCTGGAGCCTTCACCAGCATCTGCTGGGATTTCAGAATCAGCTGGAGCCTGAGGTGGGAGCTCGGTCTCAGGCTCGTCATCTATAATTGTGATTGGCAGAGCTGCGCAGAAAAGGAAATGAGTTAGAACTCAAACAAGTGTTAAACACTTATAAAATTTTTGCGTATGAAACAAGAACTTACCAGATTCAGACTCCGCAGGCTCGGGCTCAGCAGGAGCAACACTTGAAACTGGGGGCACCACCGAAGTGGAAGCTCCCCCAGAGCCAAGAGAGGCTAGCCTCCTTTCTCTCCGAATCCTTTTCCTGGCTTGAGTCTCAGCCATCAAGTCCATTCGGGTAGAAGGACCAGCCATTGCACCTGCCTTCAGAGTTAAATAGTTAAACACTGGAAAAAAGAGAGAAAATAGTTGAGAGAAGAAAAACCACGGTATCCACCTCGGATGATGGTTAACTTATCCGGAGAGAGTGGCAAATATTGGTTACCAACTGCCGAATGATCCAGGTCGGCTGCTAACCAGATCTCCAAGTCCACTTTCTGCCAGTCAATGACTATTGGAAGTGTTCGAAGTCTGCCTGCTTTATTGCAGTGATCTTGTCTTGGCCTCGTGTTATCAGCTCTGCCATCCTTCCAGATACTTCTGCTCGGCAGCTCGGACCTCTTAACATAAAAGAATTTTTCCTTCCATCTTTTATTGGAAGAAGGAATATTAGTGGCAAAAGGGAAATCAATGCCAGACGTTCGCTTGCTGAAGTAATACCAGCTATGCGAAGTCCGACATGCAAAAAGGGCTCGAAAAATACTGGTATTGAAAGGGAGTTCAGCAAGTCTTAGGAAAAGAATGTAACAAAGAATGAGTTTGAGGCCATTAGGCTGAATTTGAGGAAGCCTAAGCCCATAAGCTCGTAGAATACAAAGAAGGGGCTCAGGAATAGGGAGAGTGAAGCCAGATTTGAAGTAGTCTTCATAGACTGCTTCATAATCCCTAGGGGGATCATAAGCAGTATGACCCGGCAAGGGAAGAAGAGGGCCAAAACGAGCTCTATCAATTTTGTAATATTTACAAATCCTATCTAGGTCGGCCTCAGACAAACTGGAAGAAGTTTCTTGGACAAGAGGAGAAGGCCGACCTCTTTCTATGATTCCAGAAAACTGAGAAGGGTCCCTCACAGGGGCCGGAGGATTTACAGATGCCGGAGCGGGGGCAACCCTTACTGGCTCCGGCGAGGAATTGATTACGGTTAGCGCTCTGCTGGAATGAGCAGAGTCCCCGGTAGACTGGAGTAAACTGCCGATGGGAAGATCATCGGCAGAGGCAGTTTTGCCAGACGGAGACGAAGAAATAACGGCTTCTTCGCCTCCAGCGGCATAAGAACCACCCTCAGAAAAATTTTGAGAATCTAGGGACGCAGAAGACATGATAAAGGAGGAAAGAAGAAGACTTGCAGAAAGTTTGAAGGAAGAAGAAGACCGGAGGAAGGCGGAGCATAGGCTGAAAGAGGCCAGAAGCTGCTGGAATCAGAGAAACTCACCGGAGAAGAAGCTAAATTGCCGGAGTAAGAAAATGAAAGCAAATAAAGAGAAGAAATGGTCTGGGGAAGGCCTACTTATAGGGCTCCATCTCGGCACTCCAAGAGTCGTCTGAAATAAATGGCCCTCGATTCATGAAATGGCGGAATCCAAAAAGCTGCGCGGCTGACGTTTCATGCTCTTCGCGAACAGTAAATGCGCAGACCAAGCCAATCAGAATCTGACACGTGCCAGCACAGATAGCATACCGAAGAGTCTAGTCAGTATCATCTGATCAGTTCAGCCAGAAGCCATCATTAGCGCTTCGTACTCTGTACCCCTAATAAGTACGCTGAGCGGCCTAATCAGAGGTTGACACATCATCAAAGGAAGGACGACTTGGGAAAAATCTGAGCAGATTAGCCTGCCCTTTCAGGTCAGCTCGGCCAGCCTAATCTGGGGGGCAAGTGATGAGCCAAAAAATGCCCCTCGTTAGTCAATAACGGTCAACGCTGAAGTAGGGGCGTAAAAATGGCTAAGTACGGCGGGTCGGCCAGGAGGTTGACCAGGTCACATGCGGACAAACCGTCCATCTCGGCCACAGGGCCCCTTTGCCATCTCGGCCACAGGGCCCCTTTGCCATCTCGGCCATATGGTCTCAGTGCCCCCTGGGGGCTAAAGATCTCACCTCGGTTTAAAGGCCTCATTTAGGCCTAAGGGTCGCATCTCGGTCTCAAGGCCTCATCTCGGCCCACAGTTCCATCTCGGGCAAAGAGTTGTACACGACCTCAGATCCGATCTACCTACTGATCTCGGACCACCTTTTATGGCGTCACCTACGAGCATCGCGAAAGGCCCTCCAATACTCTTTGGAGTCGGCCACTTTCATCTCGGCAGGCTGACCCCACATCACCAGCCGTCTCGGGCCCTTCTAAGTGCTTCTAGAGGACTTCATCTCGGTTCTAGGAGTTTACCCTGGGTAATTCTACCAGGTGAAACTCCCAGCCAGGTGTCCCAAGCTAGCTTATTCAGTTCAGCACTGAACCACGTGGCAAGCATGCAAGAGCAAGAGTCACCCAAATGACCTCCTTGCCTGTCACGATTTCCGGGCTCTGCCCATGCATTGGCCCAAGCCGCCATATAAAAAGGCAGAGCAGCAGGAGAGAGAATGACAAGCTTTTACAAACTACACTTTGACAACTCACGACAGTAACTCGTCTTCTACACAGTGAAAACGCAGGTTTACCAGAAAACCTCTATTTACAAAACCTTCATCAATATATAAACCTCTCCTAAAATGGCCTTAACTGACTTGATCGTCGGAGGGTATCACCTGGGGCCATAGACCTCGGGTCCTTTGACCCTTTTCCTTTGTGCAGGTCAGCTACCCGCCTATTACGGACAATTGACAGATATCTAACGGCACCACATCAAACAAATACTTGGTGATATAATCCGACATAGTATGAAATGTTGTAACAGTTGTAGTTGTTAAGAATCTCGTGATTTATTTATAAACCACTAATGTGAATCATGTGTGTAAATGTATCTGTATGATTTATTGGCTAGATATGTTGTAATTATTGATTGCATTAATGATCAGGTTTGATTCTGATTGATTGACAATTATTATAATTCCTTGATGGAAGGAATTAATTGTCAGTTAAATAAGGAAAGGGGTCTCTGGCCTAGACTATAAATAGAGGGTGTGTAATATTCCATCGATCCAAGAAAAAAACATTCATATAGGCATAGGGTGGAAGGCTCCATTTCCCAGAATTCTTCTTAGCAGCAGGCTTCTGGTTCGAAGGCAACGACTAAACGATAATGATCGGATGTAACTTTTATACTTCCGTCATTTATTTTAGCCTTACACTTGGTATCAGAGCCATCTCTGGCCATATCGTTTGTATTTAGAAAACTTTCTTCCGTACCCTTTAATGCAATTCAATCGTTCAAAGGTTACAGGATTATAGTTATTGTTAATCAGTTATGTTTAACATTCGGTGAAATTTAATAAAACATGACTGAATTTTTTGTTATATCCGAAAAAAAAAGAAGAAACGTTTTGAGATAATAACAAAATATTTAAAATTCCTAAATTTTATCTTTTCTTCCTTAATCATCACCCTTATCTCCCCCTCAAATCTCTCCCTCTCCCCTTTATTCTCTCATTAACCCTAATCCCTCCCTCTTTCTTTCTTCTCACACGGCAGCTCCCTCTCCCCTTTCCTCTCTCAATTTTCGGCCATAAGGGATAAAGGAAAAGGAGGATCTTCGATCCAGGATTCAAGAGGAGGAGATCACAACTCCAATCAGATCTTCATCACTCTCGCATAGCTATCAACTCTCGCTAGGAATCGAGGTAGGTGCATCCTAATTACTCCCTCAAAACGGTACGAAGGTTGCATAGGCAAAAAGGGTATTTTTTTTAGGTGTTGATGTTGTCGTTAATTGTTGATTGGATCTTGATTATATGCCCCAAGGTGTTTATTTTCCGTTGTACGTTTTGACTTCATTGTGATCTCGTTGTTGTACGTTTCCTTGTGGGGTTGTAAGGTCTTGATGCGTGTATGGATATATGTGGGATGGGTGAAAGGTTGAATGAGATTGAATGAATGGACTGCAGAAATTTCAGAATGAGAATTCTGAAATTCGGGGACATCGATCGGTCGACGTCCAGAGGCTGAGGGTTCGACGTGCCTCAGATGGACATCGATCGATCGACGTCCAGAGGGCGAGAGATCGATGTACCTCAGAAGTACATCGATCGATCGACGTCAACTGAGTGAGGGTTCGACGTGTCTCAGTTGGACGTCGATCGATCGACGTCAGAGGATGACGTCCAACTGCTTTCTTTCCCTTTCTCTCGCATTCATGGCACGTGCATTGCATGAGGTACCCATTGTCTGAGGACGTGCGTGTTCGGAGGATACGTAGCGTCTATAGGGCATGGGGGCCATGATGATACGCAGCGTCGGTCGGGCGTGGGTGTCATGTGATACGCAGCGTCTATAGGGCGTGGGTGCCGTGCGAATACGCAGCGTCTATAGGGCGTGGGTGTCTGAAGATACGCAGCGTCTATAGGGCGTGGGTGTCGTACGATACGCAGCGTCTATAGGGCGTGGGTGTCCAGAACAGCAAGTGGTGGCTAAAGACCATGACGCTGGAGTTAGGTCCCGAGAGCATGCATTGCATATAGGTCCAGGAGCATTTTGCCTGACATGTTTCTAGTTGCGTATGACACGTTATGTGAGCATGCATCACGTACTTGCACATACATCTTGTGTGGATTGTTTACTTTCCGTATAAGTCATGTCGGGTTGTTTTCTGTCGGTTACATGGAGTGTCTTATTTTCCGGTGGCATGCTATCTGTCTTATGTGGCTAAGTGGTGATATCTTTTTGGGTATGTAAGTTTTGTATTGTTTTGAGAGGCACCTACTGGGTGATTACCATCACTCACCCCTACTATTCCATATGTAGCCGAGACGGAGTATGATTATATCTACGTTGAGGATGGGTCCGACACCGTGGAATGGGCTGAGTGACTCGTAGAAGTGCGTGCAGCAAGGATGGAGTCGGGCTTTTTGTGGTGCCATGGGGTGACACAGACAGTTTTAATTGTCAGCTTTACTTTGAAAACAGTTTCATGCTTTTAAACTTAGACATTTGACCTTGACTTGTAAGGCCTGGTCAGCCTAGAATTAATGTCGTATTTCTTAAAGTTCATTAATTTCAAATTTGTGTTGTGACTTATCGTTTCCGCAGAGAGTAAAAGGAAAACTCTTCTATGTCAGCACTGACGTGTAGCAGGTTGATGTGACGCCTTGTATTCTCCTGAGTGAGATACGGCGGGTGCACCGTTACCGAGGATGGAGCTCGGGAGCGGGGCGCTACAGGTGGTATCAGAGCCCAGGCTTCAGATACGCCTTGGGAACGTGATAGATTAGTTAATTACCCTAGGATAAGTGACGATCCGTTTTCAAATGATTTTCAAATTTGAATAAAACGAAGTAGACATAAGCTATGACTGGGTTTTGGTTGGTGAGTGCCGTTAGTAAGTATACGAAATAGGTTACCCTTTTCTTTGACCTCCACTCCTGTATCTCCTTCCAATACTCTTAAATCAATTTTGTCTAACGTGTTTTAAATTGTCCACAGACAATGCCTCCACGACGTGAACCATCAGGAAATGGTGGACAGGACAGAGACGAACGACATGGGCAAGGGGCGATCCCCCAAAACCTTACGGACACGCTGGCCAATCTGACGGCCTTAATAGCCCATCAGCAGACGCAGATGGCACAACAGTATACACAGATGACACAGCAACAGGCACAGATTGCCCAAATACTTCAGCACACTCAGCAGCAACAGCAACAACAACCACCACCACCACCTCCACCGCAGCAGGGTTTGAGGTTCTATTACAGGGAGATGCAGAACTCCCGAATACCGATGTTCCGGGGTACCACTCGGCCTGAGGAAGCCGAGATTTGGCTCAAAAACATAACTGAACAGATAAGACTGATACAAGTACCCGTGGATCTGAAAGTGGAGGTGACTACCCAGTTCTTGGAAGGGGAAGCTGAGAGGTGGTGGAACGGGGTGAAACGCAAATTGACTCCACCAGTGACTTGGGAGCAATTTGTTGAGGAATATAAGAAGCACTATGTTCCGGGTAGTGCGATACAGAGAAGGATGGCAGAATTCCAGCTGTTGACACAAGGGTCCATGACGGTTGATCAATACTCTGAGAAATTTCATGAGCTGGGCCAATATATGTCATGCATCATGGACAACGAGGAGGCCAAGATGCTAAAGTTCCATACAGGGTTGAGTTTTCGCATCCAGCAGGCGATTGTTTGTGCAGAGACCACCACATTTGAAGGATTGCTGGAGGTATGTCGACGGGTCGAGAGAAATTTAGAAAGGGCAGCTGCACTAGAAAGACTGAAGAGGCCCCGTGAGGAGCTGCAGACGGGCAGGTCAGGGAGATGGCTGAAAGTACCTCGGCGCCCTCAGTCCGGGAAACCATTCCGGCCAGACGACAGCAGAGGGCAGCGATTCAGACCCCGATCATTGAGGGTCTGGCACCGACTGATGCACAACCAGTAAGGGCTGCGGCACCTATCCCACGGTGTACACTGTGCGGACGTTTTCATCCGGGACCATGTCGGAAGGATCAGAGAGTGTGCTATAACTGCGGGAAACAAGGACATATTGCTAAGGAATGCTAAGCACCGGCTCAGGTGAACTGGCAGACACAGGCTCAGCAAGGAGGACGAGGCCGGACCAATGCCCGGGTACACGCGATGATGGATGCCGAAGTCGAGGAGTCGGGCGACGTGGTGACGGGTACATTTATTTAAGTACTTAAATTTGAAGTTGGATTAAATTCTAGTTGCTATTGATGCATGTTGTGTGCTAAACCTTGAATATGGTAGGGGTGATTTTAGTTAACAAAGTGCCAGCAAATGTTCTATTCGATAGTGGAGCGAGTCACTCGTTCATGGCAAAGAGATTTGCCAAGAATCTGGATATTCTTCCCGAATGGATTGAGACTCCATACCGTATACAAGCCGCGGGCGGCCAAGTACTCGTGTCTCATCACCGTTACAAGGAATGTGGATTGGAGATTAATGGTCTGCAATTCTCTACGACCTTGATACCGATTCAAATGTACGATTTCGACGTTATTTTAGGCATGGACTTCTTAGCAAGGTATCATGCAAACATTGATTGCCGGCAACTCCAAGTTAGTATGAAGACACCAGAATTGGGGGAAACTATCTTTCAAGGGAATCCTAAATTAAAGAAGGTACCCCAGAAGCTTTATTTGACTGCAGCTCAGGCATTTAGAGCGCTAAAGAAAGGAGGAGAAGGATTCTTGATTTACTCAATGGGTGCTGAACAAGAGGTTCCGCAGATCGACCAAATCCCTATGGTAAAGGAATTTACAGATGTCTTTCCCGAGGAGTTACCAGGACTGCCATCAGAAAGAGAGGTAGAGTTCGAGATCAATCTCATACCCGGTGCAGAACCCATATCCAGGGCACCCTACCGCATGGCTCCAGCAGAGCTCAAGGAGTTGAAGGAGCAGTTACAAGAACTGCTGGACCGTAAGTTTATTCGACCCAGTGTATCACCCTGGGGTGCTCCAGTCTTGTTCGTGAAGAAGAAGGATGGGAGCATGAGACTATGTATAGACTACCGGGAACTCAACAAGATCACTATCAAGAACAAGTATCTGTTACCTAGAATTGAGGATCTATTTGATCAGCTACGAGGGGCTAGAGTATTCTCCAAAATCGATTTGCGATCCGGTTATCACCAGTTGAGGATCAAATCAGGAGATACAGCCAAGGCCGCCTTCAGAACACGTTATGGCCATTATGAATTCTTGGTTATGCCTTTTGGGCTAACCAACGCCCCAGCTGCCTTTATGGACCTAATGAACACAGTATTTCGGAAACAACTGGACAAGTTCGTAGTTGTGTTCATAGACGATATCCTTGTATACTCCCCTGACGAGGATACTCATGCGGAGCATTTGAGGGAGGTTCTAGAGACCCTTCGAAGAAGCAAATTGTACGCCAAATTCAGTAAATGTGAGTTCTGGCTGAAAAGCGTAGCCTTTTTGGGTCATGTGGTCTCTGAAGAAGGAATTTCCGTGGATCCAAAGAAGGTAGAGGCGATCACCGAGTGGCCTAGACCCACTAATGTGACGGAAGTAAGGAGTTTTCTCGGTCTGGCTGGATACTACAGGAAGTTTGTGGAGGACTTCTCATCGATTGCAGTGCCTCTAAGCCGATTGACACAAAAGAAGTCAAAGTTCGAATGGACCACCGAGTGCGAGCAGAGTTTCGCTGAACTAAAAAGGAGACTGACCACAGCCCCTATTCTTGCTCAGCCCTCCGCATCAGAAGGGTTTGTCATTTACAGTGACGCTTCTAAGAACGGGCTAGGTAAATGTATATAATTTCAACTGATTTTGTATACAATTAAAGATGCGGTCTAATTCTCATATTTCAGGATGCGTGTTGATGCTAAACGACAAGGTCATTGCGTATGCTTCACAACAGCTAAAGCCCTATGAGCAGAACTATCCGACTCATGATCTGGAACTGGCAGCAGTGGTATTCGCACTGAAAATCTGGCGTCACTATCTATATGGAGTGAAGTGCGAAGTGTTCACCGATCATAAGAGTCTTAAGTATCTATTCACGCAAAAGGAGCTGAACATGCGCCAAAGGAGATGGTTAGAGCTGTTGAAAGATTACGACTTGACCATCAGCTATCATCAAGGGAAAGCCAATCGAGTGGCTGATGCCCTAAGTAGGAAGTCGAGCCATGCACGGCAGGCTACTCTAGAAAAAGAGATGGCAGAATTTGATTTGGATCTTGTAGATTCTACTGCCGATATCTTGGCCGCGCTAATTATCACCCCTACCTTGGTAGACCAGATTAAGGAAGCCCAGAAGAATGATGCAGCAATTAAAGAGACGCGAGAAAGAATGCTAACCAGCCAGGTGGATGGATTTCAAGTTCATGATGATGGCAGTATGTGGTACCAAGGAAGGTTGTGCGTACCGGATGTTGAGGAACTCAGGAGAGAGTTGTTGAAGAAGGCACATAATTCGAGACTGTCTATTCCCCCTGGTGCTACGAAGATGTACAATGATCTAAAGAGGCATTATTGGTGGAATGGCATGAAGAGGCATATTGCTGAGTTCGTGGAAAGGTGCCTCGTTTGCCAGCAAGTTAAGGCAGAACACCAAAGACCGGGTGGCCTCATGCGACCACTAGAGATACCTGAATGGAAGTGGGAGCATGTGACAATGGACTTTGTGGTTGGACTCCCGAAGACAAGAAATGAGAATGATGTGATATGGGTAATTGTGGATCGATTGACTAAGTCCGCTCATTTCTTGCCTACTCCCACCGGGCTTACTATGGAGAGGTTGGTAACTATGTACATTGATAACATTATTTGCCTCATGGAGTGCCAGTCAGCATAGTGTCTGATCGTGATCCGAAGTTCACATCTCAGTTTTGGGCAGCTTGTCAGAAGAAGATGGGGACTGAGTTGCGACTGAGTACTGCTTTTCACCCTCAGACCGATGGTCAATCTGAGAGGACCATTCAGACCCTGGAGGACATGTTGAGGGCATGCGCATTGGATTTCAAAGGGAACTGGGACAGCATGCTAAAGCTGATAGAATTCTCCTACAACAACAGCCATCACAGTGCCATAGGCATGGCACCATTTGAGGCCGTATATGGACGGAAGTGTAGGTCACCTGTGCATTGGGACGAAGTTGGTGAACGTAGGTTGACGGCCCCCGAGATCATCGAGCAAACTAAAGAGAAGGTGAAACTAATTCGTGAACGTCTTAAGACGGCTCAAGATAGAAGCAAAAGTTGGGCCGACACGAGGAGACGACCTTTGGAGTTCAAGGAGGGAGAAAAAGTTTATCTTAAAGTGTCACCCATGAAGGGTGTAACACGGTTTGGAGTAAAAGGGAAGCTAAAGCCGCGTTATATTGGACCATACGAGATACTCGAAAGGGTCGGAGATTTAGCATACAAGTTGGCACTGCCTCCAATGTTGGCTCAAGTGCATAATGTGTTCCACGTCTCTCAGTTGAGAAAGTATGTCCCTGACCCTAGTCACGTTCTAGATGCGCAACCGCTTAAGATCAGGCCTGATGCGTCCTATGAAGAAGTACCAATCAGAATTCTTGACCGGAAGGATCAAGAGCTCAAGAGGAGGATCATCCCCTACGTAAAGGTTCAGTGGAGCAACCACCGAGAGAATGAGGCAACGTGGGAGCTAGAAGAGCAAATGCGCGACCGCTATCCCCACCTATTTGAGTAAGGTACGGCAAGTTTCGGGGACAAAACTTTTTGTAAGGGGGTAGGATGTTATATCCGAAAAAAAGAGAAACGTTTTGAGATAATAACAAAATATTTAAAATTCCTAAATTTTATCTTTTCTTCCTTAATCATCACCCTTATCTCCCCCTCAAATCTCTCCCTCTCCCCTTTATTCTCTCATTAACCCTAATCCCTCCCTCTTTCTTTCTTCTCACACGGTAGCTCCCTCTCCCCTTTCCTCTCTCAATTTTCGGCCATAAGGGATAAAGGAAAAGGAGGATCTTCGATCCAGGATTCAAGAGGAGGAGATCACAACTCTAATCAGATCTTCATCACTCTCGCATAGCTATCAACTCTCGCTAGGAATCGAGGTAGGTGCATCCTAATTACTCCCTCAAAACGGTACAAAGGTTGCATAGGCAAAAAGGGTATTTTTTTAGGTGTTGATGTTGTCGTTAATTGTTGATTGGATCTTGATTATATGCCCCAAGGTGTTTATTTTCCGTTGTACGTTTTGACTTCATTGTGATCTCGTTGTTGTACGTTTCCTTGTGGGGTTGTAAGGTCTTGATGCGTATATGGATATATGTGGGATGGGTGAAAGGTTGAATGAGATTGAATGAATGGACTGCAGAAATTTCAGAATGAGAATTCTGAAATTCGGGGACATCGATCGATCGACGTCCAGAGGCTGAGGGTTCGACGTGCCTCAGATGGACATCGATCGATCGACGTCCAGAGGGCGAGAGATCGATGTACCTCAGAAGTACATCGATCGATCGACGTCAACTGAGTGAGGGTTCGACGTGTCTCAGTTGGACGTCGATCGATCGACGTCAGAGGATGACGTCCAACTGCTTTCTTTCCCTTTCTCTCGTATTCATGGCACGTGCATTGCATGAGGTACCCATTGTCTGAGGGCGTGCGTGTTCGGAGGATACGTAGCGTCTATAGGGCGTGGGGGCCGTGATGATACGCAGCGTCGGTCGGGCGTGGGTGTCATGTGATACGCAGCGTCTATAGGGCGTGGGTGTCGTGCGAATACGCAGCGTCTATAGGTCGTGGGTGTCTGAAGATACGCAGCGTCTATAGGGCGTGGGTGTCGTACGATACGCAGCGTCTATAGGGCGTGGGTGTCCAGAACAGCAAGTGGTGGCTAGAGACCATGACGCTGGAGTTAGGTCCCGGGAGCATGCATTGCATATAGGTCCAGGAGCATTTTGCCTGACATGTTTCTAGTTGCGTATGACACGTTATGTGAGCATGCATCACGTACTTGCACATACATCTTGTGTGGATTGTTTACTTTCCGTATAAGTCATGTCGGGTTGTTTTCTGTCGGTTACATGGAGTGTCTTATTTTCCGGTGGCATGCTATCTGTCTTATGTGGCTACGTGGTGATATCTTTTTGGGTATGTAAGTTTTGTATTGTTTTGAGAGGCACCTACTGGGTGATTACCATCACTCACCCCTACTATTCCATATGTAGCCGAGATGGAGTATGATTATATCTACGTTGAGGATGGGTCCGACACCGTGGAATGGGCTGAGTGACTCGTAGAAGTGCGTGCAGCAAGGATAGAGTCGGGGTTTTTGTGGTGCCATGGGATGACACAGACAGTTTTAATTGTCAGCTTTACTTTGAAAACAGTTTCATGCTTTTAAACTTAGACATTTGACCTTGACTTGTAGGCCTGGTCAGCTTAGAATTAATGTCGTATTTCTTAAAGTTCATTAATTTCAAATTTGTGTTGTGACTTATCGTTTCCGCAGAGAGTAAAAGGAAAACTCTTCTATGTCAGCACTGACGTGTAGCAGGTTGATGTGACGCCTTGTATTCTCCTGAGTGAGATACGGCGGGTGCACCGTTACCGAGGATGGAGCTCGGGAGCGGGGCGCTACATTTTTACTGTCTAGTAAATCGACACTGGTTAGTTTCTTGAATTTCAGTACAGTTGCATAAAGGCTAAATAAATATAGGTATTATGTCATCTTCGAACATGTCGTCCACATGACATATCTCAGTAGTTCCAGATAGGAAGTTTTGGAAGGAACGTCAGGGGTTCGAACCTTGCCGAAGGAAAAAATGTTTAAATTCCCTAATTGCATAGCGTGGGAGCACTATTGGTCCGATGCTTGAATTCCCTAACTGCATAGTGTGGGAGCACAATTGGCCCGTGAAATGATCTGATAGGCTGACAAACCAGCCCGTTAGTTGTTCCTTTGGTGTCAATGAGCTTCTTGTGCTGTCCTTGTGCTATGACAAACTTCTACTAATGGGTCATAGGAACCTGATTTACATCCCTATACATCTTGTTATACATCTTGTGAGACCAAGGTGGCAGAGACCATTACTGGTTGGAGTTCAAACATCTTCGAACGTGTCTCAAATTGCAGTGGCATAAAGGCTAAATACATATAGATATTATGTCATCTTCGAACCTGTCCCAAAATGCAGTTTACGAGGAAATATTTCATGTTTTTCATGACTAACACACCATGTGGAGTATGTGCTGCTTTTCCAAGTTTTTATGTGAGTAATCTAGAATTGATTGTAACAGGATATGGGTTAAAATTCGTGGAACACCAATAGAAATGTTGCAGCTTGGTATAAATAGACAAAATAAAGTAGTTATATAGGGTTAACAGTTGCTTTACCTGTTCTAGGCATTCAAATCTTTTAAAAAAAAGTCACAGATTTGTTATGTTTAATTTAAAAGCGATTTTACATTTTCTGCCCGACAATCAAGTCGATGATAAATAAGGCGACTGAGGACCGTTCATGATCATCAACCAAAGTCCTACATCCCATCTAAATAGGGCTAGCTGTTGAACGAATCGAGCCGTTCGCAAACTGTTCGAGTTTGGCTCGTGTTTGGTTCGTATTTGTTCAATAATTATTTGTTAACAAACCAAATTTGAACAGGTATTCGGGTTCGTTTAGTTAAACGAGTCGTACTGTTCGCAAACTAGCTCGTTTAAACAGTTATAAGGTTATCGAGCCGAACTCGAACCAATTTTAAATTTCGTTTAGCTAAACGAACCGAGTTGAATAGTTTGTTTAGCTAAACGAATTCAAATTTGAAAACTTAGTATTCGGTTCGATTCGTTAACACCCCTATATTCAAAATTTCAAATCATTCAAATTAGGAAGGAAAGCAACCTAAGCAATAACAAAAGGACATGTTTTTTTTGGCTCTTTTCCCCCTCTGCTTTTGTAATTTGATCGACAGGGTCTTTTCATATTCTTAAAGTAATGGCAAAGTTTACACTTTTCACCCATTGGATATAGATATGCACATATCTCCTATTGTATAAACACTTTGGCTTAACCTGATAACAAAATATATCGGTTGGCTTTCGTAGTATCTTGGATAGATTTTCATATATATTGAGAAAATTTGTGGCAAATGCAAAAGGTGAATTATTCATATAATGAAGGTGTAATAAATGCACCGTGCATATAATTTCTGTCTAGAAAGTGGTACTTAAACGGGACCGTCTGTGACCCCACCGTACAGCCTGAGATTTTACGTGGAATGGTAATACTGTCTAAGAAAATGATTGTGATCTTTCCTGGGTATTGCCGAATCGGTTCACTTCATATTTTCATTATGATTTCATCTTTTGTTGATGTCATATAAAGGATTTTAAAGTTGATGACATATAAAAAATTATTTTTTTAATTTTAAGATTAGCCATCTCATCTTAAAATTGTACGGTATAAAGAAAATAAAATGTCATCATAACTATGGTTTCGATTAATAAGGTAATCACTCTGCCGCACAGGGAAATGGTTATTTTATTGATCAAGAAAATTAAACATAAACATTTCCTATACCCACAGGTACAAAAATATTTTTTGGCTTGTTTACTTTTCATATCGTTTTAAGTATATTCTATGCATGAGTACAACCTCTACCCATAGGAAGGTTTAGAATATACTATTTGAATTAACTTGATTAATTCATTCTGGTTATATATGTTCATAGCATGATCTGTATTCTTTGGTTATGAATTTATTCCCGTTACTGCTTTATTTGATTCTGCATGTACTCCAATGCTGACTGGTGACAATTACACTGAATGGAAGGATATTATCCTTTTGACATTGGGGTGCATGGAATTAGACCTGACACTCTGTGAGGAAAAACCACCAATCCCACGAAATTAAGTATGCCATCTGAGAGGTCTAATTACGAACGTCGGGTGCGATCTAATCGCCTCAGCATAATGCTTATCAAGTCTCGCATAAGTGCAAGAATTATGGGTTCTATCCCTAATTTTGATAATGTCAATACTTACATGAAAGTCATTGATGAACAATTCGTAAGATCTGACAAGGCGATGGCCAGCACCCTCATGAAGAGGCTTTCAAACATGACCCCTAACAGAAGCCGTGGTGTGCGCGAGCATATCATGGAGATGAGGGACATTACTGCTAATGTTGAAATCTCAGAGCCATTCTTGGTACATTTCATACTCAACTCTCTCTCTTTGGAGTATACTCCATTAAAGATCTCGTATAACACACATAAAAAACTGGTCAATTAATGAACTTTTTACCATGTGTGTTCAAGAGGGGTAGAGGTTGAAGAATGAGTCGATTGAGACTGTGCATCTTGCGTTTCATTTTAAGAGAAATGCCAAGAAGGGCAAATGTGCTCAGTGAAGAGAATCGGCAATAAAGACAAATGCCGATTTTGCAAGAAAAAGGGACACTGGAAGAAAGATTTCCTAAAGTATAAAGGATGGCTGGAGAAGAAAGGCAATTTTTTCTTTGTGTCTCATGAATCAAATTTCACTGAGGTTTCTGATAGTACATGGTGGATTGATTATGGTTCTACAATTCACATTGCGAAAACCATGCAGGACTTTCTAAACCTAAGGAAGCGAAAGAAAGTGACCAATGCATCTATTTTGTAAATTGGATGCGCTCTACTGTTGAAGGAGTGAGATCTTACAGGCTCATTTCGAAGACTGGTTTCCAACTTGATTTAGAAAACACCTTTTATGTACCATCTTTTCCAGAAATTTAGTTTCTCTTTCAAGACTTTCACTTATTGAATATGATTCTAATTCACATCTTTTTGTTATGAATCTCTTGAAAGATAATAAAGTTATTGGTTCTGCGAAATTGAATGGTCTTCTGTTTCAACTTGACTTATATCCCATTTATGAGCATACTCTTTTAACAAAAACTTGTGCAAAGCGTTGTATTATCAATGATGGACATATCTCAATCGAAAGAACGAAAAGATTGGTGAATAAAGGATTTTTGCAAACTCTAGATTTCACCGATTTAGGTACTTGTGTGTGATGCATAAAGGGCAAGCAAACCAACAAGACCATTAAGGATGCCAAAAGAAGTTCTCAGCCTCTTGAAATCATAGACACGGATATCTGTAGACCGTTTCACACGCCATGCTTGAATGGTCAGAAATACTTTATTTCATTTATCGATGATTACTTAAGATTCACGTATCTCTATCTTCTATTTGATAAATCTGAAGCACTTGGTGCATTCAAAATCTTCTAATTAGAAGTTGAGAAACAAAAGGAGAAGACAATTGAAATTGTCCGATCTGACAGAGGTGGCGAATATCATGGACGTTACACAGAAAAAGGACAAATGATTGGTCCATTTGCCAAATTCCTTCAAAATGAGGGTATTGTTGCTCAATACACCATGCCTGCCACACCACAACAAAATGGTGTTGCTGAAAGAAAGAATCAGACTCTCATGGACATGGTCAGGAGCATGATTAGCACAACAAATTTGACTATATCCTTTTGGAGTGAAGCATTAAAAATCATTGTGTATGTTTTAAATATGGTTCCATATAAGGCTATTCCTAAAACACCTTTCGAGTTGTGGAATGTTTGGAAACCAAGTTTAAAACATTTAAACATATAGGGTTGTCCGGTTGAAGTTAGGGTATACCACCCAAGCATAAAGAAGCTGGATGAACGAACGAAAAGTGGTTATTTTATTGGATATGCAGTTAACTCCAAATGATAAAGATTTTTTTGTCCCTGACATACTCCAAAGGTGGTTGAAGCTAGAAATGCTAAGTCTCTAGAGGATCATGAAGCTAGTGGGAGTGATTCGAATCGACACTTCAATTTTGAGGAAGTAAGGGATACACATGTTATACCCTTATATGTGGACAATTCGGTTGCTATTGATCATAATGAAGAGCCACCAATTGTGCAACCTCAAACTG
Source organism: Eustoma russellianum (assembly GCA_036186865.1). Taxonomy (NCBI): domain Eukaryota; kingdom Viridiplantae; phylum Streptophyta; class Magnoliopsida; order Gentianales; family Gentianaceae; genus Eustoma; species Eustoma russellianum. The sequence goes on along the minus strand of AP025061.1, from coordinate 27,661,264 downwards.
AAGAATCATATCATGAACAGACTGAACCCACTAATCTCACATTTACTGAACCAGTGAGAGCACGAAGATCAAGAACTAAATGTTCAGCAATTCTAGTGATTATGTTGTATATCTTCAAGAGTCCCATTATGACATCGGACTGAATCATGACCCTATCTCATTTTCACAAGCCATGAGTTGTGACAAATCGTCACTATGGTACAAAGCCATGAAAGAAGAGATGGAATCGATGGCTAAAAACAATGTCTGTGAGCTTGTTCCGTTACCAAACAGAGCCTCTGTGGTTGGATGCAAATGGGTCTTTAAGACCAAAACAGACTCGTTTGATAATATTGAATGATATAAAGCTACAATTATAGCCAAAGGTTTCACTCAAAAGGAAGGCATTGATTACCATGAAACCTTCTCTCCAGTTTCAAAGAAGGATTCATTTCGGATAATCATGGCATTAGTAGCTCATTTTGATCTCGAGCTACATCAAATGGATGTGAAAACTGGGTTTCTAAATCGGGTTCTTGATGAAGAGGTATACAAGCGTCAACCTTAAGGCTTTGTCAATTCGGAAAATGATCAATTGGTTTGCAAATTGAATAAATTCATATATGGGCTCAAACAGGCTTCACGTCAATAAAACCTCAAGTTTCATGAGGTGATCTCTTCATTCGATTTCGTAGAGAACATTTTTGATCAATGTATATACCTCAAGATGAGTGGGAGTAAATATATTTTCTTAGTCCTATATGTGGATGATATTCTACAGCAAGCAGTAATCTTGGGTTATTGCATGAGACTAAGCGATTTCTCTCTTTGAACTTTGATATGAAGGATATGGGTGAAGCCTCTTGTGCCCTTGGCGTAGAGATTCACAAAGATAGAACAAGTAAAATACTTAGTCTTTCTTATAAGGCCTACATCATCAAAGTACTTGAGAAATTTGCAATGCAGAATTATGCATCCATTGCGTCACCTATTGTCTAAGGAGAAAAGTTTGGTTTGGATCAGTGCCCTAAGAATGCATTGGAGTATGATCAAACAAAAAGCATTCCATATGCCTCACTCATTGGGAGCCTTATGTATGCATTGGTCTTTACCAGACCTGATATTACATTTGCGGTCGGAGTACTTGGTAGATATCAAAGCAACCTTGGTATGGCTCATTAGAAAGCAGCTAAGAGGGTGTTGAGATATTTATAAAGAACCAAAGATCATAAGCTTACATACAGACGATCAGAGAATTTGGAAGTTATTGGATATTCTGATTCTGATTACTCTGGCTGTGTGGGTACGAGTAAATCTACTTCTGGATATATTTTTCTTCTTGTTGGAGGAGCTGTATCTTGGAGGAGTAAGAAGCAATCCATTATTTCTTCATCCACAATGGAGGCTGAGTTCAATGCATGCTATGAAGCTACTTCACAGGCCTTATGGATGAGAAATTTCATCAGTGGTCTAATAGTTGTCGATACTATTGATAGACCCATAAATATTTTCTGAGAAAATTTAGCTTCTATGTTCTGTACGAAAAATAATAAAAGTGGGAGTCACAGTAAACATATTGACATAAAGTATTTGAAGGTCAAAGATTATGTCAAACAAGGAGAAGCAAAAATTGAACACATTAGTACGGAGTCAGTGGTTGTCGATCATATGACTAAAGGATTACCGGTTAAAGTTTTTAGGGATCATGCTGCTGATACGAGACTTCTTAGTTCTTCTTGATTTGTTTTGATCTTATTTTGTCTAGACATTTGTGGACTTTGAATATCCGCATCTAAGTTGTAGGATCTATTTGATCTATGGACGTGGACCCATTTTGAGATGATTTATAGTAAATAATTCATTTTGTTTGATCGAGTGTATGATGCATTGTAATTCTTGGAAGGGAGTGCTTGACATCAAAGCATGACCGCCTTGATTCATGCGTTGTATTTTCAGTCTAAGTTTGATAGTCAATAGATCCAAGTGACAATAAAATTATGGCCATATTGTTTTGTCACTTATGCTGTGTTATCTAGCATTTGACATGTGATCCAAGTGGGAGAATGTAAGAATCAATTATATTAATTATAATTCATTACAAGAATTTCGTGATTTATTTATAAATCACTAATGTGGATCACATGTATAAACTTATTCATACGTTTTATTGGTTACATACGTTGCAATTATTGACTGCATTAATGATTAGATTTGATTCTGATCGATTGACAATAACATGATTCCTGTGGGAAATGGAGCCTTCCAGCATATTCCTATCTGAATGTTGTATAGCTTAGATCGGTGGAATATCATAGGCCCTCTATTTATAGGCTAGGCCAGGGACCCCTTCTCATATTTAACCGTCAATTAATTCCCTCAGGTTTCATGAGGTAATCTCTTCATTCGGTTTCGTAGAGAACATTGTTGATCCATGTATATACCTCAAGATGAGTAGGAGCAAATACATTTTCTTAGTCCTATATGTGGATGATATTATACTAGCAAGCAGTGCTTTTAGGTTATTGCATGAGACTAAGAGATTTCTCGCTTTGAACTTTAATATAAACGATATGGGTGAAGTCTCTTATGTCTTTGGCACAGAGATTCACAGAGATAGAACAAGTAAAATACTTGGTCTTTCTTAGAAGGCATACATCATCAAAGTACTTGAGAAATTTGTTATGCAGAATTGTGCGTCCATTGCGTCGCCTATTGTCTAAGGAGAAAAGTTCAGTTTGGACCAGTGCCCTAAGAATGCATTGGAGCAGGATCAAATGAAAAGCATTCCATATGCCTCGTTCATTGGGAGCCTTATGTATGCATTGGTCTATACCAGACCTGATATTGCATTTGCGGTCAGAGTGCTTGGTAGATATCAAAGAAACCCTGGTATAGCTCATTGGAAAGCAGCTAAGAGGGTGTTGAGATATTTACAAGGAACCAAAGATCATAAGCTCACATACAGAAGATCAGAGAATTTGGAAGTTGTTGGATATTCTGATTCTGATTACTCTGGCTGTATGGATACAAGTAAATCTAATTCTGGATATATTTTTCTTCTTATTGAAGGAGCTGTATCTTGGAGGAATAAGAAGAAATCCATTATTGCTTCATCCACAGTGGAGTCTGAGTTCATTGCATGCTAAATGAACCTACTTCACAGGGTTTATGGAGGAGAAATTTCATCAGTGGTCTAAAAGTTGTCGATACTATTGATAGATCCATAAATATTTTCTGTGACAATTCAGCTGCTGTGTTCTTTGAGAACAATAACAAAAGTGGGAGTCGTAGTAAACATATCGACATAAAGTATTTGAAGGTTAGAGATCATGTTAAACAAGGAGAAGTAAAAATTGAACACATTAGTACGGAGTCAATGGTTGATGATCCTATGACTAAAGGATTATCGGTTAAAGTTTTCAGAGATCATGATGTTGATATGGGACTTCTTAGTTCTCCTAGATTTGTTGTACTTTGATCTTATTTGCCTAGACATTTGTTGACTTCGAATATGCGCATTTAAAGTTTGTTAGGATCTATTTGATCTATGGACGTGGACCCATTTTGAGATGATTTATAATAAATCATTCATTTTGTTTGATTGATTGTATGATGCATTGTAATACTTGGAAGGGAGTGCTTGACATCAAAACATGACCGCCTTGATTCATGTGTTATATTTCAGTGTAAGTTTGGTTGTCAATAGATCCAAGTGACAATAAAATTATGACCATATTGTTTTGTCACTTATGTTGTGTTATCTAGCATTCGATATATGATCCAAGTGGGAGAATGTTATAATCAATTATAATTGATTGCAAGAATCTTGTGATTTATTTATAAAGCACTAATGTGGATCACATAGTGTAAACGTATCCATACGTTTTATTGACTAGATATGTTACAATTATTGCTGCGTTAATGATCAGCTTTGATTCTGATTGATTGACAATTATTATAATTCCTTGATGGAAGGAATTAATTGTCAGTTAAATAAGGAAAGGGGTCCATGCCCTAGCCTATAAATAGAGGGCATGTGATATTCTATCAATCCAAGCAATACAGCATTCATCTAGGCATAGGCTGGAAGGCTCCATTTCCCACATGAATTCTTCTCTGCAGCAGGTTTCTGGTTCGAAGGCAACGACTAAACGATAATGACCGAAGATAACATTTATGCTTCCGCCATTTATTTTGGCCTTAGTAGTTTGATTTTTTTGAAGTCTTTTTATTGAAGCAATTCTTGAGAATCCACTTTGAAAGAGAATTCGTAGTACAATAAAATTAAGAAGATTGAAATCACAATAAATCCGAAGATTGAAATCACTATAAATCCTTCGTGTCTGTCACATTCTTCTTAATTTTTGCGAACATGAAATTGGTTGTTGATTGCATACATGTTCAAGAAACCGAAAATTTGTCTAAATACTCTATTCATCGTTTCCCTTCTAGAGTATTAATCTATAACCTAAAACCTACTACTATACAATTCAATCAATATAATAACTTCAGTTGCTCTGAAGTTTTGTGCTCTGACAGTATATTATAGAATTTGCACAAGAAAAATGTACAATAGATAAATGGATAATGCTTAGAAATTCTATCCTCTATAAAGGAACCAGTGCCACCATCCCACTACAAAATAAACTGCTTTTACATATTCTCTTTGCATCTTTTAACCACTAGCTATTGCTAGTAGTGTTTCAAGAAGGAACTTGATTCAAAGAAGCAAATTATAATATGATATATATGATCCCAACTCTGGCTATAAAAGGCAAGCTAAATTCAACCAAACAACCAAGCAAAAAACCCATTTGGTAGACTACTCAAAACCGAAAACCAAAAGCCAAAAATGAGAAACATGTTCAAGAAGTCTGATGTTGAGGAATACTCTTTCGAAAAGGAAGAGTACTACTCAAGGAACAACAATTCTGAGCAATGCCAATTCCCCAAGATGCACAAAACCCCATGTAACACCATATATGAAGCAACTTCTCAGCAATGCTCTTACGAGCGTCCTGCCGCGTATGGGCACGCGGCAGGGCATCAACGACTCAGTTCCGGGCACCATCAGTACATGCCCGAGAACAGAGTTGAGTATTCTGAGTATGAAAGGGCTTGTGAGTATGAAGAGGATAGCTATGTGCAGGAGAAGCATGCCAGGATGCTTAGAGGCTGCTGAAGATATGAAGATTATGAATGGGGCCATGCATGATTAATAGATAAATAAGAAAAATGTGTCACTAATATTTAAAGATTTTTAACATGCATGTACGTATTTGGTATTCCCCTCAAGTAATGAAATTTCACTTTAATGGTTTATGTGGTCTCTGCGGTTGAAGAAATTATACACACACATATACATAAAAGTTTTCTTGAGAAATATATAGGGCTGTTCAACGAACCAAACTGTTCGTGAACTATTCGAGTTCAGTTCATGTTTGGTTCGTATTTATTGTAAACGAGCCCAATTCGAACAGCTATTTGGGTTCGTTTACTAAAACGAGCCGAACTATTTACGAACTGTTCGGTTCGTTTAAATAGTTATAGGGTTATCGAGCCAAACTTGAACCAATTTTAGAGTTTGTTTAGCTAAACGAACCGATCGATTAGCTAAATGAATCCGAATTCGAAAACCTAATATTCGGTTCGACTCGGTTCGTTGACACCCCTATACATAAATGCATGATTGCCTGTATTTGATATGACCATTTTAGGATGAGTTGCTGGGTGATATATTGAGATTCGGATTTAAATAATAACTTGCAAAGTAAAAGGCAGGGGAAAAGGAGAGAAGTAATTGATATCCCTGAAAAATGATGACGAAATAGTAACTTGGATGTGGTTAAGCTAACGTTTGCAACGAAACTTAAATTCCAAACCACAGTTATAACATACATTCTAATAAAATTATAATTCGGTCTTTTCATTTTTCATACTTTTCTCTATTGGAAAGAAATATCTTTTATACAAAATAGTAAAGCTATTATTAAAAACCTGATAAATTTATATGAGAGATGTTGGTCGGTACATTTCCTAACCAGAATTTGCTGCACGTCCCACTGGTTTGGATACAAACAAAAACCTCATTTTATTATAAATGGAGCTGTATAGATTTTGTGAAAACATTTGCGACTATACATCGGAATTTAAGTGGATAGTACACCATTATATACACTGTTCTTGGTGGAGTAAATCCAAGTTTGAGTTCGAACAAAATTCAAACTTGAATTTACTATATACCGGAATCTCGATGTCTATGACGCTGTTGTACGATGTGTACAAATCGTAATCTTAGTATATAATAAATCTAAATTTATATTTTCCAACCAAATTCAAAGTTAGCATTACTATATGCACCGAGGTACCGGTGTCTATGACACTGGAATAGACACCGGGTTTCCGATTTGCCGTTACGTTAAAAAAAACCAAATCCTGACGATATAGATCACTATTTTGATCTTTTCATTTAACTATCGAAATAATTACTTTATTACATTATACTCAGCTGTTGGGTCATGCTAAACACGCCGCTTGATTGTCGAAAATCTGTTTTCGGAGAAATTCTTCTTATTTTTCATTTATTCAGTCAACTTTATACAAAAAGAGATATTTTCGAAAAAAGTGGAGAAAATGTGTCTTCTAGCGTAAGTATGTTTTTAGGCCGGGAATCGAGCAATTTTGACCTAACAATATGCAGTCAGCATAATTTACCCTAATTTATAATAAGGAACGCAATTGAATGATTAAAATGTGTATCATATTAAATATTGTATATTATCTTTAAAGCAATTTTATTGTATTATATTTACCAAGTCCAATAATTTAAATCACGTCACTCAAAACATGATTTAAATTATGTGAGAGAGCTCGTAACTATATTGTAGTTACAAACGGTAGTTTCATTAAGATAAGAATTGAATATATATTTACCATGCAATTATGACTGATTGGAGGCAATCACAACATTTCCAAAAAGATTCACTCCCCCGTCAATTTTATTAAAGTTACAAAATATTTTCTTAAAATAAAATATGGTTTTCAATAACTGCCGTCTTTTTCAGGAGAATAAGTACCCATTAGCTTTCGCATCTTTAACAAGTTAGTATTTTGGTCAAATATCAAGAAAATAAAAGTATCCACTTTATTTTTCCAGTTATGTTGATTTTTACCTTTTTGTTACTAATGGAAAGTCAATTGGCATGTAGGATTAACATTATTGTACTAGTAACTTACATATGGTTTAAGAAAAACTTGTCATAATTAATCTTAGTTGTCACATACGAAAAAAAAACTACGAATATTATTTATACTAATAAATGATCATCCATTAATTTTTATATTGTTGTAGCTGTTTTATTTTTGCAGTACAATTTACCTTTTTCATGCAGTCCTTTTTTGGGGGCTGGGGGAAGGTGGGGGTGGGGAACGTTACGACCACCTTTTACCGAAACCAACTTTTAGAATAGTTAGTCACTAAATTTATGAACCAAAGACTAGAATAGTTAGTCACTAAATTTATGAACCAAAGACTAGAATAGTTAGTCATTAATTTTATATTTAATTTCTACCGTGGTTACAACTTAGTGTGAGCAAATACGTCATGCAGGTAAACCTATGATGTGATTTCACTTACATACCTATGTGAATAACACTTTAAAAACCTGTGCTAGATTTTAAGAAAAAGATATATATATATATATATATATATATATATATACATATATATATATATATACACATATATACATACACACACACACACACACACATATATATATATATACACACACACATATGTACATATATATATATGCATATATATATATATATATACACACACACATATGTACATATATATATATGCATATATACATGTATATATATACATATACATATATATATATATATATATACATATATATGTGTGTGTGTGTCAACGAAAGAAAATATGATATTCCAGTTAAAGTCGCTTATTTCAATTTAATGCATTGTGCATGACGTTGTAGGTAGCAATTTATAAATTTGTGATGTTCCCCAAAAAAATGATGTTCCAAAAGGAAATATGATACGCCAATTATTAACCTCATTTTATATATTCTTCCCTATAAACTTCTACAGGTGATATAGCTATTTAACACCAATAATTAGAATAAGTGCTCCACTTTCCCTGGTGGAAGAGGTATCTAATTCCCACGTCCCACTCTAAAATAATAAAATGATGTTCGCAAGTAACTTAATTTATTTTACTTTAAATTAGAGAGAAGATTAACTGATACTGAACCGTTAGACATAAAAAATTTTCGAGATACTTATTGATCAACAGTCTATCACTTACAGAAAAATTAGAGTTGTTATGCATTTGTCGATTTGTTATGTATACCTATATTTTTTTATATAAAAAATGGATGTAATGGTAAGCTCCAACAATAAAAATAAAATAAGGAGGAAAAAAAAAAAGAAACCTTTTGTATATATTAGGCTCGATTTTATTCGTAAAGCTTTTTAAAAAAGAAAAGCATGTGGAGGGAAAGGGCGGCCATAGAAGAAGCAACGAAGGCCAACTTTACTCGGACTCAGATAACTTTGCTATTTCAGTTCGGATTTCAACTACGTTTGACATTTCAGAGTCACAATGCAGAGCCGATGAATACTATTGAGAATATAGTCCCACATTGTTAATTTAAAAAAATATATATGAGTTATATGAGGATAAGATACCACGATTAATTGTCTGCATGTTTTGAGTGGATATAGACCTCACCTATGTAAGTCCAATTTTTAATATGGTACCAGAGCAGGTTTAAAATATCGATTGATACCTTGTCTGACCATATTTGACTATTTATTGCCTCCTCTCACCAAGTGCAAATGTTCATGTCTGGCTTGTGGTTTGTGATGGAAGGCATTGAGGAAGTGCAAATGTTCATGTCTGGCTTGTGGTTTGTGATGGAGGCCATTGAGGACGTGTTCTAAGGCACGTGTGTATGTCAAGCCACGTTGTCACGTGAAAGCGGATATTGAGAATATAGTCTCACATCGCCACTTTGAGAAAAATACATGTGGTCTGTGATGGAGGGCATTGAAGACGTGTTCTAAGACACGTGTGTATGTCAAGCCACGTTGTCACGTAAAAGCGGGTATTGAGAATATAATCTCACATCGCCACTTTGAGAAAAATATATGAGTTATATAAGGATGATGTATCACCACTGATCGTCTTAAGGTTTTAATTGGATATACACCTCACCTTATATAATCCCAACTTTTAACAAATACAAACTCAGCATTCTGTTAATCTGTCCATTATTCAAATAATATAAATTTTGGAGATTTTGATATCGTATGTGAATAATTGGACGTTTATTTGGGATATGATTGTGTGATTATCAGAAGTAACCTCGTATTGACCTTGCATTGACGTTGGAGCTGTGAAAGTACATTAGATTAGGTAAGGATAATTGATTGAATGGTCAATTTGATGTTATAAACGCATGATATTAAATGAAATATGATTTGGTATGAGTTTTGAATAAATTAGCATGATAATCCACAGAAACATGATGACTTTAGGTTATGTATCGATTTTCATATGTCCAAAATAGATTCTAGAAAAGCCATGTCCGAGAATCGGTTCGGGTTGTGGGAATTCGCTTCCCATGATTTTTCTGTATCGGCAGCTAATTTTATTTTGGCGATAACTTAAGCTACACAACTCTGATCGAGATAATTTAAGTTTAGTTTAAAAGTTCATTTAGAGCTCTACACCTTTTTAGGACAAGTTTTGATCTCTTAATTTCAAAGTCGAAATTCAGGTGTAAGTTATAGTAGATCTGGATAAGTATTTGTTTTATTATAGTTATAGATTTGTCGCTCATGTAAAGGACATTCCCGATGCACTAGACTTCTGCGTTTGAGTAAAGTCTGAAGAGGAGCTGGATCGCTTCGCGATCTAATGTACACAGTCTTATCCTATACTATTTTGTACAAGAAGATGTTTATGCTGTTCGAACCCGTGACATCAAAGTCATGTATATGTCTTTAAACTTTGTTAAACTGATAATCAAGCATCCGTCGGTCTGTTATAGGATTTGTCTATATATGCATCTCAGTGTTTTAATTATGGGAAAAGAATTAAATGGACAAACGTATTACTCCTAAAGGAAGAATGATGTCTTTCTTGTAATGAAAGATAATAAGAAACGAAAGAATGATGCCTTTCTTGTAATAAAAGTGATATATGGATGGCTAACTCTTTGCTCTTCACAAAATATATTATATGACATGATTTCTCCCGATTGTCTATCCGTTGTGGAGTAACTATGATGCTATGTAGTTACTTCTGAAGCACTATGAAATATTTTATGGTATCTCACAAATCTTGCAATGTTTGAAATCTGAATCATATATCAAATTAGAAAGTTATGGATTATATTGGTTAACTTTTTTTGAATCATGATTTGACTATTACGATTTATACACACATGTATATGTATGTATGCATATAGATAGATAAGGTTTGGTCATATACACGATATTAGACATTGAACCGAATGGTTAGTACGAACACTGTGAAGAAACGCAAATTTGATAATTGAATATTTGTCAATCGTATGTCGTCAATAGAAGTTACACGTATGTATAGCTGCTAACCAACTATCAAAACTAAAGAAAGGATAAAATTACAACAACAAATTTATCTACAACCTTATCCCTATGATAACAACCACAACAACTTTATCTACAAGTTGGTTAGAATAAAATTCTAACTAATTCAAACAACGGTTTATCTCAATACTCCCCCTCAAGTTGGCGCATGAATATTGACAATGCCCAACTTGCTGAGAAAAAGACAAAAACTGGCTGGACCAAGGGGTTTGGTAAACTCGTCGGCTAGTTGGCGCGGACCTGGTATCTTGGTTGGATTAATAAGACCAGCTGCATAATGTTGACGAACAAAATGATAATCAATCTCAATATGCTTCGTGCGTTCATGAAAACCCGGATTAGCGACAATATGCAAGGCTACTTGGTTATCACAGTAAAGTGCAATGGGATTTGTAACGCGTATACCAAGATCATGCAAGTGTTTACGAAGCCAAACTATTTCACTGGTGGCATAAGCCATAGCACGATACTCAGCCTCAGCAGACGAACGTGAAACAACAGGCTGCTTTTTGGAACGCCAAGAAATGAGAGCTGAACCAAGGAAAAGCATGTAACCTGTGGTCGAACGGCGGGTTATAGGGCAGCCATCCCAATCAGCATCACAATACCCTGTAAGACTCAATGAATTCGCAGTTGGCAAGAAAAGACCCTGTCCAGGCGCATGCTTAAGATAGCGAAATAAATGAGACGCGGCATCTAGATGACATTTGCGAGGAGTATGCATAAATTGACTAAGCATATTAACCGCAAAACAAATATCAGGACGTGTCACAGTAAGGTAGAGAAGACAAATAACAATGTGACGATAAAATGCAGGATCATCTAAAAGGGGATCAGAATCATTAAACCGAATGTTTGGATCCATAGGTGTGTTGGCCGGTCGACACCCAAGTAGGCCACACTCCAGAAGAATATCAAGGACGTACTTACGTTGATTTAATATCATACCAGCGGAAGGACGAGCTACCTCAATTCCAAGAAAATACTTCAAAGGGCCCAAATTCTTTATCTTAAACTGATGATCAAGGTATGTCTTTAATGCAGTGATACGCGCAAAGTCATCCCCAGTGACAATAACATCATCAACATAAATTAGGACTGCCACAAAACTAGACTCAGTGGACAAAGTAAATAAAGATGGATCAGCATTAGACTGAGTGTACCTTAGAGCAGTGATGGAAGTAGTTAACTTAGCATACCAATTTCGTGACGCCTGGCGTAAACCGTATAAAGACTTACGAAGCTTAAACACTTTCGTCTCCCCCTGAACAGTAAATCTAGGTGGAATTTGCATATAGACATCCTCCGTGAGATCACCATGCAAAAAGGCATTGTTGACATCCAATTGGTGAATGTGCCAACGACGCGCGACTGCCACGGCTAATAGACATCTTACAGTGACTAACTTAGCCACTGGGGCGAAGGTTTCAGTAAAGTCAACGCCTTCGACCTGTGTATAACCACGAGCAACCAAACGTGCCTTATATCGTTCAACAGTACCATCATGATTATATTTGATTTTTTTTAACCCACTTAGAGCCAATGGTGCGCTTGCCAGGAGGAAGCGGAACAACGGACCATGTATGATTAGCTTCAACTGCGGAAATCTCATGCTGCATGGCCTTACGCCAATGTGCATGTTTAACAGCCTGATGATAAGAAACTTGCTCATCCTTCTTAGTGATGGCCGCAACATAGCAACGATAAGATCGAGATAAACGATTATATGACAAAAACTGAGACAAAGGAAATACCGTAGAGTTTGCTGCAGGAGTGGAGGGCTCAGCCGATGGAACAAGGGAAGAGGGCAACACTACATCAAAATCAGCTAGGTGGCGCGGCAGGTGACGCTGCCGGCGACCACGCAGAGGAGAGGATGACTCGGATGGAGAGGCAAAGGTACCATCCGAGTGCTGTGATGACACTACCGGGGAAGGCGAAGGCACTACCGAAACTGAATTGGCGGGAGCAGGAGCTGAACATACGTCCAGCGACTGGGAGGTGACGACGGCAGGAGCATCCGAGTGATAACTATGGCCAGGTGTAGGTGCTGCGATGGAGCTGTGAACAGGAGATAGCATAGCGAACGGAAAAATGTGCTCATGAAACGACACATCACGACTAACGTAAATTTTGTGAGTAGATAAATCAAATATCTTGTAACCCTTTTGTGAATTTGGATAACCAAGAAAAATACCTGGGGCCGACCTTGGAGCAAACTTATCACGAGTGCGATGATAAGTATAAGCATAACATAAACAACCAAAAACCCGAAGATGAGAGTAAGAAGGTAAACGGCCTAGTAAGACTTCATAGGGCGTTCTATTTTGGAGAATGACTGTGGGCATACGATTAACAAGGTAAACAGCAGTAAGTGCACACTCCCCCCAGAATTGAATAGGCAAGCTAGCATGAAAACGAAGGGCCCGAGCTACTTCTAAAATATGACGATGCTTACGCTCAACAACACCATTTTGTTGAGGAGTGTAAGCACAAGAAGTTTGAGCGTCCATGCCATGATTAGTATAATAGTTGAGAATAGTGTGACTGGTAAATTCCGTTCCATTGTCACTACGGACACGTTTAACTTGTTTACCAAACTGAGTACGGACCCAATTAAAGAAATGAAACAAATAACGACTAACTTCAGATTTTGATCCCGTTAAGTAAACCAACGGGTACGACTATAATCATCAATAATAGTCAAAAAATAACGTGCACCAGACAAACTAGGTGTCTTATAAGGACCCCAAATATCACAATGAACAAGATCGAATGAATTGAGAGTTATACTATCACTAACAGGAAAAGACAAACGTGTTTGTTTTGCTTTGCTACAAGCATCGCAAAGAATATCTTTATTTGAAATAACAACAGAAGGTAAAAAAACAAAACTGCGAAAGAGGAAGATGACCCACGCGACGGTGCCAAACAGACTCATCGCTCTTTGTTGCCGCCAGAGCTAAAACACGCGAACCAAGAATAAGGCTATAAAGGCCATCGTGCTGCTTACCTACTCCAATCAGCTTCCTCGACGGCATCTCCTGTAGAACACAAAAATCAGGACCAAAGGTTAGCGCACACTTCATATCTTTCACCAGGCGACTAACAGAAATCAAGTTAAAAGCAAAGTCTAGAACCCCTAAAACATCATGGAGGACCAGTGAATCGGAGAGCTTGACAGTGCCACTAACATGAACTGGCATATATGTACCATCTGGTATTTGCACAGTAGCCGCTACTTTATCAGTAAAAATAGTGGTAAACATAGACAGATTGTTGACAATATGTGCATTGGCTCCACTATCAAAAAGCCAACGTGATGACAAGGAAGGAGGAAAAGAAACTGTACCCGATTCATTTTTGCCAGCTATCGGAACATTCGAGCCAAAGTTACCTCCATTCAAATGTTCAACAAATTGAGCCAACTGGTGTTGCTGGGCAAGTGTAAGGCATGCAAAAGCAGTGGAAAGCGGTGCAGCTGAGTCCGCCTACACGGCCAGACCTTTGGCCGAATCTGCCATGGCCGTCTGTCTTGCACTAGCGGCCGTTCGCTCTTTGCGACCACGAGGCACATTCCATTGGGCCGGGTAACCAATCAGATCATAACAGGTCTCACGTAAATGTCCGAGCTTACCGCAGTGAGTACAACGAGACCTCTCCCCCTTACCCTTAACTTTTGAGTTTCGGCCTTCAAGAGAAGGGTGCCATGCCGCCAAAGCTGCGGCCTCAAATTGAGGCGCCTGACTATGAGAAACCACCCGTTGCTTTTCCTCCTGTGCAACAATGGCATACACACGCCCAAGTGATGGTAAATGATCAATACTTAAAGTATGCGAACGTACCGTATTAAAAGATTCATCAAGTCCCATCAGAAAATCAAACACCGTCTTCTTTTCACGAACTTTTTCAATTGCCTTGGACAAACCGCACGTGCACAATCCGCAACTGCAAATAGGAACCGCATCAAATGACTGAAGTTCTCCCCAGAGAACTTTGAGACGTCCATAATACGCCGAGACCATGCTCCTCTCCTGTCTGAGGGAAGCAATGGCACGACGAAGCTCATATATGCGCGCATCAATCCCTTGAGTGAAATGCTCTTCCAAATCCACCGACACATCGCGAGCCGAGTCAGCGTTGGCGTCATTACCTTGAAGTTCTTTAGCTAATGAATTCGACAGCCATGCCAAGACTAGGGCATTGCATTGCTGCCACAGAGTTGAATTGATAGAGGCTGTGTCTGAACGTTTGATAGTGCCATCCACAAACCCTGATTTGTTCTTAGACCGCAAGACGTTGACAAAAGCCTTGCGCCAGACAAAGTAATTCTCTCCATTTTCTCCTAATGGTTGAGTAACAAACACAAGACCAGGATGGTCGGATGGATAAAGATAATATGCAGATTTAGGATCAGTTGTTACGAGGGACTGTTCGGCCATGATATCGAACGTGGGATGAAATAACAAAAGTTAACTAATGTGAGGAAGGGAGATCGACGCAGGTTTGTGAGACAAAAATGGGTAAGCAATGAAAATAAAAAAAATAACTCAGGAAAAAAACGATTCCTGTAAAGGAATGACGATGACCACGCTGCCTGGAAGATCGGCCAAATTAAGACTCAAAATTTGAAATGCTCTGATACCATAAAGAAACGCAAATTTGATAATTGAATATTTGTCAATCGTATGTCATCAATAGAAGTTACACATATGTATAGCTGTTAACCAACTATAAAAACTAAAGAAAGGATAAGATTACAACAACAAATTTATCTACAACCCTATCCATATGATAACAACCACAACAACCTATCTACAAGTTGGTTAGAATAAAATTCTAACTAATTCAAACAACGGTTTATCTCAATACTCTCCCTCAAGTTGGCGCATGAATGTTGACAATGCCCAACTTGCTGAGAAAAAGACAAAAACTGGCTGGACCAAGGGGTTTGGTAAACCCGTCGGCTAGTTGGCGCGGACCTGGTATCTTGGTTGGATTAATAAGACCAGCTGCATAATGTTGACAAACAAAATGATAATCAATCTCAATAATGTTCGTGCGTTCATGAAAAACCGGATTAGCGACAATATGCAAGGCTTCTTGGTTATCACAGTAAAGTGCAACGAGATTTGTAACGCGTATACCAAGATCATGCAAGTGTTTACGAAGCCAAACTATTTCACTGGTGGCATAAGGCATAGCGCGATACTCAACCTCAGCAGACGAACGCGAAACAACAGGCTGCTTTTTGGAACGCCAAGAAATGAGAGCTGAACCAAGGAAAAGCATGTAACCTGCGGTCGAACGGCGGGTTATAGGACAGCCAACCCAATCAGCATCACAATACCCTGTAAGACTCAACGAATTCGCAGTTGCAAGAAAAGACCCTGTCCAGGCGCATGCTTAAGATAGCGCAATAAATGAGACGTGGCATCTAGATGACATTTGCGAGGAGTATGCATAAATTGACTAAGCATATTAACCGCAAAACAAATATCAGGACGTGTCACAGTAAGGTAGAGAAGACAAATAACAATGTGACGATAAAATGCAGGATCATCTAAAAGGGGATCAGAATCATTAAACCGAATGTTTGGATCCATAGGTGTGTTGGCCGGTCGACACCCAAGTAGGCCACACTCCAGAAGAATATCAAGGACGTACTTACGTTGATTTAATATCATACCAGCGGAAGGACGAGCTACCTCAATTCCAAGAAAATACTTCAAAGGGCCCAAATTCTTTATCTTAAACTGATGATCAAGGTATGTCTTTAATGCAGTGATACGCGCAAAGTCATCCCCAGTGACAATAACATCATAAATATAAATTAGGACTGCCACAAAACTAGACTCAGTGGACAAAGTAAATAAAGATGGATCGGCATTAGACTGAGTGTACCTTAGAGCAGTGATGGAAGTAGTAAACTTAGCATACCAATTTCATGCGCCTGGCGTGAACCGTATAAAGACTTACGAAGCTTAAACACTTTCGTCTCCCCCTGAACAGTAAATCCAGGTGGAATTCGCATATAGACATCCTCCGTGAGATCACCATGCAAAAAGGCGTTGTTGACATCTAATTGGTGAATGTGCCAACGACGCGCGACTGCCACGGCTAATAGACATCCTACAGTGACTAACTTAGCCACTGGGGCGAAGGTTTCAGTAAAGTCAACGCCTTCGACCTGTGTATAACCATGAGCAACCAAACGTGTCTTATATCGTTCAACGGTACCATCAGGATTATATTTGATTTTGTAAACCCACTTAGAGCCAATGGTGCGCTTGCGAGGAGGAAGCGGAACAACGGACCATGTATGATTAGCTTCAAGTGCGGAAATCTCATGCTGCATGGCCTTACGCCAATGTGCATGTTTAACAGCCTGATGCTAAGAAACTTTCTCATCCTTCTTAGTGATGGCCGCAACATAGCAACGATAAGATCGAGATAAACGATTATATGACAAAAACTGAGACAAGGAAAATACCGTAGAGTTTGCTGCAGGAGTGGGGGGCTCAGCCAATGGCACAAGGGAAGAGGGCAACACTACATAAAAATCAGCTAGGTGGCGCGGCAGGTGACGCTGCCGGCGACCACGCAAAGGAGAGGATGACTCGGATGGAGAGGCAAAGGTACCATCTAAGTGTTGTGATGACACTACCGGGGAAGGCGAAGGCACTGCCGAAACTGAATTGGCGGGAGCAGGAGCTGAACATACGTCCAGCGACTGGGAGGTGACGACGGCAGGGGCATCCCAGTGATAACTATGGCCAGGTGTAGGTGCTGCGATGGAGCTGTGAACAGGAGATAGCATAGCAAACGGAAAAATGTGCTCATGAAACGACACATCACGACTAACGTAAATTTTGTGAGTAGATAAATCAAATATCTTGTAACCCTTTTGTGAATTTGGATAACCAAGAAAAATACCTGGGGCCGACCTTGGAGCAAAATTATCACGAGTGCGATGATAAGTATAAGCATAACATAAACAACCAAAAACCCGAAGATGAGAGTAGGAAGGTAAACGGCCTAGTAAGACTTCATAGGGCGTTCTATTTTGGAGAATGATTGTGGGCATACGATTAACAAGGTAAACAGCAATAAGTGCACACTCTCCCCAGAATTGAATAGGCAAGCTAGCATGAAAACGAAGGGCCCGAGCTACTTCTAAAATATGACGATGCTTACGCTCAACAACACCATTTTGTTGAGGAGTGTAAGCACAAGAAGTTTGAGCGTCCATGCCATGATTAGTATAATAGTTGAGAATAGTGTGACTGGTAAAGTCCGTTCCATTGTCACTACGGACACGTTTAACTTGTTTACCAAACTGAGCACGGACCCAATTAAAGAAATGAAACAAATAACGACTAACTTCAGATTTTGATCCCATTAAGTAAACTCACGTGGTACGACTATAATCATCAACAATAGTCAAGAAATAACGTACCCCAGACAAACTAGGTGTCTTATAAGGACCCCAAATATCACAATGAACAAGATTGAATGAATTAGAGTTATACTATCACTAACAGGAAAAGACAAACGTGTTTTTTTTGCTTTGCTACAAGCATCACAAAGAATATCCTTATTTGAAATAACAACAGAAGGTAAAAAAACGAAACTGCGAAAGAGGAAGATAACCCACGCGACGGTGCCAAACAGACTCATCGCTCTTTATTGCTGCCAGAGCTAAAACACGCGAATCAAGAATAAGGCTATAAAGGCCATCGTGCTGCTTACCCACTCCAATCAGCTTTCCTCGACGGCATCTCCTGTAGAACACAAAAATCAGGGCCAAAGGTTAGCAGACACTTCATATCTTTCACCAAGCGACTAACAGAAATCAAGTTAAAAGCAAAGTCTGGAACCCCTAAAACATCATGGAGGACCAGTGAATCGGAGAGCTTGACAGTGCCACTGACACGAACTGGCACATGTGTACCATCTGGTATTTGCACAGTATCCGCTACTTTATCAGTAACAATAGTGGTAAACATAGACAGATTGTTGACAATATGTGCATTGGCTCCACTATCAAAAAGCCAACGTGATGACAAGGAAGGAGCAAAAGAAACTGTACCCGATTCATTTTTGCCAGCTATCGGAACATTCGAGCCAAAGTTACCTCCATTCAAATGTTCAACAAATTGAGCCAACTGGTGTTGCTGGGCAAGTGTAAGGCCTGCAAAAGCAGTGGAAATCGGTGCAGCTGAGTCCGCCTGCACAGCCAGACCTTTGGCCGAATCTGCCATGGCCGTCTGTCCTGCACTAGCGGCCGTTCGCTCTTTGCGACCACGAGGCACATTCCAATGGGCCGGGTAACCAATCAGGTCATAACAGGTCTCACGTAAATGTCCGAGCTTACCGCAGTGAGTACAACGAGGCCTCTCCCCCTTACCCTTAACTTTTGAGTTTCGGCCTTCAACGGAAGGGCGCCATGCTGCCAAAGCTGCGGCCTCAAATTGAGGCGCCTGACTATGAGAAACCACCCGTTGCTTTTCCTCATGTGCAACAATGGCATACACACTCCCAAGTGACGATAAATGATCAATACTTAAAGTATGCGAACGTACCGTATTAAAAGATTCATCAAGTCCCATCAGAAAATCAAACACCATCTCCTTTTCACGAACTTTTTCAATTGCCTTGGACAAACCGCACGTGCACAATCCGCAACTGCAAATAGGAACCGCATCAAATGAATGAAGTTCTCCCCAGAGAACTTTGAGACGTCCACAATACGCCGAGACCATGCTCCTCTCCTGTCTGAGGGAAGCAATGGCACGACGAAGCTCATATATGCGCGCATCAATCCCTTGAGTGAATCGCTCCTCCAAATCCACCCACACATCGCGAGCGGAGTCAGCGTGGGCGGCAGTACCTTGAAGTTCTTTAGCTAATGAATTCGACAGCCATGCCAAGACTAGGGCATTGCATTGCTGCCACAGAGTTGAATTGATAGAGGCTGTGTCTGGACGTTTGATAGTGTCATCCACAAACCCTGATTTGTTCTTAGACCGCAAGGCGTTGACAAAAGCCTTGCGCCAGACAAAGTAATTCTCTCTATTTTCTCTTAATGGTTGAGTTACAAACATAAGACCAGGATAGTCGGATGGATAAAGATAATATGCAGATTTAGGATCAGTTGTTACGAGGGACTGTTCGGCCATGATATCGAACGTGTGATGAAATAACAAAAGTTAACTAATGTGAGGAAGGGAGATCGACGCAGGTTTGTGAGACAAAAATGGGTAAGTAATGAAAATTAAAAAAAATAACTCAGGAAAAAAACGATTCCTGTAAAGGAATGACGATGACCACGCTGCCTGGAAGATCGACCAAATTAAGACTCAAAATTTGAAATGTTCTGATACATAAAGAAACTCAAATTTGATAATTGAATATTTGTCAAAGCTGCTAACCAACTATCAAAACTAAAGAAAGGATAAGATTACAACAAAATTATCTACAACCCTATCCATATGATAACAACCACAACAACTTTATCTACAAGTTGGTTAGAATAAAATTCTAACTAATTCAAACAATAGTTTATCTCAATACACTGATGAGTTAAGAGTTTATTTTGTCTACCATCGGGTTTGTCATGCTTTTAGCTAAAGTTTTAGACTTAATCATACCCAAAATCTACCGAATCTAATGAGTTACTGATCTGATAGTCTAAGCGGATCTGGGTTTCGAAAACATTACTTGAGACGTAGCCTAACTTAACTTTTTTTATTCGAAAAAATTACTTTGAATAACGATCTCTTTCTATGGAATCAAAATAAAATTCGCAAGGAGTTTTCGATCAATCAAAAGACTTCCAATTATAAATTAAGATGCTAGAAATGGAATTTCTTTCAAGTCTTCATGGATACAGAAGACCTACACACTTCAGTTAAGACCCTAAGGAATATATCCATTTGATAGAGGCATCCACTTCGCAGATGGTCCTCTGGAAGTTGAAACGGAATTCTCTTTTTCTAATTGTCTAATAATTTAAGCAGTTAAGACCCTAAGGAATAACTTTTCCTTTCTTTTTCAAAAGGAATCTGCTCGTTTATTTTCGGGAATATTTTCCGTCTAAGAAAAAGAAATCATTTTTCCCTCTATAAGGGTATCATTTCGTAGATAGTCCTTAAAACATTTCCATACGAATACACGATACCAGGATCTAGCAAGCCAGAGAATGTTAATAATATTTTCCACATTTGTCATTTTGAAAAAAAATATCTATATATAGGTTATGTGATGGGAGGTACCATCCACTATTGTCTTAAAGTTAATTGGATATGAGCATCACCTCATGTAAGTCAAGTTTCAACATACTATTAGAGCTAGTTTAAAATATGGATTCACACCTTGACTGACCAATGGTTGGTCTTTTTGTCTCCTCTCACTAAGTCCAGATGTTCATACATGGCTTGTGGTTTGTGATTGAGGACAAGTTCTAATGCGCGTGTGTATATCCACGTTGCCACATGAGGGCGGGCGTTAAGAATATTGTTCCACATTAGCCACTTTGAGAAAAATAAATGGATTATATGATGATGAGATACCACCAACCATTGCCTTAAAGCTTTGAATATATATGAATTTCGCCTCATGTAAATCCAAGTTTCAAGAGAGAGCCCTCCCCCAAAATATTGAACTTCTAAATGTAGAGAAGCATATGTAACAGAAGCAAAAAAGAATCATAAACATGAAGGATAACTCATGTTCAATAAACATGTGACTTAAAATAAGTAATATATACCATGTTAACAATTATTCTGCGCTAGACAATCTTTAATAACACGTTGGTATTACTATACAAGAATTTTTCTATAAATTGTTGTTCCATTATGAGGCTTTGCAGAATGCATGCTAGACACTATAAGTAAAAGAAGAAAATGAGAGGCTTTGGTTCCCATTCCAATCAACAATATGGCTGCTGCGCCACATCCAATGATTATATGGAGTATATCACCAACATAGAGAGAATGCCATCTGCAGTTTTTCACATCCCAAGTGCTCATAGGAGCTTAGACAATAAGGTCTTTCATGAGATTGAGCGTGACTTTGACCACGATCAAGAGGCTTATAACCTTCATCACGCGAATCATCATAAGCATCATGCTCCTCCAGAGATGCATAAGAAAGTTCATTTTGTCGAGAAAGAGAGTGTCATTGAAGCGGATCAAAAGGGCGAACGCGAAGTCGTTAAAGAAACAGATATCAACATGGAAGCTGATGGATTTATCAAGAAGAAGCACAAGAATTTCGAGCAATTCAGGTGGCATTAGCATCCAAATTGTACAAGTTCTGTTGGCAAGGGAAAAAGAGCAGCTGGCATGATATAGTAACCCTAAATAAGTTGCCCGTACTTTAATGAAACCCTAATAGTATGGCATAGTTGTGTAGAACTGTTTCCCTTTTAGCTTAATGTGGCATTAAATGGAAGTGGAAACAGAATATATGAATGTCTGGTTTTGTTTTTTTTATTGTGCATCACAAACGCTTTGCCCTTCAACTTTTATTCTTTTCATTTGGAAAAAAAGAAAACCAGTTAAGCATTAAGGGCTCTAGGGTAAGGAAAGAGCCAATCACTTTTTATGTTTTCCACCAGTTTAACAAAGCTGTTCTATCTAGTGATTTTGAGGGTTCTTATATTTTCCGGTAACAAAATGTTCGTGTATTGCGACTCACTAAATTGGCTGTGTTTCTTATATTGTGAAGTAACAGTTAATCGACACAGCTTGACACAATTTTCATTATAGGTCATCGAAAAACAACCCTTTGTGTGTTTCACAGGGATCTAACTTATCATATAAAAACATTTAGATTTTTTGACGTATATCTTCTGATGAGGACATAGATAACGAAGATAATGGAGTGAATTCATAGAATCGTTTGATAGTAAAAATTATCAGAACATGAAATTTCAAAATGTAATCATTGATATTCAAGAACTTAGTAGAACGGTTATTAAGGACGGGCCTTGAAGCAACTGGTAAGGTTGTTGTTTTATGACCTTGAGATTACGGGTTCAAACCGCGGAAACAGCCTCTTGCGCAAATTGGAGGGTGAGTGTAGCGACCCGTCCCAAACTCTAGTACTCGAAACGAGTCACTCGCCGTATTTCGCTAAGGAAAATACAAGGCGTCGATATAATCAATTCCACGTCAGCATAATAACGTAAACCGATGCCAGCGGAAGTCATAAACTAAAAATCCTCGATAAAATAATCATCATCATTAATACAATGTCTAGGTAAATCTAATCCGATACAATGGTCAAACGTAGATAAACACTAAATATCTAATATACATAAACCTCGAATATCAAAATAACTGCCTCAACTAAATCCTCGAAAGTCTCATCCGAATATTATCAATTTCTAAATCTCCATTCCTGATCATCCACGGTATACTAGCTCATTTACCTGTCTGTCTGCAAAAATAATTGATAACATGGGGTGAGCGACATACATCGCCCAGCCAGTAACCTGACTATATTTACCATGTGATCGTACACGGAGAAGCAAGGGTAAATAAAATAAAAAAAACGATACATCAAATAACATGCTTCTCTTTGCAAATAAAATTTACATTTTGCCCTTGCTGAACAATCTAGCAAGTAAAGCACACGTAACTCAGTCATCGCACACAAGAGTCAAGACAATCAAAAACCGTGATGTAACTTTTTCAAAACCATAAATGCAATGACTCGATAACCATTTCGATTTCATTTCCTTATTCATTTCTATTTTCTATTTCCATTTCAATTTCCATTTACGATATCCAATCCGATATCCATATGCGATTACCCTTTTTGATATCCATATGTGACATCCAATTCTCACCGATGCAATGCAATGACCATGGCGCTTACCTTACAAGTGACTTCTATTGCAAGATTTATGGTTTTGGTTCTCCAATGGTCGTATGTGTCCAAGCGGCCTGTCTTTCACTTAGCATAGTCATAAGAAGGTTGGCCACGCTCCATCTTCCGCCGGCGCGTGGGCCTCTCTGAGCACTCTGACCACCAGAATTCTCCTCTCCTCATCTCCTACCATATTCTGCCCTCAAATCACCAAAAATCCTAATTTTCAAAAATTATTTTCCCCTCTTCCTGCGAAAAAAACCCTAATTCCATTTATTTTGGTTTTCTTTCGATTCAATTCATATTTTTCCAGCATTATTCATCACATATTCATGTCCACTGGTCAGCGTCATATACACGGCCGTACACATACCAATTCCATCAAATACAATTTCAAATCACATAAATCGATCACATGAAATAACACTTATATTGATTCACTCAAATCATGCATGCACACACACACACATACATACATACATACATACATACATATACATACATACAGGAGATTATTTGAGCGAGTTCGTGATCATGTGTTTACTTGGTGTGCAGCAACACAAGACCGCAAATTCTCACAAAGTTTACCTCATTTAGTTTCACTCTCCTTCTCACCACATATACGCCGACGTGTTCCAAAGGTTATACGCTGGATAAACCCTCCAACTGGAAGATATAAATTGAATGTAGATGCCACGGTCAAGCGGAACTCAGCAGCAGCTGGCGCTATTTTGCGTACTCATAAAGGGGAATTGGTTTCTGCCATATGTTTTTGTTTACCTGCAGTGATTCCTTTGCGTGCGGAGCTCATGGCATTATTATACTCTCTTATCTATTATGCTCGGACGTATGATCAACTCATTATTGAAACGGATTGTACTGTTTTACTGCACAACATCTCCACAGCAGACACTTTCACAGGTTCTTATGCTTTGGAGTTGCAACGGCTTACTAGTTTCTTACGTTTGAATACTTCAACAATACAGTACTGTCCTTGTGAGGCAAATACGGTGGCACATTCATTAGCAGCTCACAGACTGAGATCAGTGGGAGTTACAGTATATCAACAGGTTCATGCTTTGCCAAGCGAAGTCCGTGGTGCTTTCAATTTGGATATGACTACGCCTCATTTACGATTCTAAACCAAGTCTCTCAATGGGTTGGCAAATAAAGCGCATGGTTGCCTATGTCTATGGACATAGGCAACGTTGGTATGATTTGATGCAATTCTTTTCTTCAGTGTTTATCTTATGTTACTATGATTATGATACAGCTCATCTGGTGTATTTTTGTTGGTTTTATGAGGAACATGGGCAGCTTCAATGGCCTGGGCTACCGTCAACTTCAAGTCATTCTACCACCCCACTGCTACAAAATATTCTCTGCGGCACAAGCCAATGTTTCCGACCTCAGTGGCTCATTGGGATTTTGTTAAAGGATCTCTGCAATATGCAACTATGGGCGAAAAGCAAATCCCCAATGTATTTAAATTTTTTGATGTATTTATTGTGTCATCTCTCCAAACATATAAATATGTACGTTTTTTCCTTCGCCAAGGTTTTATCCACAAGGGTGGTTTTACTTGGCAAGGTTTTAATGCGGCATATCATATATGACTGGAGGTTGACAATCATTGCTGCGTTATATTTTTTATTTTCATACACTATACACAGATATAATATGGTTTTTTCTCCCTGCCATAATTGGGGTATATAATCAAAGGCAATCTGTTTATCAAAAAAAAAATATATATATATATACACACACACACACATATATATACATATATATATATATAAACCACATATGGCCGCTGCCCCAACCCACGGCCTCATGGCCAAGAAATCATCAAGAATCATGCCAACTTATACATATATACACATAATCGATACATAATTACAACAATTACGTATGTATAAACAACAATCTATGCAAATCACAAATAATTCATGCATGATCTAATTTGATACGAAAATAACATCATAACATTGGAAAATCATAGCAAATATAGCAAAGGTACTTATCTTTAGCCTTGATTATACGATACCGTTCAAGAATCGGGGTTGAAACAGACAGAGTTTGGCCTCTACTCATCCTCCTTAGCTGGCGGCCGAATAGATTCTTGGGGTTGAGGGGCTGGCCGAATTTTGCAATGAAGATGGGGTAGGGTTTGGGGTGTGTGCATGTATGAATATATATATATATATATATATATATATAAACATATATATAAAAAAAGATTGAATGTTCCTTTTCTCCTTATTCCTAGGCGGCAAGGATTATTGGAGAAAAAACAAAGGCATGCTATAGAGCTTGCGGGGTGGTAGGGGTTGCCAAAAGTTTAGGGTGTGTTGGATGATTTTTGTGTCATACGTGTGAATATATAGATGTGGGGTATAGTACTAGTGTAATTAGGAATTTGATGTTTAATAAAATTTCATCACTTTTCTTATTCTTCTTCTAGTATGTTTAGGTTTCTAGGCTTTATCTTTTTCTTATTCTTTTCCTACTCTCACTAGGATAGGTTATTTTACGTAGTTTATTTTTTATTTATTTATTTATTTATTTATTTATTTTATTATTATTATTGTTATTTTATTTATTTCCTTCTTCTTTGTACCCTATGGAAGCGGAGCATAACAGTAAGGTTGCGTACATCAGATCGTGAAGAGTAGGAAGATTATTGCGATTTTGCATCAAAATACGGGTAGAAAACTGCAAATTCATAGATTCAGCTAGCTTTATATGTTTACTCTACAAAAGGAAAAAAAGAAAAAAAAAAGGTGATTCATTTTGGAATTCTTAGTCCGTTCATGAAAATGTGTCACATGTAAGTATCTGTTATTTGACATATGATGGGCGAGGGAATGTGTTATATGATTTATCGATACTTCTTGATAAGACAGAGACAGAGGATAGTAATAGGTGTCTGCAACAGCAATACCACACGGCTTACTCCATTGGTAGACACGATTATGTCTCTACTACTTTCATCCTAGAAAAACGAGATTCTTTTCCGCACGTGTCAACTTTTTTTTATAAAAGTTTGCAAGACAAAACATGTGATCACAATTCTTAATTTTTACTTTGTGTATTTGGTCAGCAATATTCATATTCAATTCGACAATAAATATTATTATTGCTAATTCTTCATGCTCTTCGGCGTAAGCATCATATAATCTATCTAACATCTCATTGTAATATTATTCTACTGTTAGATGTACTTGAGAAAACTACTGATACTTGGTTACTTTGTTACTTTAATAACTTACCCACAGGTTTTAGGAAATACCAAATTGATTTATGCGCTCTCTCAGCTCCTCAATCTTGCTTTTGAAGCACATAACTCTCCAAATAGTGTGTACTATGTTATCATCGTCATAGGCTTGATGAGAAGCTGTTGCATGTCCCGTTTTACTTTGAGCCATTGGAAGTGCTCCAATTTGATTAAAATGAATAGAACTAGTCATCGCTTTAACATCTAAAATAAAACACTTGAACAAAGAAGAAAAAACTAACACAAAGGCGAAAGAAAAAATTACGGTAGTAAAAAACCAAAAACTTTATTTTATGTCTTTCCATACTCGTGCATAGATTCACTTAACAGTTGGCTTTTACCTCTTCTCAAATAGTCTCACTACTCAAAACCCTTTACCTCTCAGCTTATTTTCAAGTGTTCAAATTAATTGAACTCATCAAAACCAAGAAAGATGTGAATCTCATTTTCCAATGTCGTTATAGCATCTTCTTCTTCTCTGTCCTTGAAGGGTTTCAAGATATAAAATGGTTACATCAAGTTTAGGGTAGCTTAGTTCAGGCTAAAACGGTTTGTTTCTCGACTTGATTTTTCTTTCTTGAAGTGCGCGACTTTGGGTCACAAAAAGTCGTGTAGGGCAGTTTGGATGTAGACTGCTGGCCGAATAAAATTTTTTCTCTTTTTTTCAAATGAAATTTGAATTTATAAAAACTAGCTGAAAGTATTTTCTTTTTATCAAAGGAATTTGGCTTTCTTTTTGAAGATGTGAATTTCAGCCAAGCAAAGGAAGTAGAAGTCGGCGGTTTTTGCTCCAATTTTCACAAAGATTAGAGTTTTCTTCCAAAGTTGGAGGTTGTTTGAACGTGGTTGATAATTAGTCAATATGGTTGATAATTAGTCAATATGGACAGGCAACAATCAATGATTTCACACTTGAATTCTCAAGCAAAATTAGCAACAATTAACAAGCACAATGATCAAACAACATATGGTGCCTACATGCAACAAGATTAAGACAAAAGGTGGCATTTTTATGAAGAAAACAAGGATGTACACGTTCAAGACTTGAAGAATAAACCCTAGTTCATGCAAGTCTAAATAGCATGCTAAGAAATCCTAAGGCAGTTGAAAGATCAACTCACAATCAATCAAGATAGAGCCTTTATGCAAGAACACAACAAAACCTCGAACTTTATACAAGGAATCAACAAAAGGCTCGATATTTAAGGCTAAAACAAACAAGACTCAACAAAAGAGTCGTTTTTTTATTTTTCCTTTTCTTTTCTTTTGACTCAAAGAAAGAAAGACTCAACGATTCTTGATTCTAGAAAGGCTCTGATATCATATTGATGCATGTTTAATAGGTTCACACGTTTCTAAAAGACTTCTTGATAACAAAAAAAAACTAAGGATTCACAAAGAACGCAGAAAACACACGAAGAACATACGAAGAAAAAACAAAGATACAAATAGAGACATGATTGAAAATTAAAAAGAAAAGATAAAGAACCTTGTTAGACCTCTTGTATAAACACAGTTGCGCAACGAACTTTATTAGACCTGATGTTTATCCACATTAAGCAACCCTCGCTTGATCAAAAAATTTTCTAGCCAGAAACCTTGGTAGCCCATTGGAAAAATCCTTGAACAACGTAATAAATGAATTCATACCATAATTTCTGCTCAAAAAATTGATTGAATTCAAAAAATCTAAGCTGAGTAAACAAACGTTGAAACATACACTATGCTGATTTTGATGAGCGAAAGGTCGGTTTTTCAACTTTTATACATTACAGGGATGTTGAAAATAATGTCTAAGACGACATATTTATAGGTTAAAAACAAATTTTAAACAAGAAAAAAAGAATCTAATCTATGAAAACTCTCAAAACTTATTCAACAGTACAATTACTTTTCATGTCTAATTATCATAACAAGATACACCTAAAATAATTTTTTTAAAAGCAAAAAGAATAAAATATTTCAAAAGGCTGCCAAACCATCTCTCTATATGGCTAAAAAAAGCTCAATTATAACTTAAAATTTACAAAAGGCATGCTGACAAATCTTAGTGCGATCCACTTTCATTCTATGTTCTTGTTAGAATTTTTGATGGCGCATCCAGAAATTTTGATACTATTGTGAAACTATGAGGAGATACAACCTAGGGAACGCACTTAAGTTAGAGGATGTTCCGACAAAAGAAAACAGAGATAGGGTGCCAATTGATGTGACTGAAGGCAGGGTTTTCCAGAGGATGTACTTATCTTTGGCTGCTTCCAAAAGAGGATTTCTGATTGGTTGGAGGGCTGTAATAGGATCAAGTGGATGCTTTCTAGATGGGGCATATGGTGGCCACCTTCTAAGTGTCATAGGAAGGGATGTTAATGATAACATGCTTCTAATTGTATTTTTTGTTCATTAATCAGAAAGACATGAATCCTGGAAGTGGTTTCTGGACAATTTTAGCAGGCGATCTTTGTGGTGTTGCAGGTAGGAGGTGGGCTTTTGTATCTGATAGGCAGAAGGTTTAGTGGATGCAATCAATGGTGTTCCCAGGTTTAGAGCATACATACAGTATTAAGCGTATGTATGAGAATTTCAAGAAGTACAAAGGAAAGCTTTTAATGGACTTATTTAGGAGAGTTGTTTCAGCCACATACCTTACCGATTATAGAAGAGCTATGGAGATGCTTTAGTAGGCAGATCCTCGAGGGCATAGAGAGTGCTTTAGATTGGTTAGAAAAAGTTCCAAAAAAAACAATGGTGTAAAGCTTTTTTGAGTTGTAGGAGCAAGTGTGGTTTTCTGGTTAATACCTTAATGAGTCTTTCAATAGTTGCATCATGCCTGCCAGATGTTGATGAGGCCGAGATGGTCACCATGAGGGTCAGGGATGATCCGAAGGATGTGCCATTAATCTTCTGTCTGAATCCTTCAACGGAGTCTGAGATAGAAGAAAAACGTTAGAGGTCTCAGGGCGTTGCCCCGGGAAAACCCTCCGACGCTTGAGTTGCGGGTGTTTTGCCTATGCAATTTATGCAGATTAAAGGTTTGAAGAAAACCTGAGAGAGATCTCACGAAGTTTGTGAGTTTTTATGTTGTGGCCGAGATGGAGTTCTAATAATGATGCTCCAGAAGTTATCCCAGATTCGCGACCCCCCTTTCCGTTGTGAGTTGAGGGGTATTTATACTTGAAATAGAGGAGGTCTGACCCCTGCCAAGTGATGAGATTGCGATGTGTCTGAGATAGCGGTCTAGTCCATTACAGAGCTGCAGTGTGATGAGACAAAAGCCTGAAACCGTAGCTGTTGCGTAGGTCGGCTATTAATGATAACTTTGTACTGGGCCAATTGATGCTTGACATCTGGAAAGTATTCTGCAAAACTGCCAAGTGGGTCCTGAATCATAACAGATAATATCTTCTCTCGATCTTGTCCGAGGCCGAGGCCGAGATGAATTGCAAAGACAAGGTTGACCCTGACGTTGTCGAGCCGAGATGATACAAACCTGCACTTCAGCAATTCTTCTTCATGTATCAACAAGTACCGGCTTGTCTCGACTATGTGGCCGAGCTGAACAGAAGTCGTAGGTGAATTTGCTTTAGCTATCTCTGTAAGCTTTTAGTCGAGCTGTGCTGAAGTGCACTCTTGCTGAACTGCAATTTAGTCCGGATGCCGAGGTGCAAACCTCTGATGATAAGAGTATGACCGAAGTGTAATTTGGCCGAGCAGTAGTGTTTTTGTGCCGACCAGATGACACTTTCTCGGACAGGACGCTGGTTTTGGCAGAAGCTTTGGTAGGCAGAAGACGTGATACTAAAAACAAATGTTTTTTGAACATGAACAGAGTCTGATTCCTTCTTTTATGAGTCTCACGACCAAAACCAATAAAGAAAAGTCGGAGTGACAGAAGACTGTTGTACTGTTGTTGACTAACAGGTAGTATATTTTGGTTCATCATTTGCCCCCAAATTAGTTTCGCCGAGCTGACCTGAGAGGGCAGAGTAATCGATTCAGAATCTTTAATAAATCGTCCTTTCAGTGGCAACGTATCAACCTCTGATTAGACTGCTCTGCGCATTTATTGGCTGCACAGAGTACGAAGCGTCGATTGCGTATCTGGCCGAGTTGATCAGAGCAAGCTACTCGGTTCAGAGTCATAATTACACCGTCTTTTAGCATAACGTGTCCGTCTCTGGCTGGTCTGTTCTGCGCATTTACTGTTTTCGCAGAGCACGAAGCATCAGTTGCGCAGCCTTCCGAATTTGGCTGTTACAGAGATCGAGGACAATCATACGAAGATGACCTTTGGGCTGCCGAAATGAATCCTATAAATAGGGCTTTCCTCAGTCATTTGAAACGTTTATTTCTGCCTTCGTTCGTTACTGCTTTCTGCTTTCTTCTCCGGCTACTCCCAGAGTTCCTCCGACAGTCTTCTCCGTCATCCTTTGCAGCTTTCAGCCTCCATCTTTTCTCATCCTCCTCTTTGTAAGTCCTCTTTCTTACTTCACTTTTTGCAATGTCTTCTTTCAACAATTCCCGTGATTCACAAAATCTCTCTGAGGGTGCTTCCTATGCTGCCGGCGGTGGAGAGAGTTCCAGCTCTCCACCTCTATCCGGTAGATCAGGTTCTGCTGATCATCTTCCTATCAGTACTTTGTGCCTGACCCCTGGTGAAACTGCTCAGTCCAGCAAAGCTATCAGTGGTCAGTTCTTCACCGGATTAAGCAGGGATTGCTCCTGCTCCAGCCTCTGTAAATCCTCCGGCCCCATTAAGGGGTCCATCTTTGTTTTCTGGGGTCATTGAGAGAGGTATGCCCTCTACCCTTGTTCAAGAGTCCTTTTCTTCTTTGTCTGAGACCGAGCTGGATAAGATCTGTAAGTTTCATAAAATAGATCGAAGTCGGTTCGGCCCAGTTTTGCCTCTTCCTGGTCAGACTGCTTATGATCCTCCTAGGGATTATGAAGCAGTCTACGAGGATTATTTTAAATCAGGTTTTAACCTTCCTGTTCCTGAGCCACCTGTTCGTATTATGCGGGCGTATGGACTCAGACTTCCTCAAATCCAACCCAACGGCCTCAAACTTATTGTTTTCTATCTTCTTTTCCTTAGAATAGCTGAGTCTCCTTTCAATACCAACGTTTTCAAAGCCCTTTTTGCTTGTCGGGCCTCGCATAGCTGGTATTATTTCAGCAAGCGAGCGTCTAACACCAATTTTCCCTTTGCCATCAATATTCCTACCTTCAATAAGAGATGGAAAGGTAGATTCTTTTACGTTAAGAAAGCTGAGCTGCCGAGCGGAAGATTCTGGAAGTCTGGCAGAGCTAACAACTTGAAGCCAGGCTCAGATTACTGCGATGAGGCAGTCAGATTGCGAAGTCTGCCCATAGTCATTGACTGGAAAAAGGTAGATTCTGAGATCTGGATAGCAGCCGACCTGGGCCACTAGGCTGTTGGCGATAACTACTTGCCACTCTCCCCAGACAACTTAATCATTGTCGGAGGTTGATATTGTTGTATTTCCCTTTCAACAACCTTCCCTTCTTTCAGTGCTTAACTGTCTTATCCTTAATGCAGGTGCAATGGCTGGACCTTCTTCCCATTCCAGCAAATTGGCTGAGGCAGCGGCCAGGAAGAAGGCCCGCAAAGAAAGAAGAATGGCCACCCTTGGTTCTGGGGGAGCTTCCACTTCAGCTCTGCCCCCAGTGCCAACTGCTGCCGCTGCTGAGCCCGGGCAAGCAGAGCCTGAATCAGGTAACGATTTTCCTCAACTTCAAAAATTTTCTAAGTATTGAGATTTGTTTTTATCTTGATCTGTTTTGCTTCTTTGCAGCTCTGCCGATCGAAATCTTGGATGATGAGCCTGAGGCCAAGATCCAGCCTCAGGCTTTTGCTGAGCCAGAGCTTTCAGCAGAGATTGATGAAGGCTCAAATCTTTGCCCCAGAAAAAGACAAAGGGGTGAAGGCTCCAGCAACCGAGATCCAGGGCCATCTCAGCCTTCAGAGATGGTTGTTGCTGAGCCGGCTGAAGAGAGCCTGCCTCAGCCGAATGAATTTCATGACCCAATTCTTATTGGGTTTTCAGAGGGCGATTCAGCTCTGGACCCATCCACAGCTAGAAAACTGAATAAAGTGGCAGTTCTGCCCCTGGATCAACAAAAATTTAGGGCGACTGCTTGGGGAGAGCTGAAAAACGCCTTTCAATCCAACATTGCTTTGGTAAGCAAAGACTTTTCTGAGTGCTTTGTTTGCTTTTTACCACTTAGTCATTTTTTCTTACTCTGCTTTCCTTGCAGGTCCGAGCTCAGGAATTGGAAATTTTGACTCGAAGTGAAGAATTTCCTGAAGAACTCCAAGTTAAAAACAGAGAACTTGAGGAAGCCAAACTGAAGAGATCCGAGCTGACTCAAGAAATCACAACTTTGCAGGTCAAAGCTTCCCATTTCTAGCATAGGGCTGAAGATGCTGAGATGAAGCTGGCCACCTCCAACTCAAAGGTGGATGAGTTGGGGCATAAAGTGGCTGACTTGGAGCTGGCCTCCACTCAAACTCTGAATGAGAATGAGTTTCTGAAAAAGAGAATACTGAGCTGATGCAGAAGAGCAAAGCTTATGAAGAGCAACTGGGCTTACTGCGTCATCAACTAATTGAAGCTGAGATCAAAACAATTGTGGACTTCAAGAAGTCCAAGTTCTTTGAGGAAAACATGATCCTTCTGCAGAGCTCAGCTATGGAGGTCGGCCGAAAAGATGCCATTGATGTCTGCTCGAATGTTTATCCAGATCGAAACAAAGAGGATCCACGCTTGGCTGAGCTATACAATTCCAGCGCTTCCCAAGAGTTCGATGAACAATTCCAGAAGTTCTTGGATGGAGCTGACTTGAGGGAAGAAGAAGATTAGACTTGGGCTTCTCTTTGTAATCATTAGCTGAGCAGATTTCAGTTGTATTATGCACTTTAAATTCTTCATCAATAAAAAAAACTGTCTTTTGCAGTTTATAACTCTTTCTTCTCTTCTGCTTTTTCATTTCAACATTTTTGTCAAGTTTGTTTTTCAGACTTATTGTTGCCGAGTTCCCATGTCGGCCTCGTTAAACTTGATTAATTTCACTGAAAATAAACTAAGTCACCAATCTACAAAATAAGCCTGTTATTTTGCTGAGCAGAACCAAGAACAGAACAAGAATGAATCTTGTACTGCTTTGGCCGAGCTCCAATCTGTATGATACTTAGTAATAATCCGACTTGGTCCCCAAGGTCGGCCCCATATTTCCTGCTCAGCAGTTTTTAGTCTGAGCTTTCGCCAAGCTAACTTGGTCTAACAATACTTAGTTTTTTTTCTAAGTTACGACTAGTATCTTTATGGATCCGACTTGGTTCTCTCAGCCTTGCGGAGTTGAAATATAGGAAAATCTGCCCCCAAATGTTGAGACCTGCTCAACCTTCTCAGACCTGCCGAGGTGAAATATAGGGGAATCTGTCCCCAAATGTTGAGACCTGCTCAACCTTCGCAGACCTGCCGAGGTGAAATATAGGGAAAACTGCCCCCAAATATTGAGACCTGCTCAACCTTCTCAGACCTGCCGAGGTGAAATATAGGGAAATCTGCCCCCAAATGTTGAGACCTGCTCAACCTTCTCAGACCTGCTGAGGTGAAATATTGGGAAATCTGCCCTCAAATGTTGAGACCTGCTCACCCTTCTCAGACCTACCGAGGTGAAATATAGGGAAATCTGCCCCCAAATATTGAGACCTGCTCAACCTTCTCAGACCTGCCGAAGTGAAATATAGGGAAATCTGCCCCCAAATGTTGAGACCTGCTCAACCTTCTCAGACCTGCCGAGGTGAAATATAGGGAAATCTGCCCCCATTGCATGTGAGGTTTTATTTGCTCTATTTCCATAGTTTGCAAACATTTGATCTTCTGCACTGCGAAGTTCCATTTTTGTTTGCTCTATTTCAATAGTTATGCAAACATTTGTCTTCAAATTGCTCTATTTCCATAGTTTGCAAACATCTCTGTTCTGCACTGCAAAGTTCCATTTTTGTTTGCTCTATTTTAATAGTTATGCAAACATTTGTCTTCAACTTGCTCTATTTCCATAGTTTGCAAACATCTCTCTTCTGCACTGCGAAGTTTTGTTTGCTCTATTTCAATAGTTATGTAAGCATTTGTCTTCAACTTGCTCTATTTCCATAGTTTGCAAACATCTCTCTTCTGCACTGCGAAGTTTTGTTTGCTCTATTTCAATAGTTATGCAAGCATTTGTCTTCAACTTTCTCTATTTCCATAGTTTGCAAACATCTCTCTTCTGCACTGCGAAGTTTTGTTTGCTCTATTTCAATAGTTATACAAGCATTTGATCTTCTGCACTGCGAAGTTCCATTTTTGTTTGCTCTATTTCAATAGTTATGCAAACATTTGTCTTCAATTTGCTCTATTTCCATAGTTTTCAAACATCTCTATTCTGCACTGCGAAGTTTTGTTTGCTCTATTTCAATAGTTATGCAAGCATTTGTCTTCAACTTGCTCTATTTCCATAGTTTGCAAACATCTCTCTTCTGCACTGCGAAGTTTTGTTTGCTCTATTTCAATAGTTATGCAAGCATTTGTCTTCAACTTGCTCTATTTCCATAGTTTGCAAACATCTCTCTTCTGCACTGCGAAGTTTTGTTTGCTCTATTTCAATAGTTATGCAAGCATTTGATCTTCTGCACTGCAAAATTCCATTTTTGTTTGCTCTATTTCAATAGTTATGCAAACATTTGTCTTCAACTTGCTCTATTTACATAGTTTTCAAACATCTCTCTTCTGCACTGCAAAGTTTTGTTTGCTCTATTTCAATAGTTATGCAAGCATTTGTCTTCAACTTGCTCTATTTCCATAGTTTGCAAACATCTCTCTTTTGCACTGCGAAGTTTTGTTTGCTCTATTTCAATAGTTATGCAAGCATTTGTCTTCAACTTGCTCTATTTCCATAGTTTGCAAACATCTCTCTTTTGCGCTGCGAAGTTTTGTTTGCTCTATTTCAATAGTTATGCAAGCATTTGATCTTCTGCACTGCGAAGTTCATTTTTGTTTGCTCCATTTCAATAGTTATGCAAACATTTGTCTTCAACTAGCTCTATTTTCATAGTTTGCAAACATCTCTCTTCTGCACTGCGAAGTTTTGTTTGCTCTATTTCAATAGTTATTCAAACATTTGTCTTCAACTTGCTCTATTTCCATAGTTTGCAAACATCTCTGTTCTGCACTGCGAAATTTTTTTTGCTCTATTTCAATAGTTATGCAAGCATTTACCTTCAGTTTGAGAGACTCAGAAGGCCCTTCCTCTAGCGCCAAATGATGAGGCCGAGATGGTCACCATGAGGGTCAGAGATGACCCGAAGGATGTGCCGTTAATCTTCCGTCTGAATCCTTCAACGGAGCCTGAGAATGAAGAAAAACGTTAGAGTTCCCAGGGCGCTGCCCCGGGAAAACCCTCCGACGCTTAAGTCAGTTGCGGGTGTTTTGCCTATGCAATTTATGCTGGATTAAAGGTTTGAAGAAAACCTGAGAAAGATCTCACGAAGTTTGTGAGTTTTTATGTTGTGGCCGAGATGGAGTTCTAATAATGATGCTCCAGAAGTTCTCCCAGATTCGGGACCCCCCTTTCCGTTG
The DNA here is from genome assembly GCA_036186865.1 of Eustoma russellianum. Classification (NCBI taxonomy): domain Eukaryota; kingdom Viridiplantae; phylum Streptophyta; class Magnoliopsida; order Gentianales; family Gentianaceae; genus Eustoma; species Eustoma russellianum. Next base: position 27,624,820 of record AP025061.1, on the reverse strand, counting down.
TGAGTTGAGGGGTATTTATACTTGAAATAGAGGAGGTCTGACCCCTGCCAAGTGATGAGATTGCGATGTGTCTGAGATAGCGGTCTAGTCCATTACAGAGCTGCAGTGTGATGAGACAAAAGCCTGAGACCGTAGCTGTTGCGTAGGTCGGCTATTAATGATAACTTTGTACTGGCCAATTGATGCTTGACATCTGGAAAGTATTCTGCAAAACTGCCAAGTGGGTCCTGAATCATAACAGATAATATCTTCCCTCGATCTTATCCGAGGGCGAGGCCGAGATGAATTGCAAAGCCAAGGTTGACCCTGACGTTGTCGAGCCGAGATGATACAAACCTGCACTTCAGCAATTCTTCTTCATGTATCAATAAGTATCGGCTTGTCTCGGCTATGTGGCCGAGCTGAACAGAAGTCGTAGGTGAATTTGCTTTAGCTATCTCAGTAAGCTTTTAGTCGAGCTGTGCTGAAGTGCACTTTTGCCGAACTGCAATTTAGTCTGGATGCCGAGGTGCAAACCTCTGATGATAAGAGTATGACCGAAGTGTAATTTGACCGAGCAGCAGTGCTTTTGTGCCGACCAGAGGACACTTTCTCGGACAGGACGCTGGTTTTGGCAGAAGCTTTGGTAGGCAGAAGACGTGATACTAAAAACAAGTGTTTTTTTGAACATGAACAGAGTCTGATTCCTTCTTTTATGAGTCTCACGACCAAAACCAATAAAGAAAAGTCGGAGTGACTGAAGACTGTTGTATTGTTGTTGACTAACAGGTAGTATATTTTGGTTCATCAGATGTATATCTATTGTGCCAATGATGGATTAGATTAGGAGGCTGCTAATGAGAATTATTTGTGGTAAGAGGAAGTGGGTTGAGGGCTATTCAGACACATTCTACCCTAGTGTTCATAAGAAGATTGAAAGGTTTAAAGAATTGAGAAGGAACTGTTTTCTTGAACATTCTGATGGTAGAAGTTTGGAGAGGAATGTGGTGTTAACCACTATGTGGTAGACCTTGAACTTGAGATTTGCACCTGCAGAAGGTTTGAACTGATTTGTATCCCATGTCAGCATGTCATAGATGCTATCAATTTTTTTTGCGGGGGGGGGGGGGGAGGGGGGAGGGTGGGGGTATAGACAACTGTTAATAATGTGTACAAGAGAAACTTCTATGCTAACCTATTTCTGTAGTATTTATCCTGTGAATTTATTAACTATTAGGAGAGGAGAAAAATCACTCACTAAATTGGTTAAGCTTCTTATATTGTGAAGTAGCAGTGGATCAACACAGCTTGATGCAATTTTCATTATGGGTCATCGCAAAACAACCTCTGTGCGTTTTTAACACATGGATATAGTTGCATACATCCGACCTCCCTATACACCGCCATAGGCGGGAGCCTCTAAGGCAATAGGATAATGTTGTTGTTGTTGGGAGGAGAGCAGGTTAGGGGAAATATGTCCTTTTGTAAGGAAATAGGCTGGAAGAACTAAAAGCTCAGAAAAAGAAACTCAGATGAACATAGGCCAACAAGCACATGAACGAGCAGAGGTCTGACGACAAGGTGCAAATTTTCCAATCAACTGGTATACAACAGAAGAAGCTGTTCTCAAGGCAATACAACAGAATCTACATCCCAGGTTTGTTTATAAACAGACTTAGTTTTACCCTTTGGGTTTTAATTTCACGTTGCAACACTTTGTTCTTCTTTTGCAGCAATTGGCAACATTGAATCCAACTCCTGTTGAGTCTATCATTGTTCAGGGTGCCCATGTTGAGTGTACCGTGTTAAGTCTACCCCTGTTCAGACTACTCATGCATCTGCAGCTCATCCTCCCACTGTAAGTGCTAACCATTGTATTCTGTTGCATATTACTTCAAAACAGGTGTCAGTTCTAATCATCACATTGTGCAGGTGAAAAAAAAAAAACTACTAGTTAGAAGAAATGATGGGTCTACTCCTGCATCTAATGAATCCTTGTAGCAGAAAGATCATCATGACCAGTCCACTTCTCTGAATATTAACCTTGCTTTGTGTTTATATTATTACAAAAGAAATGCAATTTCTAACTAATCTACCACCGACATGTAACCCAAACAAGAAAAAGGCCCACTTAATTTCCAGCAGTACCAAGAAAGAGTCCTAGGCAAATTGGAAAAGGCCTTACTAGAGGTCTTTCAAGAATTAGAGAAAATACAAGCATGGGCATAACCAATGCAGAGTCTAATGAAGCTCCAAGAAAGGAAAAAAAAAAAACAAAGACAAAACCCACTGAAGCACCACAATTACCAAGGATTCCTAGACCACATGGAAAAGGAAGTTCAGCCTCTAGAGGTAATTCAAGCATGGCAAGTAATGTCAATTCTGGTGGAGCTCCATTGATGAGTTTCACTGAAGTGGCAGCAAGTGAATCCAGCAGTGTTCATTTCAAAAGACCAATGAAGCACCATAATAACTAAGAAGAAATCCTCGGACCAAATGCCAAAATGCAATTATTTCAATGAAGTTACAATTGGTTTTAACTAGAAGCAAGGAGCAATTACATGTCAAATGACTTGTTAGGATCACGCGTTTGAATATTGCATTTCAAGTTGTTGGCAAGGGACAATTACATTTCAAATGACTTGTTATGATCATGTGTTGAAATATGGCCTTTATGGCTGAGCTTCAGTTTGGTGTTACTTCCGGATTTTGCCTATTGTGGCTTAACTAGTGTAGGTGCTAGTTTTAGAAGGTGCTTTTGTGGCTTAACTTAGTTGCTGTTAGCTTTGTAGTTTACCTTTTGTGGCTTTACTTCTGTGTGTATGTCTTTTGGAGGTTGCCTTTTATAGCTTAATAGGAAGTTGGTGTGTTTTGAATATTGATTATTGTGACTTAATGTCAAGTTATGCACTCGGATTGTGTTATGGTACTGTAAGCTATTGGTTCAAGGTTGCGGTTTAATGCAAGTTATGCAGTTGCAAGTTGCAGTTCATTCTCTTGTGTACATGTTTTGCATCACTTTGAATGGACTTGTGTCACTTTTGTTTATCTTATACTTGGCTTAAATCCATAAGAATCAGCAAGAGCAACCACCAACGTGCATGATATCAACTTGACATTAACAACGACAACAACATTACTCCATTGGCTTAGAGGCTCCCGTATATGACTGGGTATGGAGTGTCGGATGTATGCAACCATACTCATATGCTGACATTAAGAAGACATAAAAAAGAAACTGAATCACAACCACCAAGCACCATGCACCACATAATCAACTAGACATCACTAATACCTAATGCACATGCCCATTATATAGAAACTCAAGTAAAGAGCGTTTCCGGTGTACTAGGCTCCTACATTTGTGCAGGATCTGGAGAGCGTTTCCTGTGCAGCATTACTTTACACTTTTTTATGCAAGAGGCTGTTTCCGCAGCTCGAACCCGTGACCTCAAGTTCGCAAAGCAGCAAGTAACCTTACCAGTTGCTCTAAGATCCGCCCTCACATAAAAACTCAAATACAACGCCTAAATGACTCACTTAAACACTTGCTATCAAGACAACTAAGACCAACATCCACGTGCACATTGCCATCATCTTCATTCCAACTATCTTCTCTTCTACTTTTTGCAATTCCTTCTCCACCTGTCCTGCTCTATTCTCTGTTGCATTGTCCAATACGAAAATTTTCCTCTTTCAAAGCTGTTCTAGCCCCCACAAACTGGCCATCAAGTCTTTGACTTCTCAGTCACTCGATTAGTTACTTCAGTAGGCCTTTGAACCAGGCAATACCGATGCCAAAATTTGTATGTATCTCACACAATCTATGGGTCAACGAAAAACAACCTCTATGTATTTGTTATAACCGTAAACTTATAAAGAAAAAAATTAATTAAATTAAATTTGGTTAAATTTGAAATCTGAAATTTTAAAATAAAAGAAAAGAAATTAAAAAGAAAAAAGAAAAGATTTAATTAAATAAATAAATTTAAAATCCAAACTAAATACTACTTTATCCTAAAACTACCCATAACTTCTCCCCCAATCCCCAAAATGTCGCCCCCACCTCTCCCATCAATTTAATCGTTTCTTTTCCATCCCATCCACACACACACGACAACATCATCAGAGAAAAGAAAAAAAAAAGAGATCAGGGTGAGGAAGGAAGAGACTGGCGGCAGGCATGGGGAAGAAATGGAGAAGAAAGAGGAAGAGAAGAGAGATAAAGAGAGAAGGAGGAAAAAGGAGAATTGTCCACCCACATCAAATCCAATTTTGCTTTTGATCAGTGAATCGTTACAAGAGGTATGTTACCCTCCCCTCTGTCAGATTGATTTGGATTCCCTCGCATTCTGGTTTTGGAATTATTTGATTATCACTATATGTTTATCTTTTACATGTGTATTATGAATTCTTTATGTTTTGATATGGAAAGTGCATGAATGACCTTAGATATAGATCACATAGCACGAAAATAGGCCGGGACGGGTTCAGAATGTCGAAAAGCATGCGTTTCAGGGGTGGCGCGTGGGGCCCACGCACGGCCCTGACGGCACGTGCCAGGCACGCACTGACGTGTCCAGCGCCGTTGTGTTCGTCGCATTATAATGAGTCAAATACCGCTGGTTTGGGGTTAATCGGAGTTAAAACGAAGATGTTATGGATTTTTGAAGAAATGTAGAAATTAAGAAATTAAAGAAAAAAAAAGAAAAATTAAAAGCAGGCCAGACCTGTCTCGGTAGCAGGCCGCTCCTGCCTTAGCAGGCCAGAAGTTCCAGCCCAAATTGATGCAGATTTAAAAAGAAGGGGTAAAAACAGATGGTGGGCTAACTGGAAAAAGGGGCAGGCAGAAGAAAGGGCCATCAGATAAAAACAAATGGCCCACATGAAAAATAAAACAGGCTTGTGTTAATTTAGAATAGTCATAAGGGTGATAGCCCAAATAAAATAACATAATTATAAAAAAAAACTCAGAATTCAGGAAAAAAACAAATAGAATAAAATAGAATTAAGTAAAACAAAATAATAAATAAATTCGAAAAAAATTTGATGAAACGGGGGCTGAGGGCTGAGTGGAAGGGGAAAAAAATAATAATATGTATATATATATAATTAATTAATCGAATATTAATAATGTTTTAAAATAAAAAAAATTTAGAAACTCATTAAATAAATTAAGATAAAAGAAATAAAATATCGTAGGGGAAGATAAAAATATTTAAATAAAAGACGTAAATGATTGAAAGCTTAGGAAAAATAAAATAAAGTGTAGAAATCTAAAATAAAGTGTAGAAAGATAAAATAACGATAGAAGATAAAATACTGTAATGAACCCCACGCAAGATAGGGTAACTACGCAATATAGGTAATACGCAACATAGAACGGAGCATGCAACATAGGACAGACGGAAGTGTGTAAGTTTGACGCATTCATGGCACGAGCATTGCATTTGGCCTATGAGCCGTGTGGTCCTACGTGACGTGTGGCCTAACGAGGCGTGTGATGGGTGTTGGTAATAATGGTTACCTTCACCTAATAGGACCCGGGACATGCATAGCATATCATGGAAAAAAAGAACATAGCGTGTGATATTAAATGGCTGCATGTGACACGGAGATAGAAGTGCATGCATCATGAAGTTGCGCATTACATTTGTGAGATTATGGTTTATCTTGTTATTAAGTTTTTTCATTGCTACGTTTTGGGATACGGATCGGGTCGGGTATGTGCTATTTATGCATTTATGCTCTATTTGGTTTTTTTATTCCTCTGTTGATGCTTTACGTGCTTTATGTGTTTACCCGACTCAGTATGTGACCGTCCCTTTTCGGAAGAGACGGGTAACCTACGAGTGACTCACATCACTCACCCCCACCTCCCCTCCACAGGTGAGCAGGATTAAGAGTATAAATGTTTATTGAGGCTGAGAAGAGTGAGCTGGGCTCGAGAAGGGATCATGTTGACCGAGAGATTGTTCTTGAGATAGTCAGATAGACCTCCACCTAGGTTTATTGTTTGATATTAGTATTTCATACTTGACTTAGCGGGTTTCGTCAATCCTTGTACTTGAGTTTATTCTGATGGATTTAATTTAATCAAGATGTTTATTTCTTTAATTATCGTTTCCGTGAAAAATTTCTATGTCAGTTCTGACATGTAAAGAAGTTTGAACGACGCTTTGTAGCCCTCATAGTAGGCTACGGCGGATGCACTGTTCCCGATGCTAGGGCTCGGGAGCGGGGCGCTACAGGTGGTATCAGAGCCGAGGCTCCAGATCTGCCTCAGCAACGCAGGATTAACTAAATCACTTGGACTTAAGCTACGATCTTCTTCAAAATAACGATTTTACCCTTAAGCAACAAAATAGGTTTAAGTGATGATCTTAGACTTAAGTTGTGATCGTGTTAAGGGGTACGAGAGTGAGTGATCGTTTCTTTACTTAATTACCATTCTACCCCTAAACTATAGCATGAATTCTGTAAACGACATAATTTCCCAAATTACCCCTGAACATTTGCATGCAACCCCTAAGTAGTTAGAAATTCCCAAATTACCCCTAACTTAGCCTATACTTAAATAAATATTTTCGACCGTTCTAAATTCCAGAAAAATGCCGGTGTGACATGAACAAGCCGGTAATAAAGGAAATGGTGGTGAGAACCACCAGAATAACAGGATCAGCCCCAAGCACATGAGGATGCCATGGTCACCATGACCAACACCTTAGCACAGTAGCATTAGCTACTAAACTAGTAGGCACAACCTCCACCACCACACTCAAACCGGAGATTCTTTGACAAGGAGATGCGAAGGAGTGGTGACACAGCACAACTGACACCGTCGATCACTTGAATCTAATTGCGGAATGAGTCCAAGAGGATTACACGCCGAGAGCACGATCTTCAAAGAATGGTTTTAGATTCACGGCGGAAATGTAAATTGTGGCCATGATATTAGAAATTAAGTTACGATTTTACCCTAAATCACAATCTTAGACATAAGTGATGATTTGAACATAAGTAATGAACAAGAACATAGGTACTGCTCTTAAATTATAAGCGATGAATCCTGAACATAAGTCACAATCATAAACATAAGTAACAACTTGGATTAAGAGTTGACATTGGACATAAGTACTGAAGGTAGTCATAAGCGTTGATTATACAATAAGCATGATTTTAGAAATAAGACAGGATCTTAGACTTCGGAAATGATGATACTAAGAACAATCCTAAAAGTAAGTTATGACTTTAGACTTAAGATGGCGATCGATTATAAAACACGTATACCTAGGGTATCTCATACAATTCTATTTTATCTAAGTTGATCATAATTCTCTAAGCTGTAATCTTAGTAACCCTAGTTGAATACTATATAATTAATTTGAATGATTTAAAATGTTAACCATAACATCCTACTGCAAACGTTAGTGTCATACTAATGGGTCAGGCAGTAACTCGGAATGCTTCACTGCAACAACAACAATGGACTCGGTACCATTAGGGTAAAGTAAACAAGCGCATATCCCTACTTGGACGGTAGTATCAGAGCATGCTTAGATCTAAGTTGAGACAACAGCTACTAAGAAATGAATTATTATAATATGATAGATACTAAGAAATGATTTATAGAGAAATGATAGAAATTAAATAACGATTCACAAGCATTATAATCAGTAGCGTTTAGTAAGAGAATCATACGAAGGAATTTATAGTCTAGGATTAAGATGTTGCAATTTCGAGTTATTAAGTAGGACGATGATATTAGTCTCATTAGAGATATTGATCAGTAGCAAAAGGCGAGAATCGGCTAAAACAAGTATATGGGAATGATGAATCGTTGCAACTTTCTAGTTAAGTGTTGACATCGAGACATTTGACTTAAATTTAGTAGGCTTGAATTAAAATATGGCGGGCATGAGTGAGTGGTGGCTAATTTTCGTATGAACTAGAATAAAACTAGTGTTTCAAATAATCAAGTAAGGAGGTATAGTGTATTAATGTGGCGCGCGGAAGCATAGTGAATTAGAACAATTTAGTCGATCAATAATTAGTGTGTCATGCTGTGATTGGGCCAATTTAAGTCAAAGATTTTATCATGAGTAGACAAACGTTAGACTTATAAGAAATTTTACATAAGAGACCTTATCCTAAAAAAAAGAGGATGATCTCTGGAATTATGCAAAATAGTAGACTGATATATTTTTTTTAAAAAGATAAATATTTTATATAATCACGTATACCCATGTATGACCATATTTTAACAAATACCTTAAATGTTGTCTTCGAAAATACCTTATTGAATATAATTTTTTTATAGCCTACCAACCTTTACAAGGAAAATTCATTTCCGAACTTGTATACCAACATAACAAAATTTTTAAATCTTTTGACGACTTTAAAGAGGAGAAAACTTTTAAACTACTGATGTTTTTAAAAAAACAATATGTTATATATATTCCTTGCACAAGATTTCAAATTTTTGTTTCATTACATCTATTTTAGCCAAAATTAATTTTACCTGACAACTATAGATATCACAAGTATTTTATCCATTAAATTATTTTCGAAGTTATTTACCCGTTTGTGAAGCCAAAAAAAAAGAAACAGATTTCAAAATATATATTTTCCTTTAGAAAATGAAAGGTACCGTCTTCAAATCGTTTTATAAAACTTTATATTGCCACGTTTCCAACTGTATTAATGCCATTTTACCAAAATACTTTGCGAACAAGTTATATCATCGTTTTTATAAAAGGTCATTTGAAACACCGCTTTGCGAAAACAAGTAATTATTTCGAATCTTGTTTAAAATAAATAAATAAATAAATACATAGAAATGGTATTATTTTAAAACGACTAAAGCTATATTTCAAATTATAGCCATGTAGGTCATGTTTATTAGAAGAAAGGTATGCCGTACACATATTTCGTATATTAGGCTAATGATACTTTCAAAGAAGTAAGGGCATGATCATAGAGTTAGTTTGTAAGCAAATAAGAATTAATTTTAAGGACTTAGTTTTGTGTAGCAAGTACCATATTAGTGTACATCAAAGATATTAGTTGGTTAAGTATCTAGGGGGGATGAATCATATATAATGAATTTAAGAATCCGAAATTGTAGACTGCGATAAGTTGAATAATACACATCAAGTGGTATAAGTAGAAGTATATATATACTAATTATAGAGAATTAATTTAAGGATTGAGCTCTATAAGGATTGGATCGCTTTGTGGGATACTAACGATGACTAAATTGAATCATAGTAGAGTAAAACATATTTTGAAAATACGTAAGATTCAAGAGATGAGTCTTGTGAATAAGGTGTTAAGTCAAATATTGTAGTACACCTAAGAACTAATTCACAAGGGTTGCTGATGACCGTAGAGATAAGTAAATTATAGACCGATAATTGGGTTGTAAAACCATTAGTATGATGACAATACACTTAAGGTTGATTCGATAACCATAGACAGATTAGGAAATGATTTTAATAAGCAAAAGGACAATGGATCAGAAATTTCCCTGTTGGTGTACAAGAAATGATTTTGAGACCTTATCATGTGATAAAGAAGTGAAGTGTTTTAGCAGCTTAGAAAACAGAAGGGATATTTAGCTTGATCGTTATCTAGGAAAGAATCAAGTATAATTAAATTAAGTGTTGACTATGTAATAAGCAAGTTTCGAGGACGAAATTTTTTGTAAGGGGGGTAGAATGTTATAACCGTAAACTTCTAAAGAAAAAAATTAATTAAATTAAATTTGGTTAAATTTGAAATCTGAAATTTTAAAATAAAAGAAAAAAAACTAAAAAAAAGATTTAATTAAATAAATAAATTTAAAATCTAAACTAAATACTACTTTGTCATAAAACTATCCATAACTTCCCCCCAATCCCCAAAATGTCGCCCCCACATCTTCCATCAATTTAATCGTTTCTTTTCCATCCCATCCACACACACACGACAACATCACCAGAGAAAAGAACAAAAAAGAGAAGAGGGTGAGGAAGGAAGAGACTGGCGGCAGGCAGAGGGAAGAAAAGGAGAAGGAAGAGGAAGAGAAGAGAGATAAAGAGAGAAGGAGGAAAAATGAGAATTGTCCACACACATCAAATCTAATTTTGCTTTTGATCAGTGAATCGGTATTCAAGAGGTAGGTTACCCTTCCCTCTGTCGGATTGCTTTGGATTCCCTCGCATTCTGTTTTGGAAATTATTTGATTATCACTGTATGTTTATCTTTTACATGTGTATTATGAATTCTTTATGTTTTGATATGGAAAGTGCATGAATGGCCTGAGATATAGATCACATAGCACGGAAATAGGACGGGACGGGTCCAGAATGTCGAAAAGCGCGAGTTTCAGGGATGGCGCGTGGGGCCCACGTGCGGCCCTGACGGCGCGTGCCAGGCACGCGCTGACGTGTCCAGTGCCATTGTGTTCGTCGTATTATAATGAGTCAAATACCGCTGGTTTGGGGTTAATTGGAGTTAAAACGAAGAAGTTATGGATTTTTGAAGAAATGTAGAAATTAAGAAATTAAAGAAAAGAATGTTAGTTTATAAAATGTTTTGATGATACAAAAAGATGTTTAAAAGGACTAAGATGAAATTTCATATTTTTAGTCCAAAGCAAAATTGATGTAAACATGTGCGAGACGAAAAATCTCTCATGAATCGGATGAAGGTTACATCAGCCCCTCAAGAGATCCATGTGAAGCTTGGTAAATATTTAAGCACTCAGATCCACGTCATACTCTCAGCCAAGAGACGTAGATCGATTGACGTATATCTGAGAGACGTCGATCTCTCCGTTAAGCATACGTCGAACGATCGACGTATAACTGAGAGACGTCGATCTCTCAGCTTCAGGTATGTCGATCGATCGACATCTATCTGAGAGACGTCGATCTCTCAGCCTAATGACGTCGATCGATCGACGTCATTCTGAGAGACGTCGATCTCTCAGCCAGGCTGACGTCGATCGATCGACGTCTGACTGAGAGACGTCGATCTCTCAGCCCTGGCACGTAGATCGATCGACGTCTCCAGGATTCAAAAATTTTCAAACGTTGGAACAAAATCCAAGGAAGATCTATGATATTTTCTCTCTCTCCAATCTTGCTCAAATTTCTTGTGGACTTTAACCCAACATACTACATGCTTCCTTGACTATTTTAAACATGTCTAAGATTCTCTAGGGTGGTTATCCAAGATCAAATCACTCCATAGGGTGGCTAAAGACTATTTGGGCACTATCTTGACATTTTGGAAGATGAAGACTTGGTGGAGAGCCTCAAAAACGTGGTCAACTTTATTTATAAATAGAAGAGGCTTGGATGAAGCAATTACACACTTTCAACATCATCTAGCTTCATTTTCCATTGTTGTATATTTCTCTCATACTTGTAAATTTGTTTAAAGCTTGTCTAGCTTTTCTTTGATCTTCATTATTGTATATTGAGAGAAAGAGAGTCAAGCACAAGAGGAACCATAAATATTTGATCTCTTGCTTGTGCTTAGACTTGTGAGAAAGTGTGAACCTTACTATATTTCTTCAACCCACTGTGAGAAGTTCTTGAGGGAACTTTTGTTGAAGTAGTGAGGAAGCAAGAAGTTGTTCTTGCTAAGAGCTGTGGTTGCTGTAGTTGCACAAGTGTGTTTTGTGCAAGAAGTTGCTGTTGTTGTTGCTTACACTAAAGTGTTAGTGTAAGTGTTGCTGTGGTTGTTCTTATTGTTCATAATAAGAAAAGTAGTTGTTGAAAATCCACTTTGGAAACAAAGGGGTAGTGGAGTAGAATCATTTACGATTCGAACCACTCTATATCCGGTGTACTCATTCATTATCTCTCATCTCCAATTCTTGCTCTGATTTTGAATATCCTTTTTGAGTTGAGACAAACGAGAAAATTCCGCAAAAAGAGCCAAACACTCTATTCACCCTCCCCCTCTAGAGTGTATTTCGGACCTAACAATTGGTATCAGAGCTTAACCTTGATTGCGTGGCCTATCTTTGCAAGTAGCAAGGTTAAAGATCATGGCAACCTCAACCTCAACCTCAACCTCAACCTCTTCATCTCCTAAGCCTACTGCACTATTTTCCGGATCAAACACTAAAGCACCTATGTTTGATGCCCAAAATTATTCCTTGTGGAAATTTCGAATGATCAATCACTTGAAAGGCTGTGGATTCGATATATGGAGAGCCGTTGTCAAAGGAATTGAAGTTCCTATGATTACCAACTCAAAAGGAGAATCAATATTCAAAGATGAGGATGACTACACCGATGAAGAAAAGATAAGATTTGCCATTAGTGGCAAAGCATTTGATATTCTCTCAAGTGCTCTCACCACCACCGAGCTTATAAGACTTCAAGGTCTTGAAACAGCTCATGAGGCATGGAAAAGGCTTGAAATGATACATGAAGGAACTGAGCAAGTAAGAATGACCAAACGACTTATGCTCATGAAGGAGTATGAGATGTTCGGAATGAAAAGCGGTGAGAAGATTGAGGAGACAATCGATCGATTCACACGAATAGTGAATCAACTCTCCATGGTTGACAAGAAAATCTCAAATGAAGACCTTGTCTCAAAACTCCTCAACTCTTTGCCAAGAGAATGGACACCCAAAGTCACCGCCATCACCGAATCAAAGAATCTCAAGACTCTTACCCTTGATGAGCTATCTGGTAATCTTCTTACTCATGAAATTCTTATTGATGAACAAAATAGGATGAATCCCATCAAGCCTACACAAACATCACACAAAGGATTGATAGTAGAGTCCGATGAATCGGATGAGGAAGTTGCCCTTCTAGTAAGAAAATTTAGAAGAATGGCAACTAGAAACAAAGCTCAGGCAAGAAAGTTTTTCAAGAAACCATCTAAAGAAAAGGAAGCAAGTGAAAATTGCTATAGATGTGGTCGACCTGGTCACTTCATTGCCGATTGCCACGTAAAAGAACCGCAAAAGCAAGAGAAGAAGGTCTTTCCTCAAAAGAAGAAAACCCTCAATGCGGAGGTAACCACGTGGGATGATCTCCTTTCGGAATCGGAAGGAGAAGAGAGTGAAGATCAAGGTGTTGGACTTGTGGCAATGGTTGACAATCCAAAGTTTCAACATACTTGTCTTATGGCGATTGAAGATGACCTTGAGGTAAATTCTAACCCTTCAAATTTGCATGATGAAATAGGAGATTTGCAAGATGACTTTGAGAAATTAAATTTGAAATATAAGCATTTAAAGAAAGAATTCAAGAAATGCATTTTAGAAAATAAGAGCTTGCATGACAAAAATATTTTGATGTTTCAAGAGCATGATATCATACTTACCATGCATAAAACCGTAGCTCTTGAAAATGAAGAAATTAGAAAAGAATGTGAGAAACTAAAGTTAGACTTACAAAGACTAACAAATGGTAAAAACAACTTAGACATACTACTTGGAAATCAAAGAATTGGAAATGATAAATCCGGTTTAGGATTTAACTCATCTTCTTCTTCTATTAAACCTAAGTCCTTAAAGAAAAAGGCAAACAATAGAAAAACACAACAAAATTCATCTTCTAAACCAAAGCATGTACCCACTTGTTTTTATTGCAACAAACTAGGACATGTAAAGAAAGCATGTAAAGCTCGATTTGAAAGCACATATGTTTGGAAGCCTAAGGGTCGAAAAACTAACCCTAAAGGACCCAACCATCAAAGGGTACCAATGCATACATCTTTTGGTTTTGTAGGCTCTCAAGATAAATGGAGTAGCCAAAGAAGAAGGAACCAAATGGCTTATGGACAGCGGATGTTCAACTCACATGACCGGAGACAAGACGTTGTTCATCAAGCTCAAGCTCCAAGATGGTGGAACGGTGCATTTTGGCAATGAGAGAGCCAAAATCCTTGGACATGGAGAAATTGGTAATTCTTCCTTTACTATTAATAATGTACTATATGTAGAAGGGCTTAAGTATAATTTGATAAGTGTTAGCCAACTATGTGATGCTAATTTTCAAATAGAGTTTGTGAAAAGAAAATGTGCTGTGAAAAAGAACGATAAGATTGTTTTTGAAGCTATTCGTAAAAATGATGTTTACAAATTTAGCACACATGATTTGATATCACAAAATGTTTCTTGCCTAGTTGCCAAAAATGATTTGAATCAACTATGGCACAGACGACTTGGACATATTAGCTTTAAAAACTTCAAAGAGATTTGCAAAAATGAAAAGGTCCAAGGTCTTCCAAAATTAAATTTCGAAAACCATGGCTTATGTGACACATGTCAAAAGGCAAAGCTTGTTAAAACAAGCTTCAAACCCAAAAGTGAAATCTCCACCACCAAACCCCTACAATTGCTTCATATAGATTTGTATGGGGATATTGGTACGGCAAGTCTAAGTGGAAAACATTACACCTTTGTGGTGGTAGATGACTTCTCTAGGTACACTTGGCTAATGTTCTTAGCTAAAAAGAATGATGCATGCCAAGAATTTATAAAGCTTTGTAAAAGATTAGAAAATCAAAGAGAGGACACAATTAAGGAAATTAGAAGTGATAGAGGTGGTGAGTTTGATGGAGAATTTCAAGAATTTTGTGTATCCAAAGGGTATGGACACAATTTCTCAGCTCCAAGAACTCCTCAACAAAATGGTATTGCGGAAAGGAAGAATAGAACACTTCAAGAAATGAGTAGAGCCATGCTAAATGAATTTGAGTTACCCAAATATTTTTGGGCCAAAGCGGTAAATACCGCTTGTCATGTGATCAATAGAGTTTATTTGAGACCATTTCTCAAAAAGACTCCTTATGAGCTTTGGAAAGGTAGAGTACCAAATATTGGTTATTTCAAGGTTTTTGGTTGTAAGTGCTTTATACTTAACACCAAAGATAACTTGGATAAACTCGACTTCAAAGCGGATGAAGGAATCTTTATGGGCTATGCTCAAAATATCAAGGCATTTAGAGTATATAATAAAAGAAGCATGAAAGTTGAAGAATCAATTCATGTCAAATTTAGTGAACTCAATGAGGACAAATCAAACATTAATGATGATGATGATGAAATAATTGAAGTAAGCCATATAGAGAAATTTGAGAATCCAAAAGGTAATATTGTTATTGACCTTAGGATTGATCCACTTGAACTTAAGGTTGAAAATGAAGAAGTAGGAGGAGATACCTCAAATTTACCAGATTCATACAAGTATAGGAAAGATCACCCTAAAGAGTTGATATTAGGTGAAACTAGCTAAGGCATAATGACTAGAAGAAAATTCAATGAAAATGCCTTCATTTCACAAGTTGAGCCTAAAAACATAAAGGAGGCAATAAATGATGAAGATTGTGTATTGGCTATGCAAGAAGAATTAAATCAATTTGAAAGAAGTGATGTTTGGGAATTAGTTGCTAAACCTAGTGATCATCCCGTAATTGGTACTAAATGGGTATTTAGAAATAAAATGGATGATAAAGGAAACATCACTAGAAACAAAGCTAGGTTAGTAGCACAAGGTTATAGACAAAAGGAAGGCATAGACTATGATGAAACTTTTGCCCTCGTAGCTAGGTTAGAAGCTATTAGGATGCTATTAGTATATGCATGCTATAAGGATTTCAAACTATATCAAATGGATGTGAAATCCGCATTCTTGAATGGAATAATTCAAGAAGACGTCTATGTAGCTCAACCTCCGGGGTTTGAAAATCATGATTTTCCAAATCATGTTTTTAAACTCAAAAAGGCCCTTTATGGACTTAAACAAGCTCCTAGGGCTTGGTATGATAGGATAAGTAACTTCCTACTTGAGAACGAGTTTTTAAGAGGAAAAGTCGACACTACTCTTTTTATTAAAGAACAAGGAAATCATCAATTGCTTGTTCAAATTTATGTGGATGATATTATATTTGGTGCTACTAACGATTCTCTTTGTGAGCATTTTGCAAAATTGATGGAAGGAGAATTTGAAATGAGCATGATGGGTGAACTCAACTACTTCCTTGGTCTACAAATCAAGCAAACTCAAGATGGAGTGTACATATCTCAAACAAAGTACACAAAGGATTTGCTCAAGAAGTACAAATTCGAGGATGGAAGAAGTGTGAGCACTACAATGAGCACAAGTACAAGGCTTGACAAAGACGAAAAAGGAAAACCGGTTGAGGTAACCAAATATAGGGGTATGATTGGTAGTTTACTTTATTTAACCGCTAGTAGACCGGATATTTTGCATGTTGTGTGCTTATGTGCTAGATTTCAAAGTATGCCTAAGGAATCACATTTAGATGCTGTTAAACGTATCTTTAGGTATTTAAAAGGAACTTTGAATTTTGGATTGTTTTATCCCAAAAATGGATGTTTTGATTTAAGAGGGTATGGTGACTCCGACTATGCCGGAAATCTTGTTGATAGGAAAAGCACCTCTGGGACGTGTCAATTCCTTGGAGATTGCTTGGTTTCTTGGTTCTCTAAGAAACAAAATAGTGTGTCACTTTCAACGGCGGAATCCGAATATATATCGGCCGCTTCATGTTGTGCACAACTACTTTGGATGACAAACACATTGAATGATTACAATGTTAAGTTTGATAAAGTTCTCATCCTATGTGACAATACCTCAGCCATAAGTATAGCACAAAACCCGGTTCATCATAGTAGAACAAAACACATTGAAGTGAGACATCACTTCATAAGAGATTGCATTCAAAAAGGATTGGTATGCATTGAGTTTGTTCCAACAAATGACCAACTGGCGGACATCTTTACCAAATCTCTCCCCACTGAGACATTTGAATCAATTAGAACGAGACTAGGAATGATAAACATCAGTTAAAGGGATGAAAATTGAAAATTTCAAAATCAGGGACACGTCAATCGATCGACGTATCAAAACAAGAGATCGACGTACGTCGATCTCTGACATCGATCGATCGACGTACGTCGAACTCAGACGTCGATCGATCGACATAGACGAATTTCAGCAGGTATAAATACTCTGCAAAATGCGAATTCCTCTTCACTTTCTAACATTTCATCGGCTAAAACCCTACAAAAACGCCGCCCTTTTCCTTCCAAAGCCATTTCTCTCTTCAATTTCATCTCCAAATCAACATTTAACTTATTTCTGCTCTTGATTCTTGAATTCCTCTCTTAGATTCCTCACATTTCAAACTACAATTCTCTCTCTCAAGCCCTAAAAATCTCAAAAATGTCTTCAAGGAGCAAAAATACAACCAAGAGACCGAGATCTTCTAGGGGTGGAGGAGAAGGTTCAAGCTCCTCTCAAGGACAATCTTCTCAACCTAGGATGAAACAAACAATGGACATGAGTCAAGGGCGCATACTTGCCGGGATTAGAAATGAGCTCACCCTCTCCAACTTCCCTTGGATTAAAGCAAAAGATGCTAAGGAGGCTTTGACAAAACCCCTACCCCCGGGGCAAATAAGGTATATAACAAGACACTCTCAAAAGTTATATGATAAATGGGAAGATGATGAAAGAGCAACCATCCCACTCAAGTTGCTTAGAATTAATGATATTTTAAGCAATAATGAATTACGCCCTATTATTGAGTGGTTAGATGTTCAAGAATGGAGGAGTATATGGAATGAAAATGAGATGTCAAAAATGTCCACTAGGTATACTCGGCTATTTTTTGCCAACTTATGGATTGAATACATAAACAACCTTCCTTTAGCTTTACATTCCGTTGTCAATGGACGTCACATCAAATGGAAAGTTGAAAAGATTTGTGACTTGATTGGTGTACCCAACGAAGGGTATTTTGAGTTTGATGCATGGAAATGGGATGCTGCTAGGTGGAAGATCTCTGAAGATGAAGTAAAATCTTTCTTAGGCTTCCATCCTAGTAAAAACACAAATGACATGCCTTTAGTTTATCGTACTCTTCTGGCCATTGTTACATTTTGTATCAATGGTAAATCTGCAAAATTGCCAAGTAATCTTAACTTCTACATAGCATACCGAATAGCTAACCGTGAGAAGGTTAACTTTGGGGAGCTTTTCATGACGAATGTTATCGAAGCCGCAACCAAACAAAACAAGGCCCTACCCTATAGTAACCTTATTTATAGGATGCTTATGAAGTCGGGTATTCAGGTAGATGACACGGATGTTGACAACATTACGCACAAGGACTTCTATTATAAAGTCAACATCCAACAAATACTGAAGTCTAGAAAAGAGGCAATGAGGAGAGAACAAGAGGAGGAAGAAAGAGAAGACGAAGACCTTCCGGATGAGGCACCTATTCCCGAACCAGAGACTCATGAAGAACCAAGTAGCTTGAGTTCAAATGTCCCAGAACTTCAAGCTCAAGTTGCTAGTCTTTAACACGAGGTTGGGGAGCTTCGTAGCAAGGTATCCGTCCATGAGTCGAGGTTTGCAAAGCTCAAGGCAAAGATGAAAGCTTGCATTCCTGGCATCACATTCTCTTTAGACGAAGACTAGGGTGGTTGTTTTAGTTTGCATCTTGTTTTAACTTAGAATTTGTTGTTGGTTGTAAAACTTGGATGTGTCTTTGAATTTAATGAAGTATTATTGCTTATTTTTTGATGCTTTCAAAAAGGGGGAGAAAATGCTTATTGTTGCTTAAGTGGCTTAGTGGCTTATTTGTTGATTAAGTGGCTTATTTGACTTATTTGTGCTTATTGGCTTATTTGTTAAAATGGTTTATTGCATGATGAGATTGTTGGATAGCTGGCAAAATGAGGTAAGCTTGAAAATTGAAATCCTTGTCAATTGTTGATGAGCATGAACAGTTATTTGGTTGAGGGGGAGCAAATTTCAAAGAAAAGTATTTTGGTTGAAATTGCAAAATTTTGTTCACATTGACCACTACGGAAGTTATAAAGCGCACATACTTAGGGGGAGATTGATATTTTTTCAAGTTTGAAACATTCAAACAGTTAAAACAAAGGAAAACATCTTTTAGAATCTCGGTTTTGAAATCATCAAAAAGGGGGAGATTGTTAGTTTATAAAATGTTTTGATGATACAAAAAGATGTTTAAAAGGACTAAGATGAAATTTCATATTTTTAGTTCAAAGCAAAATTGATGTAAACATGTGCGAGACGAAAAATCTCTCATGAATCGGATGAAGGTTACATCAGCCCCTCAAGAGATCCATGTGAAGCTTGATAAATATTTAAGCACTCAGATCCACGTCATACTCTCAACCAAGAGACGTAGATTGATTGACGTATATCTGAGAGACGTCGATCTCTCAGTTAAGCATACGTCGAACGATCGACGTATAACTGAGAGACGTCGATCTCTCAGCTTCAGGTATGTCGATCGATCGACATCTATCTGAGAGATGTCGATCTCTCAGCCTAATGACGTCGATCGATCGACGTCATTCTGAGAGACGTCGATCTCTCAGCCAGGCTGACGTCGATCGATCGACGTCTGACTGAGAGACGTCGATCTCTCAGCCCTGGCACGTAGATCGATCGACGTCTCTAGGATTCAAAAATTTTCAAACGTTGGAACAAAATCCAAGGAAGATCTATGATATTTTCTCTCTCTAATCTTGCTCAAATTTCTTGTGGACTTTAACCCAACATACTACATGCTTCCTTGACTATTTTAAACATGTCTAAGATTCTCTAGGGTGGCTATCCAAGATCAAATCACTCCATAGGGTGGCTAAAGACTATTTGGGCACTATCTTGACATTTTTGAAGATGAAGACTTGGTGGAGAGCCTCAAAAACGTGGTCAACTTTATTTATAAATAGAAGAGGCTTGGATGAAGCAATTACACACTTTCAACATCATCTAGCTTCATTTTCCATTGTTTTATATTTCTCTCATACTTGTAAATTTGTTTAAAGCTTGTCTAGATTTTCTTTGATCTTCATTATCGTATATTGAGAGAAAGAGAGTCAAGCACAAGAGGAACCATAAATATTTGATCTCTTGCTTGTGCTTAGACTTGTGAGAAAGTGTGAACCTTACTATATTTCTTCAACCCACTGTGAGAAGTTCTTGAGGGAACTTTTGTTGAAGTAGTGAGGAAGCAAGAAGTTGTTCTTGCTAAGAGCTGTGGTTGCTGTAGTTGCACAAGTGTGTTTTGTGCAAGAAGTTGCTGTTGTTGTTGCTTACACTAAAGTGTTAGTGTAAGTGTTGCTGTGGTTGTTCTTATTGTTCATAATAAGAAGAGTAGATGTTGAAAATCCACTTTGGAAACAAAGGGGTAGTGGAGTAGAATCATTTACGATTCGAACCACTCTATATCCGGTGTACTCATTCATTATCTCTCATCTCCAATTCTTGCTCTGATTTTGAATATCCTTTTTGAGTTGAGACAAACGAGAAAATTCCGCAAAAAGAGCCAAACACTCTATTCACCCCCCCTCTAGAGTGTATTTCGGACCAAACAAAGAAAAGAAAAGTTAAAAACAGGCCAGGCCTGTCTCGGTAGCAGGCCGCTCCTGCCTTAGCAGGCCAGAAGTTCCAGCCCAAATTGATGTAGATTTAAAAAGAAGGGATAAAAACAGATGGTGGGCCAACTGGAAAAAGGGGCAGGCAGAAGAAAAGGCCATCAGATAAAAACAAATGGCCCACAGGAAAAAATAAAACAGGCTTGTGTTAATTTAGAATAGTCATAAGGGTGATAGCCCAAATAAAATAACATAATTATAAAAAAAACTCAGAATTCAGGAAAAAAACAAATAGAATAAAATAGAATTAAGTAAAACAAAATAATAAATAAATTCGAAAATGTTTTGATGAAACGGGGGCTGGGGGCTGAGGGCCGAGTGGAAGGGGAAAAAAATAATAATATGTATATATATATATATATAATTAATTAATCAAATATTAATAATGTTTAAAAATAAGAAAAATTTAGAAACTCATTAAATAAATTAAGATAAAAGAAATAAAATATCGTTGTTCTAGCTTTGTATGTTCCTTCCGCAAGAGATCTTCTTCTTTGCCAGATCATAATATATATATCTGTAGCGCCTCACTCTCGAACCCTAGCATCGAGAACGGTGCACCCGCCGTATTTCGCTGAGGAGAATACCAAGCGTCGAGTCAACTTTCTACATGTCCGAAAAACCGTAGAAATTTTTCTCGCGGAAACGTAATACCATAACATTAATTCATATGAACAAAAGATAATCCTCCATAGAAACAATAAATATGTCACGACAATAGAGTCAACGCACTAGCATCTAGAGACTATAACGTTAAACGAAGTAATGACTGATGAGATCCCAAAGAAAATAAACATGAACAGTCGCAGGTCTTCTAGTATCCTATGTGCGATCTTCAATCTGCCCACTCTACCGTGTCAGCCACGTCCTTAACAAAGACAAAGTCGTAGATCTCTTCCTGCTCACCTGGAGGGAGGAGTAGGGGTGAGTGACGGGAAATCACTCAGTAGGCACCTGCCTCCAACTAGGACAAGACGAGCATGCAATAATGATATAACACATAGCACATAGAACGTGATATCACATAAGCATATGAAATAATGCGGAAAGGTAATTCACTCCAGATAAAGAATGCGCAACGTCGTGATGCATGACCTACTATGCATGTCACACGCAACCAAGTCATGTCACACAAAATGCCGATATCTCCGCCATGCAATACATGATCCCAGGACCTACTGAGTGGCTATGGGTCGTACCCACCCACAGTCACCATCCTGAGTGTACTTGGCCCCGCCACAGTACACTATCCTGAGCGCCTGTGACCCGTACGTCACGACCCACCATCATGCAATGCACGTGCCATGAATGCAAACAACACAAACGCCTGAGGCCCCTGGCCTATCCTCGCCATCCTTTGGCACTCAAATCTGGGTTCATTTATTATCCGGATAATGATTTAATGTTGTTTGACGTTAAAACTATTTTTCCATCACATATATATATTTATAGTGCATTTTCTATATTTTT
Organism: Eustoma russellianum; assembly: GCA_036186865.1. Taxonomy (NCBI): domain Eukaryota; kingdom Viridiplantae; phylum Streptophyta; class Magnoliopsida; order Gentianales; family Gentianaceae; genus Eustoma; species Eustoma russellianum. The sequence continues at coordinate 27,602,901 of AP025061.1, read as the reverse complement.
CCTCATTTTCCCCTTATTTATTTCTATTTATTACCTAATTATCTAAATTAAATAAATTATCATAACTACTGAAATTTAATGAAAATATTTTAAATTAATTAAATTAACATTTACTAAATTCCAGGAAATCATAAAACGTTTAAATAATTATAAATTACAAAGGGGCCAGCCCAAACCTGCCATCCCCCAATCTGCAACACTTCGGCCAGGCCCGCGAAGGTATTCGACCTGTTCAGCTCTTCCCCCCCCCCCCCCTTTTTTATATTCTGGCTAATTGGGCAGACACCAGCTGGCCCGGTCCGTTGGCCATTCGGCCCGGTCTGCGAAGCTGCTAGCCTTTTTCTAATATGTAACGGATTTTGGGCTAGCAGCAGTCGGCCCGCTAAGACCAGCCTTGCCCTCATTAAGGGCCTTCGGCCCTTTTGTTACCATTCAGGGCCTTCTGCCCTTTTGTTATTTACAAATTTTTTTCTTAAAACGCTAAATTCTAGCCCTGGGGTTGACGGGAGCGCGTGCAGCCGCTGCTCGCGTGTGAAAGTCACATGCGGCCGCTTCCGGCGGCGCGTGCGGCGCACCGGTGGTCTCCGACGACCGTTTTTCGACCCCGATCTATATTTTTGCCTATTTCCAGTCTATGGGAACCTATTCTAAGGTCAAAAAAAACCAAAAATCTCAAATCATGCAAGAGTTTCACTATTTTGATTATCAAATTTTTCCCTAGAATCAAATTCAATGTCACGCAGCACACAGTACACGCATACCACAGTCTGCAACTTTCATGCTTCTCACGGATTAATATCATGGCATGAAATTCAATAGATAAAACAACAAAACCACATAATCTGCCATTAAAGCATGCTTGAAATTGCACCAATTGGAGGGAGAAAAGGGAGCCTACCTAGATTGCAGACAACTTAGACTATCACGCAACTAAAGGTGAATGGGTTGAGATGATTCTGCTTGCTTTTTCCCTTTTCTTCTTCTCTCTCCTCTTCCCTCTTCCCTATTCCTCTCAGCCGTTGCCTCTGTTCTTCTTTGCCTTTAAATCTTTTTTTACTAATGCTCTCACGGGATTTGTGCTAGGGTTAAATTTATGGTGTTGTTCTAATCGGCAGAGGGGGGGCAGCATTTTGGGGGGGGGGGGGGGGTTTGATTAGTTTTAGGAATCTTCTTAATTTATTTTCAAAATCTAACCAATCTTATCCAATTTAACAATCAATCTCCCATTTCTTATCCCTTAATCATCATTTTCTTTTTTTCTATTTCTTTCTATTATTTTATTTCATTAATAATATTATTATTATTATTATTATTATCATCATCTTGCTATTTAATTATCCCATTATTTTTTTTTTGAAAACCGGTTATAACATCCTACCCACCTTACAAAAAGTTTCGTCCTCAAAACTTGTTGTAACTTAATAGTAGAGACCGAGGAGATTCAGCATACCTTAATCGAAGAGCTCAAGGTAGCGTTTGCGCATATGGTTCTCTAGCTCCCAAGTTGCTTCATTCTCTCTGTGATTGCTCCACTGCACCTTGACGTATGGAATGATTCTTCTCCTCAGCACCTGGTCTTTGCGGTCTATAATCCGAACATGGGTCTCTTCATATGATGTGTCTGGTCTGATCCTTAAAGACAGCGCATCCAATACGTGACTCGGATCCGGGACGTACCTCCTCAACTGAGAGACATGGAATACGTCATGCACCTGTGCTAGCGCTGGAGGCAACGCCAAACGGTAAGCTAATGAACCAATCCTTTCGAGCACCTCGTAGGGGCTAATGTACCGAGGTCTCAGCTTACCCTTTAGACCAAAGCATGCAACACCCTTCATAGGCGATACCTTCAGATATACCTTGTCTCCAACATTAAACTCCAAAGGACGCCTCTTCGAGTCAGCCCAGCTCTTACTTCTATCTTGAGCAACCTTAAGCCTTTCCCGAATCAACCTAATCTTCTCCTTGGTTTGCTCAACCAACTCAGGACCAGTAATAGCTTGCTCTCCAACTTTATCCCAATGGATAGGGGATCTGCACTTACGTCCATAGAGCGCCTCAAATGGTGCCATGCCGATGGCGCTGTGATGACTGTTGTTGTAGGAGAACTCAATCAACTTAATCATAATGTCCCAGTTCCCCTTGAAGTCGATGGCGCGAGCTCTCAACATATCCTCCACCGTCTGTATGGTTCTCTCTGACTGTCCATTTGTCTGCGGGTGAAATGCGGTACTCAATCGTAACTCGGTCCCCATCCTCCTCTGACATGCTGACCAAAACATAGAAGTGAACTTTGAGTCACGATCGGAGACAATACTGACGGGAACGCCATGTAAGCTGATGATATTGTCGATGTACAGTGTAACCAATCTGTCCAGGGTCACATCATTCGGCATAGGTAGGAAATGAGCGTGCTTCGTCAAACGATCTACGATCACCCAGATCATGTCATTACCATTCCTTGTCCTTGGAAGACCCACCACGAAATCTATCGTCACATGCTCCCGCTTCCATTCAGAGATCTCTAATGGCATCAACAAACTCCCTGGTCTCTGGTGTTCCGCCTTGACCTGCTGACATACCAGACATCTCTCAATGAACTCAGCTATATGTCTCTTCATACCGCTCCACCAGTAGTGCTTCTTCAAGTCATTATACATCTTTGTGGCACCCGGGTGAATAGACAACTTTGAATTGTGTGCCTCCTTCAATACTGTCCTTCTAAGATCCTCATCCTCAAGGACACACAGTCTCCCCTGAAACCACATACTACCATCATCATGTATCTGAAAACCATCAACCTGGTTGGTCATCATCTTCTCTCGGATCTCACTAAGCGCTACATATTTCTTCTGCGCCTCCTTGATCTGCTCAATTAGGGATGGGGTAATAATCAGTGCAGCTAAAACATTAGCTGTGGAGTCCACGATATCAAGATCTAACTCAGCCATATCCCTCTCCAACAGCGTTTGCCTGGCATGACTGGACTTCCTACTCAGTGCATCCGTAACTCGGTTCGCCTCAAGTCATAGTCTTTCAACAACTCAAGCCATCTCCTCTGTCGCATGTTCAACTCCTTCTGAGTGAACAAGTACTTCAAACTCTTATGATCCGTGAATACTTCGCACTTCACTCCATAAAGATAATGACGCCAAATTTTAAGTGCGAAAACCATGGCAGCTAGCTCCAGGTCTTGATTTGGATAATTCTGTTCATATGGCTTCAACTGGTGTGAAGCATATGCGATAACCTTGCCGTTCTGTATCAAGACACATCCTGAAAAAAAAGAGATTAGACCAGGTTGTAACATATATAAAACTTAATCGAAGTCTTATGCATATACCTAGCCCATTCTTCGATGCGTCGCTATAGATGATAAACCCTTCCGATCCTGAAGGTTGAGCAAGTATAGGGGCTGTTGTCAATCGTCTTTTAAGTTCTGCAAAACTCTGCTCGCACTCAGCGGTCCATACAAACTTCGACTTTTTCTGAGTCAACCTGCTCAGTGGCACCGCAATAGACGAGAACCCTTCTACAAACTTCCATTAGTAGCCCGCCAACCCCAGAAAACTCCTCACTTCAGTCCCATTAGTCGGTCTGGACCACTCAGTAATAGCCTCAATCTTCTTGGGGTCCATAGAAATTCCTTCTTCCGAAACCACATGTCCCAAGAAAGCAACGCTCTTCAACCAGAATTCGAACTTACTAAACTTGGCGTATAGCTTCTTCTGCCTGAGTACCTCCAGAACCTCCCTCAAATGCGTTTCGTGCAATTCCTCATTCGGGGAATAGATCAAAATATCATCGATAAAGACCACCACAAACTTATCAAGCTGGTCTCTGAACACCGTATTCATCAAGACCATGAAGGCTGCGGGAGCATTAGTCAAACCGAATGGCATTACTAAAAACTCATAGTGGCCATATCTATTGCGAAAAGTAGTCTTCGCTACGTCATCTGCTTTAATCCTCAGCTGATGATATCCGGATCGAAGATCAATCTTGGAGAATACCTTAGCTCCTTGAAGAATGTCAAAGTTGAGGAGTCAATTGTAAAATTTCATGGTAGTAATATGAATTGCATTGATTTAAAAGGTACCTTTAACTGATCGAAGAGGTCCTCGATCCGGGGTAGCGGATATTTGTTCTTGATGGTGATTTTATTAATCTCTCTATAATCAATGCAGAGTCTCGTGCTGCCATCCTTCTTCTTCACGAACAAGACCGGAGCTCCCCAGGGTGAGACGCTGGGTCGAATGAACTTCCGGTCCAGTAACTCCTGCAGCTGCTCTTTAAGTTCCTTTAGCTCAGCCGGAGCCATTCTGTATGGTGCCTTCGATATCGGCTCAGCACCGGGCAGTAAATTAATCTCAAACTCTACCTCCAGACTGGGCGGTAGTCCTGGCAGCTCTTCAGGAAATACATCTTTGTACTCATTCACCACTGGTATCGATTCTATCAAGGGTCCCTCTTTTTCTGCGCCAATAGCATATACAAGAAAATATTGATTACCTTTCCTCAATGCCTTGTGTGCCTGCGTTGCACTCATGTAGATCTTCTTGGGTGAGTTATGTAACTTGTAATCTCCTTGAAAGATGGTTTCCTGCTTACTCTGTGTCTGCATGCGGACCTGCCTCTGAAGGCAGTCGATCGTGGCTTCATGCTTAGTCAGAAAATCCATGCCCAGAATAACATCAAAATCTTGCATTTGTATCGGAATCAGAGTCGTCGTGAACTCCAGTTCATTAATCTTCACTGAACAATCTTTGTACTGATAGTGCGAGACAAACACCTGGTCACCGGCGGTTTGAACACGGTAAGGAATCTCAAGCCGTTCTGGTGGAATATTCAGTCTCTTGACAAACCTCCTGGCGATAAATGAATGGCTGGCCCCACTATCGAAAAGAACGTATGCTGGGATCTTGTTAATCAATATCTCACCTAACATGAGCAGGGTTATACATATAACACATAACCACAAGACAAAAAAGGTACTTAAAGCAAATTTGGATTTATAACACTTAACTAAGGTATACCTGGTACGACATCGCTGGTGTCCTCGACATCGGTGTGCGACATGACATGTACTCGGACGTTCGTCTTCGGCTTTCCATTCTGCTGTGGCTGGCTCTGCTGGGATGGGGGTGCCTGTCCATGCGCGGGGCAGTCTTTGGCGAAGTGCTCTGGGGTGCCGCATCTGTAGCAAACATCCATATTCCTCCAACACTGACCCAGATGAAAATGCCCACACTGGGCACATGGTGGGGTGGGTGCCACGGCCCTCGCTGGCTGTGCATGAGTCACTACTGGTCCCTCAATGGCAAGCGGCTGGGTAAACAGTCTATGCTGTTGCGGTGGTCGAAAAGAGCTCCCCGGCTGCTGACGGCGTGGTACCTTCAGCCATCTACCTGGTCTCCCGGAACGGTACTCTTCACGTTGCCTCTTCGCCCGGTCATCTGCTGCAACCCTCCTGAGGTCACCCTCAACCTCACGACACACCTCAAGTAACTTCTCAAACGTCCCCGGTCTTGCATAAATAATCAAAGACTGAATGCGAGAATTTAGTCCCGTCTTAAACTTGGATATCTTTGCCTTCTCGTTATCCATAACGAAAGGCATGTATCTTCCCATTGCATGGAATCTCTCTGAATATTGGTCTACAGTCATGGACCCCTATGTAAGCAGCTGAAACTCTGTCATCCTCCTTTGTATAGCACTCTCGGGAATATAATGCTTCTGGTACTCTTCCCTGAACTGGGCCCAAGTTAACTGTGGGGTCAACCGGCGCTGCACACAAGCCACCATTCCCTAGCATCACCTTCAAGGAATGGAACGACCACCTCCACCTTCAGATCATCAGGTACTTGTAATAACCTCAACTGTTCAGTCACATTCTGGAGCCAGATTTCGGCCTCCTCTGGCCGTGTAGTACCCCTAAACATCGGTATCCAGGAGTGCTGCATCTCCCTATAGTAGAATCAAATTCCGGGGGTTGTTGTGGTAGTGGCTGCTGCTGCTGCTCCTGCTGCTGCTGCTGCAGGTGAGCCATCTGTACCTGCTGCTGAGCCACCAAGGTAGTCAGGGTGGCTAGAGTGTCTGTAAGGACTTGGGGTATAGCCCCCTGAACCTGGTGGTCGTCACCGTCGTGCCCTCCATTTTCTGCTGGCTCACGTCGTAGAGACATTTCCCTGGAGTTCGAGTTCATGAAAGGCAAACATGTTAGTAAAATAAATAAAACTAAATAGTTGATCGCGAGGTAAAACGGTAATTAATAAGAAAAGCTCACCATCGGCGCACACCACCCTTAACCCGATCATATATTAGGTCTACTTCATTTATTAGGGGTATAATCGTCATTTCTAGTAGATGATCATGGCTTATGTCTAGATGATCTAGTTAATCCGTTTCCGAGGCGGATCTGAAGCCTCGGCTCTGATACTACCTGTAGCGCCCCGCTCTTGAACCCTGCATCGAGAACGATGCACCTGCCGTATCTTGCTGAGGAGAATACTAAGCGTCGAGTCAACTTCCTACATGTCCGAAAAAGCGTAGAAATTTTTCTCGCGGAAACGTAATACCATAACATTAATTCATATGAACAAAAGATAATCCTCCATAGAAACAATAAATATGCCACGACAATAGAGTCAATGCACTAGCATCTAGAGACTATCACGCTAAACGAGGTAATGACTGATGAGGTCCCAAAGAAAATAAACATGAACAGTCGCAGGTCTTCTAGTATCCTAGGTGCGATCGTCAATCTGCCCACTCTACCGTGTCAGCCCCGTCCTCAACAAAGACAAAGTCGTAGATCTCTTCCTGCTCACCTGGAGGGGGAGAGTAGGGATGAGTGACAGGAAATCACTCAGTAGGCACCTGCCTCTAACTAGGACAAGACGAGCATGCAATAATGATATAACACACAGCACATAGAACGTGATATCACATAAGAATATGAAATAATGCGGAAAGGTAATTCACTCCAGATAAAGAATTCACAACGTCGTGATGCATGTCCTACTATGCATGTCACACGCAACCAAGTCATGTCACACAAAATACCGATATCTTCGCCATGCAATGCATGATCCCGGGACCTACCGATATCCTGAGCGTCCATGACCCGTACGTCACGACCCACCATCATACAATCCACGTGCCATGAATGCAAACAACACAAACGCCTAAGGCCCCTGGCCTATCCTCGCCATCCTCCGGCACTCAAATCTTGGTTCATTTATTATCTGGATAATGATTTAATATTGTTTGACGTTAAAACTATTTTTCCATCGCATATATATAATTATAGTGCATTTTCTATATTTTTCCTCATTTTTCCCTCATTTATTTCTATTTATTACCTAATTATCCAAATTAAATAAATTATCATAATTACTGAAATTTAATGAAAATATTTTAATCTCAGCATTTTATAATTTCTGGAATTTATTTATAATTTTATGATATTTATTTATATTTTTCCTATATTTATTACTATTTAAATTAATTAAATTAACATTTACTAAATTCTAGGAAATAATAAAACATTTAAATAATTATAAATTACAAAGGGGCCAGCCCAAACCTGCCAGCCCCCAATCCGTAACACTTCGGCCAGGCCCGCGAAGGTATTTGGCATGTCCAGCTCTTCCCCCCTTTTTTTATATTCTGGCTAATTGGGCCCACACTAGCTGGCCCGGTCCGTTGGCCATTCGGCCCGGCCCGCAAAGCTGCCAGCCTTTTTTTAATATGTAACGGATTTTGGGCCAGGCTACTGCAAGAGCAGCCGGCCCGCTAAGACCAGTCGGGCCCTCATTCAGGGCCTTCGGCCCTTTTGTTATTTACAATTTTTTTCTCTTAAAACACCAAATTCCAGCCCTGGGATTGTCAGGAGCGCGTGCAGCCGCTGCTCGCGCGTGAAAGTCACACGCGGCCGCTTCCGGCGGCGCGTGCGGCGCACCGGCGGTCTCCGACGACCTTTTTCGACCCCGATTTATATTTTTGCATATTTTCAGTCTATGAGAACCTATTCTAAGGTCAAAACAAAACCAAAAATCTCAAATCATGCAAGAGTTTCACTATTTTGATTATCAAATTTTTCACTAGAATCAAATTCAATGTCACGCAGCACACAGTACACGCATACCACAGTCTGCAACTTTCATGCTTCTCACGGATTAACATCATGCCATGAAATTCAATAGATAAAACAACAAAAACACATAATCTACCATTAAAGCATGCTTGAAATTGCACCAATTGGAGTGGAAAAAGAGAACCTACCTGGATTGCAAACAACTTAGACTATCACGCAACTAAAGGTGAATGGGTTGAGATGATTCTGCTTGCTTTTCCCCTTTTCTTCTTCTCTCTCCTCTTCCCTCTTCCCTATTGCTCTCAGCCGTTGCCTCTGTTCTTCTTTGCCTTTAAATCTTTTTTTTTTTACTAATGCTCTCATGGGATTTGGGCTAGGGTTAAATTTATTGTGTTGTTCTAATCGGCAGGAGGGGCGGCATTTGGGGGGTTTGATTAGTTTTAGGAATCTTCTTAATTTATTTTCAAAATCTAACCAATCTTATCCAATTTAACAATCAATCTCTTATTGTTTATCCCTTAATTATCATTTTCTTTTTTTCTATTATTTTATTTCATCATCATCATCATCATCATCATCATCATCATCATTATTATTATTATCATCATCATCATCATCATCATCATCATCATCATGCTATTTAATTATCCCACTATGTTTTTTTTTTGAAAACCGGTTATAACAATATCAATATGTTTCTATTTCGTTCCAAGATTACACATTTGACAGAAAACATTAATCACTAATAGAAATTGACCCATGAAAATCAATCTAAGTCTCCGACAACGTTCATTTTCTCCGACGACTTCTTTGGCAACAACCGTCTTCTCGGACGGCATCTCCGGCAATGGTCGTCTACTTCAGTTACTTCTCCGGCACCAGTCGTTTCTCCAGCAACTTCTCCGGCGATATCAAATTTCATAATACCTTCTCAAAATTCTTAAACGCCAAACACCCCAAAAAAAAAAAAAAAAAAAGTCTCAAACGCGGTAAACCCATAGGCCACGCCCTCCGTTCAAGTGACGTGTCTCTCCATCGAAGATCGACTCCCCATACTCTACATGCTGTCAAAACAACTCCATAGTTTTTCCTCATAGCTTTAGACAAATTGATGACGCTCTTAGCGTTGACAACTATCCATATCAAATCAAATCAGGATTAAATAATGTAATTATAAAGATAGAATATTTTCTATTCAATGTACCTTATTACTTACAATTGTAATAGTATAAATAAGACCAACGTACATTCTTAAAAATTAGTTAAACATAATTTTTATTCTCGACTTTCATTATTAATATAGTTTGATCTTTGACGACAAAAAAAACAAGGTTCATCAGGATTCATACTTTTTTAGCTGTTTGGACGAATTCAATCAGCCAGAACCTGAAAGCAATTGAAAAAATCTCAAAACACCGAAGAACTAAAAACCCAAAATGGCCACAATGCCTAAAAAACCAACAAAGATCCAAAAAAAAAAAAAGACCACAGTGCCAAATCCATCAAGATATTGACCAAAATCTGTAACCCAAAATCAGTAAAAGTTCTGTTGGAAAAGTACGTTAAAGTACTTTAAAATATGCTCCAAACTTATATAAAAACTTGTTGATGTTGTTTGGGAAATTGAAAGATGATTTGAACACTTTGAATTTGAAAAAGGTCACTTGGATCGATCTATGTGTAGGCTAGATCGAAACAAGTGAAAGCTGGAATAAAGTTGGTGTTCTGTTGTACATAGATCGATCACATTGATCGATCGATGTGGAAGTCATCGATCGATCGATGTGACATCGATCGATCGATGTGACATCGATCGATCGATCTATGTTGGCAGGATGCAAAGCTGAAAGTTTCTATCCTACATCGGTCGATGACATCGATCCGTCGAAGTGACATCGATCGATCGATGTACCAACAATCAGAATTTTTTACTTTGAATTGCATCTTTTGGTCCAAGGTTCATCTCCCTTCACCTATGAACGGTAAACAACTGACATGGAGGGATTAAAACTGTTGAAATGAGTTTCTAAAGAGGTTTTTAACATAAACCAAGGCCTATATATAGTAGGCCTTGGTATTTTACAATATACACAACAAGTCTTGCAAAACTTTGAGATTTTCAGCAATTTTGTCTACTTCATCTCTTCTTCTCCATTATCAATCTCTCCTACAGAAAGTTCAATCTCTTTCTAGTAGAGCAAACTAAAAAGAGCAAACCGTTATATCTTGGGAAGCATTAGCCTTGTTGTTTACCTTGCTCATTGGTAGAGACTAATTGCTCTAAGGACAGAGTTATACCGAAACTCGTCTTGGCTTTTGTTTTGATCATTTTCTTGTTTGGTTTGCTTCTATTCTACTACATTTTGTTACAATCTTAAATCAATTTACTTGGCAACCAAATAAGCACTTCCTGATATGTCAAATATGGAGCCATTTGATGGCAAGTTCTATAAGAGGTGGGCGGCCAAGATGTTATTTTTTCTAGAGATGCTCTCGGTTTTGTATGTGTTCAAGATGGATAAACCAAGCGATGAAACAGAGGCACGCAAGTATGATACAGACAACACCACTTGCAAAGGCCATATCTTACACTTCTTGGCCAACTCATTGTATGACATCTATGTCAAATTCACTTCAGCAAGAGAAATTTGGTCAGCATTAGAAAGTAAATACGGTGCTGAGGATGTTGCCAAGCGAATGTACGTGGTGAGTGAATTCTGAAGTTCCAAATGGTGGATCATGTTCCAATCAATGATCAAATCCATCAATTTCAACAACTGGTGGATAATCTGGAACAAGAAGGGATCAAGATTGATGAGACCTTCCAGGCAGCAACACTACTGGAGAAACTTCCTCCTTCTTGGAGTAAGTACAAGAAGAGAGGAAAGCACGACGATGCCAAGTTATCGCTAGATGCTATGATCAAGCACATACGCATCAAAGAGAAGAACAAGATGGAAGATGAGTCTTATACTGAAGAGGGAGTCAAGGCCAATGTTGTTGAGCATGCTGCGAAGAAACAAAAGTTTCAATCCAACAACAATGGCAACTACAATAGTAGAAACAAAGGTAAGAAAATTGCTGTGCAGGTCCAAAAGAAGATCAAAGGAGTCTGTTGGGTGAGTGGGAAGCCAGGACACCGAACAGTCAACTGTAGGAAGAGAAAGGGCCAAACCAGCAACCAAGCAAACCTTATGGAGGATAAAAGAGCAGCAGACGACGCCATTTCAACGGTCTTTCTAACTGAGGTAGACCTTGTCAGTGGCACTACGGAATGGGTGGTATACACAAGAGCTATCAGACATATTGCTACCATTAAAGACCTATTTTTTGAGTATCAAGAAATAGGTAGTGGTGAACAAGTCTTCTTGGGAGATGCACATGGTATCCAAGTTCTTGGAAAGGGTAAGGTGCTTCTCAAGTTGACCTCTGGAAAGAAACTGGAGTTGACCAATGTGTTCCACGTACCTGCCATGCGAGGAACTTGATATCCAGAGTTCTATTGAACAAGGATAATATCAAACTCGTTTTAGAATCTGATAAACTTGTTTTGTCTAAAAGTGGAGAGTTTATTGGTAAGGGATTCTATAACAGGAGGCTACTTGTACTCGATACTACGTGTAATTTCAATAATAAGACTGCATCTAGTTCTGTTTATCTTGCTGAGTTTCTTGATGTGTGGCATGCTAGATTAGGACATGCAAACACAGGAGTTATAAAGAAACTTAAAAACATGAATGTTATTTCTTATGATAATGATAGTTTTGACAAATATGAGCACTGTGTTGATGCTAAACATCATAAGAAACCATTTAAGACAGTTGATAGAGTTTCACAAAAACTTGGTCTAATTCACAGTGACTTAGGTAATTTTAAGAATCACGTGAGCAAAAGTGATAAAAGGTATTATGTCACTTTTATTGATGATTACTCTAGATATGCAAAAGTGTTTTTGTTGAGTCATAAGGATGAGACCGAGTCTATATTTATTAACTACAAGAATGAAGTTGATACCATTTAGATTTAAAGATCAAGAGGCTTAGGACTGATAGAGGTGGTGAATATAGTACAAATTCTTTACAAAGGTTTTGTGAAGAAAGTGGAATTATTCATGAAGTTACAGCCTGCACACACCTTAATCTAATGGAGTAGCCGAAAGAAAGAATAGAACACTTAAAAATATGATGAATGCGATGTTGGTTAGTTCAGGATTGCCAGACAATATGTGGGGTGAGGCAATCTTGACTGCATGTCATATTTTGAATAGAATTCCTCATAAGAAGTTAGGTACAATGCCTTATGAGTTATAGAAAGGCTACGCACCCAACCTAAGTCATATGAAGTTGTGGGGATGTTTAGCTAAAGTTGCTATTCCTGATTTTAAGAGAAGTAAAATCGGATCAAAGACAAGGGATTGTGTGTTCATTGGATATGCTCAGAATAGTGCAGCATATAGGTTCATGGCTATAGATAATAGTTCTATATTAGAATCTAAGGATGCTAAATTCTTTGAGCATATTTTTCCTATGAAAAGACAATCCGATGTTGTCTCTAAATTTGAGATAGGTGAATCTAGTAAGTTTGTAGTTAATAAAGAGATTGATCTACCTAGAAGAAGTAAAAGGCAAAGAATTGAGAAATCATTTGGGAATTATTCTACAACAGTGTTCATTTTAGAAGATGATCTCAAAACTTATGGAGATGCTATTAAATCAATAGATTCTAAGTTTTGGAAAGACACCACTAATAGTGAGCTTGAATCGATTCTAAGTAATAACACTTGGGAATTAGTAGATTTGCCTAGAGATTGTAAACCTATCAGTTGTAAGTGGGTCTTTAGAAAGAAGCGAAAGGCGTATGGAACGATTGATAAGTTTAAAGCTTAGGCTTGTCGCTAAAACGTTCACACAATAAGAAGGTATCGATTTCTTTGATACATATTCTCCAGTTGCTAGAATACCATTAGAGTGTTAGTAGCACTTGCCTCCATTTACAACCTTGTTATCCATCAAATGGATGTAAAAACAGCGTTTTAAATGGAGATTTAGCAGAATAGATATATATGAAAAGACCGAGTATCCGCACTGCAACTTAAGCGACGAAGCCGACGATGAGAATATCTAACTCACTATCGAGGGTCAAGTGGTCCTAAAGGTAAGTAAGTTCAAGTACCTATGATCATTTGTACAGCAAGATAGGGACATAGATAGTGACGTAGCACACTGAGTTCAGGCAGGTTGGTGTTGGTGGAGGGCGGCCTCAGGACTGCTATGTGACAAAAATTTTCAAACTAAATTAAAGAGAAAATTATATAGAGTAGCAGTGCGGCCAGCAATATTATATGGAACAGACTGCTGGGTCGTCAAGAGGACACAGTTGCAGAAGATGGAAGTGGCAGAGATAAGGATGCTGAGGTGGATGTGTTGGCATACAAGGCTAGACAAGATAAGAAATGAAGTATATAGAAAAAGATTAGGGGTAGCTAATATAGCAGATAAGATAAGAGAAGAGAGATTGAGATGACTTGGGCATGTCAAGAGGAGACAGATAACGACGTCTGTCAGAACAGTTGAAAGCTTCACTGTAGAGGGGAAGATGAGTAAAGGCAAACCCAAACTGACTTGGGATGAACATATTAGACATGACTTACTAAAGTTGCACCTATCTGAAGACATGGTCCATGATAAGAGTTCATGAAGGTAGCTGAGTAAGGTTAACAAGGGGTAGACATGATATAGGAGCACCTTAGAGCATACTTAGAGGATTAGATTCTCTCTACATTTTAGATTGACTATGCACTTTTTGTTTTGGTCTTTGTCTTTCAATTATCTGTGCATATTTACTGTTATGACTATTTTAATATCGGAAGTTTTCTATTTATGTTTAAAAAAATCTCTTCCCTAGTATATATTCCTATTATTGTGTTATCTATGCAGGTACATATAGATCCGAAGGTCTTATTGGAAGCAAACTATCTATCTCTTGGAATTGATGTATTGTTTGTCTGCCTCTCATCCTCCCAAACGCTAACGATTGCTTTTACTGTCGTTGAGATATACTGCGTATGATTGTTGTTGTTGTAACCTAAACCTGGTGAATATTGTTTGTAAGATGGTATTTTATACTATTTAAAAGAGTTTATTTGTTTGTTGTATTATAAAGATATTCTTGTCTAAAAGAGAAAATTTATTTTTAAAAGATTATTGAACACGCCTCAAGCCAAATTTTCCCAACAGTATGAGATACCTAACGAAACAAACAAAATAGGAAAAAGTTGTGGTTTAAATTCCAAAAATATATATGTATAGTCCGACATCACATGCAATGTAATGCGTCTCATATCGTATGGGGATACCTTCAACTTTACGCCTTTCGACCTTTGGAACAGAAGGTCGATGGTCCTTCCCCCACACTTCTCGATAAAAGCGTGTCAAGCACCACTGCTACGTTGCGTGGTATGCATGGTCATTGTCGTTTCATGACAAAATATGGTACTCATGGTCTCCTAAAAATATTGTTAATTTTATTGTAGCAAAAGGTTGAGTGCCAACCCCAAGGCCCCTACACTCCGGCCCGACGAGGCAGTTAAGAGGATGTAAATTAAGCGACTTGTTAAAGAGGAGGCACAATGTCCACAGACCTACAAGGAGCCTACCTTCAAGACTCTCCATTGGAATATGAAGATGTTTCTCCCACACTGCCAGCTGCGAGACTCGAACCTTGCACCTTGTAGCAAATCTGTCCTTTCGAAACTAACTGAGCTATGTCATGCAGGCAATATTGTTAATTTTATGGTGTTTGAGAAGTGACATGAACAAGTTTAACTTTAGCGAAATATTAATAGTCCCAAAAATATTATCTTAGTCTCAAAAATTTAATAGTCTCAAAAATATTATCTTAGTTTAACTTGAGCAAAATTTAAGAAAGCAAAATTTTGTGGACTACTATTCCTATTCTACTCTTAATTGATTACTTCATGTAAAATAGAAAGAAACATATAAGTGCTAATTGAAAAGGTAATATCCACACTTTGCGTACTAATACTTAATGTATTCAGAAAGTTGACAATATTTTTGGGATAAACCAAAATAGAAAATAAGACAATATTTTTAGCACACAGAGAGTATTACATAACCAATAGAAAATTGACATATAAAGAAGGAATCATGTGTCATTTATGTGATTATGTTGAAAGCTAGAGGACCATCCCTCACATGTGGCTCTCTAATTAACTATGAAGTAACTAATAAAATGCCATATAGATAGTCTTGTAGCATCTATGAAATGTTTGAAAATTGTTTTTCAATTTGACTTGAGCTTAATTTAAATAAACTATGCTCAAATGAAACTAGGACGATATTTTTAAGACCGAATGAGCATAACAATATAGTTTTTTAGTACTTTAGGTATAATTTATACTCATGTCTCTTAAAAATATTGTCCTAGTTTGACTGGATCATAATTTAAGGAAGTCAAACTATTCTTGTCTCTATTCATTTTCTACCGGTAGTTGGTTAATTGACGTAAACTAGAGAAATCATATAAGTGCTAATTGAAAGAGTATTTTAAAAACATTAACTACTAATATATTTCTATTTTCGAAAAATGAGCAATAGTATTAGAGCAAAGTAAAATATAAAACAAAAAACTATTTTTGAGAAAAATAAAGTGCTACGTATAATCTGTTACACTCGAATAAAAAGCTCCGAATTTGTAGCCTCTCTGTGTTTATTGAAACAAGTCACAAGTGGAGAGAAAAAGATAATTTATTTACACGTACAACTTTTTTTCTTTTTAGTGAAACAGATGGTGACTTTTAGAATGAATTTTTTAAAAAAAACGTTAAGCAAATATTTAGTTTAACCTGCATTCCTTCATTTGCAATTAGAGATGGATCTAGAAAATATAAGTGGGAACGATATCAACGCTAATATATGACAAATTTAACAAAATAAAAAATATACAAGTTATACCCGATTGATGATATAACAATATGATTATTTCGAAACGCACAAACCAAATCATTCCAAAAATTACAATTGCTCATGACGAGTTTTCATATTTTGAAAACGACTTATCACTTTATCAATGTCGAATTTACAAACAAATCTTTCTCAATATAAATAATCACACAATCATTCACCCAACTATCTATTATTTTATTTTGCATATGATTTTTCACAATATTTATAGCTGAAAAGGTTATTTTCACAGTGTCAGTAGCAACTGCAAAATCAAATCCAGTTTTGAGTGTATGTACACCAACAAATAGGCAATACCCTTTTCAGTCTCTACCAATTTCTGAGACAAATCATTTTTTTCAATTCCGAGAATTATTTATCTAATCTCAAGTCAATAATATAAGTACCCAATTCAATATGAAGTGCAAGAATATCTAATTTAGAAAAATCATGAGGATAAAATTCTGCAACAGAAACGAACCTTTTCCTATCAAATGATGTAAAAGATCGAACACGTTCAAACATTTCATGCAAGTAAGTAACTCCACATTCGCTTCATTGTAATGATTATTCAGCCATTTGAGTCGTGAATCAATCGCGACACACGATAGGTCAATTATGCTATGATAAAAGATAGTTATTTCTTGAATTCTTCTTGGTGATCTCCTTTTTTCATTGAACAATTCGTCAATTTTAGGAATGATGATCTCTCTTTTTGCACAAAACTTCTGAACTTCATCAAACAAAAAATCTCGTTCATCGTCTCTATAAGCTTGAATTCTTTTTTAAAAACATTGACAAGATTCATTGCATTTATATCTTTTGTAATGCTTCAGATAATATATCTGTTATCCACATAACACTTTTCATCAAGTGTGCAATGAATATAAATTCAAAAGATTGTATAGTATTAAGAAGCCCATGTGCTTTGCATTATAGTCTATAAATGTTAAAATAAAATTATATGAGAGCAAATGGCATGGTAAAACATTTTTCCATAGCTTTACTTTTTAGTAGTAACACAATTAAATTTTACTCAAAATATTTCGAATATTAATGTTGACAGCCAATGGTCATGAACTTGAATGAAAATATTGTTTAGAATATTGTTGACAGCAAAATTATGATAAACTTTATAATATTTCAATAACGTTTCGTTGAATTTTCTTTTGAAGATGTGTCATAAATCTCAAAGTCTCAAATGTTATGGCAACATATGTATAAAGTGCGTTTCCGATACACTAGACTCCCGTGTTTGCGTAAAGTCCTGAGAGGAGCCGGATCGATTTGCGATCTAATGTACCCAGACTTACCCTACATTTTGTGCAAAATGCTGTTTGTGCGGCTCGAACATATGTCCTTAAAGTCACAAATCAACAACGTATATGGCAAGATGTGTATCTCTCCCTTTAAAAGTTTTCTACCCGCCTTATTTACATCATGTAAGTATCAATGTATCTATCTACCGACCGCTTTCCACCTTGTGGTGAAACTTGAAAATCTCCTGTTATCAAAGGAGGGGAAACACAGAAGTGATGCAAATCGTACCAATTGTAGGAAAAAAATTTATGATCTCGTAAATAGAAACTATTCTAAATTAGTGATTTTTAAAAACACTGAGACAAACTATTACTATAAATTAGTGCTTTTTTACATATGATTTATTCAAGATGATTATGTAAGAAAAGTGGCATGCTTAAACTATTTGACGAGAGGTACAAAAGCATTAAGTTATGGTAAGGAATCAAAGGATGCAGAGGAAAACAATTAGGTATTGATTAAAAATGAGAGGTTACATGATAAAGTTACTTTAGGTAATGGCTTTATTGCAGACCGATCCGAAAGAAAAAAAATTTGTAGTTTAACTAATATTTGACCTTGAAGTTACGAGTTCGAGCCATAGAAACACCTTTAGCACATAGTGTAATGCAAGCCTGCATACATCAGATCACGAAACGATCCGGTCTCTTCTCAGTCCCGACACAAACGCAGAAGTCTAATGCACCGTGACGTCCTTTAGAAAAACGAATTTTTGATTCTCTCTAAAAAGTTAAAGAAAAGAGAGGCAGTTTTCTCACTTTTTACTAAACAAATAAACACCCTATTTCCTTGTTTATTGATGAAGCCGGATCTTCACCGAGGGTCTAGACGACCTCAAAATAGTTTCGTCAGTTAACTTGAAGAATTGTTAACTGGGATCGAAAGTGTGTAGCTGGAATAGCGCCAAATATCCTGCACAAGTAAGCACAGGTCAGAGGTCCCGGGGGGTTGGCCCTTGAAAAAACCCTCCGATGCTCAAGTCAGTTTGGGCCATATCTCACTGAGACTTATAATTTTTAGGGTGAGTTAGGAATTTCTCACAGTACTTGCCGAGGAGCAAAGGGTATGAGCTCGCTTTTGAGTATTAATGTTTTAATTCTGGATCCCCCTCTTTTGTCTTGATTGGCTGGCTTTTATAGACCTTTTCCCACCTTTAGGTCCTGATAGTGGATTATGGATAGGACGCTTACTTGGGGCAGAAAGCCTAGGAAGCTGTAGGTTTGTTGATATGATCAATAGCCTGACTGATGCGACTAATAGGCCGGCCTGGTTGATGTGACTAATAGGCCGGCCTGATTGATGTGACTAATAGGCCGATTGTTATAACCTTAGCATGCTCAGGAAAAATACCCAGCTGTAGTCACTATATTTGAATTGCATCTCTGTCCGAGGGTCCCACGAAGTATTATTGTAATGGGTTAATTTGCTGTGGTACACAGTTGAACCCTGCCAAAGTGCGGGACTTGCTGTGGTACACAGCTGAACTCTGCCGAAGTGCGGGACTTGGCCTTATCCCGTGGAAGTGGTCTGAAGTGCGGTATCTAGATATAGGATGGCGTTGATGCCGAGGTGCATACCTCAGCACATTCTTCGATGTTATAAGGACGCCATGATGCCCTGCTGAGGTGCCGCTGAGGCTGAACAGCCATACTTAGGCGCTGAACTGCTGAACTGCAGTACTTTGTATGCTGGGCTACTGGAATTGAACCGTTGACTGTTGTTGACTAAGGGACGATTCAATTATGGTTTATCATTTGCTCCCAGATTTTGTGTGGCTAAGCTGAACTGCGAAGGCGGACAAATCTTATTTTAATAGACCCGTGACGTGACAGTCCTTTATTGATTGTGCAGTTATCCTTCTATTTGCGCAGTAATTCCCACTTTCAATGTAAGCGCTAATTTCGACACCTCATCATTACTTCTTCGGCGGTTTCATTCCCCAAGGGAGGGAAATTCGTGAACTTCTGGCTCTTCGCATTTCAAACGAAAAGTTGTGGCTTTTTGTTTTCTCTTACTAATAAATAGAAACAGTTTCCCTGATTCATTCTTTTCTTCTTCCCTTATCTCGCTCAACTGGTTATTTTGCTGTTTCGTTGAACTGCTCTTCTTCTTCTTCTCCGAAGCTTTTCCTTTCAGTTCGACTCTTCATTTTTCTGTAAGCATTACTTCAACTCGCTCATGGCTTCCGTTGTTACAACCCCGTCTTCTTCAGATTCCCAAAACAAATATTCTCCCTCTTACCCAGAGGACATGGAGGATGATCATGAGGTTCAATCCCCTCATGAAACATCTGACTCTGATAGGGATAACCGCCCTTTAAGGAGGTTACGCCTTACTGGCGGACCTTCTTCGGTTGCCACCTCATCTTCCGCCCTAGTACCCCTACCATTTCTTGATAGGGGTTCTCCTTCTCCTCTAATGCAGGCTTCACCCTGTACTTTGACTATGTAGGACATCCCTCTTCTGTGCAAAGAATTTAATATTGACATAGACATATTTTCTCCAATTTTGCCTCTTCCTCATCTATCTGTCTATGATCCACCCATTGGGTATGAGGCAATTTACGATGAATACTTCAAGACAGAGTTCGACCTTCCTGTCCCTGGCCCCCTTCTTCAGATTCTTGACTTTTACCAACTCAGACTTCCACAAATCATGCCTAACGGACTGAAATTCATCGCCAGCTACTTGCTCTACCTAAGAGCAGCTGAGGTTGATTTTGATTTAAATGTCTTCAGGGGGATGTTTGTGTGTAAGCACAAAGAAAGTTGGTATTACTTTAGTAGGAGATATCCTAATAAAGTAATAAACCATGCTATAAACATCCCCTCTTCTGTAAAGAACTGGAAGGGGAGGTTCTTTTTTATCAAGGCCACAGGGTTACCTGGGAGAACCCTATGGAGATCTGGCCCTGCAAACAACAAGAGGCCAAGCGAGAAATTTTGCAATGAAGCCTCAAAGTTGCTGCATCTTCCTCAGGCCGTGGACTGGAAAAGGGTAGATAGGTCAGTTGTAAAGGCGGCTGACCCATACCACATGGGGTCTCTCCATCAGTATGAAACCCTGGGCTCCTCAGCCTTGGCATCAATCTTGGGTAGGTTTATAGTTCTGGTCGTGTACTGACTGTTTTTGACGTTACGAATATCTTCTAACCGATTTGTTGTTGCGTTTTTCAGGAACCATGGTGTCTGAGGATCCCTCGGACTTGAAGAAAATGGATCCCAAGAAGAGGAAGAGAGGGGATGAATCAGCCTATTCCTCAGATCTGCCATCTTCTAAGGCCTTGCCTGCTCCCTCCGTTGTTCCTCCCACAAAACAAGGTAAAGGAGAAACATTTCTTCGTCGTTGCTGCTATTTGATTTACTTGATTTCAGTGCTTTTAACTCAATTTTTTCATTGCAGCTAAAGCTTCTGCTGGCACTTCCTCTTCTTCCCAAAAGTCTCTTCAGGCTGCAACTCAGTCCTCAAAGAAGAAGACTTCTGGGGCTCCAGCTTTATCCCCCAAATCAGGGGCAAAGGCTGGGGGAGGTGCCAAGAAGACTGCCCCCACTCCAAAGGTCATCATCAAGGCTCCTCAAACTAAGGTGATTCCATCAACTGCGTCAACCATACATCATCAACTGTTGACACCTCCGCTTCTTCCAAAAAGTCTCTTCAGGCTGCAACTCAGTCCTCAAAGAAGAAAACTTCCGGGGCTCCAGCCCTGCCCCCTAAATCTGGGGCAAAGGCTGGGGGAGGTGCCAAGAAGACTGCCCCCAGTCCAAAGGTCGTCATCAAGGCTCCTCAAGCCAAGGTGATTCCACCAACGGTGTCAACCAAAGACGTTCCAACTCCTGAGCCACCCATCTCTGATCTAACCCTGGCTACTCCGGCTGATAACCCAGTCCCTGCAGCACCAGTCACCATACAAACTCCATCATCCCCAATCTCTCCTCCAAGAGGGGTGATCATCCGGGATCCTAAGGATGTCCCCACTGGGAGAGTGGAAATTACTTCAGGAGAGGCCTCCCCTCGAAATCCTTTTGGGAAAATGCCATATGAGGGGGAGCCCTCTCATCAATTCCGCCGAAGATGGAGAAATTTGGTGTTCGGGATTACGGACACTGCTGAACTCCCCGGTGTGGCAAGGAAATTGGCAGATTTATCTGTGCTACCCGTGGATGGGGACTTTTTTGCTTGCCAGGACTAGGAGACTGCTATCGACACTTATTACACAAATATGTCTTTGGTAAGTTATTTTGTTTTGTTTATTGAGCTTCATAATCCTCTCTTAAATTATTTGGATGATAAGCTGATCACGATGGTTGCGTCAGTATCGTGCCCAGGAGTGTGAAATGCTGCATAGAGGTGAGGAGCTGCGCAGATTGGTGGTAAAGCTTTCTGAGGATAATGCTGGACTGAAGAGGGCCAATGATGCATTTGCTGAGACGTCCAGGCCCAATGACTCCAGAGTGGATGAGATAGATGCTGAGCTGAATTCGTTGAGGTCAGAACTAGACTCAATGAAATCAGAGTTGGACTCCCTAAAGTCTGAAAATTCCAAACTGAGAGAAGGAAAAGAGGAGTCTGACACTCAGTTGGCTGTAGTCAATTCACAAGTGGACGAGCTGAAGAGAGTGATCTCTGACTTAGAGCTGGAATCTGCCAAGACCCGGCTGAGTTGGAATCCTCTCAGAAGGAACTCGATATTGCTGAACAAGAAATGTCCCAGCTAGCTCAGCAACTTAAAGCGGAGAAGAAGAGCAAAGCTAAGCTTATTTCTCAATTTGAGTCTCAAGCCGAAGAGATCAAGACATCTGCAGTTGCTGAGTTCAGAAAATCTCAGTATTTTGAAGAAAATTTGATGAGGATGCAAGCTGCTATTTTAGCAATGGGACAGACTTGTGCAATTGACGCCTGCCGGAAATTCTATCCAGACATGGATAAAGAGCATCCTGAGCTTGCTAATCTCCACAATTCTGAGGCCGAAGCCATATTTGATAAGATCCTTGAACAATTCCAAGAAGGCATTGACCTCAGAGAAGCTGGCCGGGAGGAGGGGCAGTAGTATAGGATTTTTCTTGTAATTTTTGTAGTAATAGACCATATACTTAATGGAAATCCAGTTTCTTTCAGCTTCTTTAAGTGTCTTTGTCTTCGGCATGTGAAGTCTTATCTGCTTTATGCAAGTATTTGTCTTTGACTCGCTCTATGTCAATAGTTTGCAAACATCTCTCTTCAGCAGGCACTGCGAAGTTTTGTTTGCTCTATTTCAATAGTTATGCGAGTATTTGTCTTCGACTCGCTCTATGTCAATAGTTTGCAAACATCTCTCTTCAGCAGGCACTGCGAAGTTTTGTTTGCTCTATTTCAATAGTTATGCAAGTATTTGTCTTCGACTCGCTCTATGTCAATAGTTTGCAAACATCTCTCTTCAGCAGGCACTGCGAAGTTTTGTTTGCTCTATTTCAATAGTTATGCAAGTATCTGTCTTTGACTCGCTCTATGTCAATAGTTTGCAAACATCTCTCTTCAGCAGGCACTGCGAAGTTTTGTTTGCTCTATGTCAATAGTTTGCAAACATCTCTCTTCAGCAGGTACTGCGAAGTTTTGTTTGCTCTATTTCAATAGTTATGCAAGTATTCGTCTTCGACTCGCTCTATGTCAATAGTTTGCAAACATCTCTCTTCAGCAGGCACTGTGAAGTTTTGTTTGCTCTATTTCAATAGTTATGCGAGTATTTGTCTTCGACTCGCTCTATGTCAATACTTTGCAAACATCTCTCTTCAGCAAGCACTGCGAAGTTTTGTTTGCTCTATTTCAATAGTTATACAAGTATTTGTCTTCGACTCGCTCTATGTCAATAGTTTGCAAACATCTCTCTTCAGCAGGCACTGCGAAGTTTTGTTTGCTCTATTTCAATAGTTATGCAAGTATTTGTCTTCGACTTCTTGGCTCCGCCAAAATATTTGCCGCCTGACTGAAGTGCAGCTCAACCATGCTTTAACTCGCCGATGACAATAACTTTTAGATAAAGTAAAACCTGTTACTTTAATCCATTTAAGCAAGACGAATAAATCGCAAACTATCTTTGTCCCGATCACTGTTTTATTCAGTATTCAATATCACTAGTAATAATTTACATTTCTCTAGCGTTGCTAAACAAGAGAACCATGAGAGACTTCTTCGGGAAACACTCAGGCCTGCTGAGGTGAAATTCTTCACTGATGTAGAAGCCTTAAATGGGTAGAATGCCAAGTCCTTGGAAAAGTTTTGCCTTCCAAAGTTTGTAACTTGTAAGCCCCATTTGAGCGTACCTCTTCTATTCGATAAGGTCCTTCCCACCTAGGATTGAGAGCCCCAATTGGTGCTGCACAGCTTGCCTCGTTGTTACGCAATAACAATTCCCCTACTTGATAGGATCTTGGCCGTACTCGGGAATTGTAATATTGTGCAATTAGATTTTTTTATTGAGCCATGCGTATATGGGCCCGCTCCCTTTTTTCTTTCAGTTCATCCAAATTCAACCGTAACTCTTGGTCATTGATTCCAGCAGAGTAACAATCTGTTCGGGTAGAGCTGGAACCAATATCGGCTGGAATGACTACCTCAGTGCCATATACTAAGGAAAATGGTGTTTCCTTAGTAGAGGTGGAGGGAGTAGTTCGGTATGCCCATAATACACTTGGGAGTTCTTCTACCCAACTTGCCCCAATTTGATATAGTCGCTTTCGTAGTCCATCCTTGATTGTTCTATTGGCTAACTCAACCTGTCCGTTAGCTTGAGGGTGCGCTACTGAAGTGAATCGTTGCTCAATTTTGAGCTCGGTGCACCAACTCTTAACTGGGTCATCAGCAAATTGCTTCCCATTATCCGATATAAGAACTTGTGGAAGGCCAAAACGACATATGATGTCATTCCACAAGAATTTCTTGATCTGATTTCCCGTTATTGTAGCTAAGGGCTCTGCCTCCACCCATTTAGTGAAATAATCAATAGCCACAACCAAGAATTTGATCGACCCTGGAGCTTGGGGTAGAGGCCCAACAAGATCTATCCCCCATTGTACGAATGGTCAGGTACTTGAAATAGAGGTGAGCTCTTGACTTGGCAAATGTGTCATAGTAGCATTGACTTGGCATGCTGGACATTTTTTGACCAATTCCTCTGCATCGCGCCACAGAGTGGGCCAGTGGTATCCAGCCAGATAGTATTTCCTTACCAACGACCGGGCTCCAGAATGATTTCCGCAGATTCCTTGATGCATCTCTTGAAGGATGTAATCTCCTTCCTCATTGGTCACGCATTTCAACCAAGGCTGCGAAAATGATTTTTTATATAGGTGGTCGTTGAAAAAGGCACACCTGGTTGCCTACAACCGAAGACGCCGAGCCGCACGCTTGTCCTCGGGCTAAACTCCATGCTGTAAGAAATTAATAAGTTCGTCCATCCAGGTGTTGCGATAGTCCACTTGCAGCACTTCGTTTGCATCATAAGCGCGATGTTTTACCAGCTCCACAACTATCTTCTTCCCCAAAGTTGTTGAAGTGGATGATGCTAGCTGAGATAACGCGTCAGCTCTCTTATTGGCAGATCTGGGAATATGTTCGATGCTGAAGTGCTCGAATGCCTGTCCGAGCTGTAGCACTTTTGCCAAATATTTTTTCATGTTTTCCTCTTTAGCCTCATAATCCCCATTGACCTAAGAAACAATCAATTGCGAATCACTTCGGGAGATGATTCGTTCTGCCCCTAACTTTCTCGCGAGGCCTAACCCTGCTATGAGGGCCTCGTACTCGGCCTCATTGTTAGTTGATTCAAAATCAAACCGCAAGGCGTACTCAAATTCTTCTTTGTTGGGGTTGATGATTAGGAGTCCTGCTTCACAGCCATCTTTGGAGGAAGACTCATCCACATATAATATCCATTCAACGACGGGCTTGATATCTTCCTCCACGGATATCCCTTCAGCTAAGAAATCTGCTAATGCCTGGGCCTTAACGGAAGTTCTTGATTTGTATTGGATATCGTACTCTGCAAGCTCTACAGCCCATTTTGCAGCTCGGCCAGATGTGTCTGGCCTTGACAAGATTTGTTTCAAGGGCTGATCAGTGACCACTATGATAGGATGAGCTTGCAGGTAAGGCCTGAACTTCCTCGCTGCCACTACGAGTGCTAACACTATCTTCTCAGCGTTAGGATATCTTACTTCGGGCCCATGTAGAATTTTACTGACGAAATAGATGGGCATTTGCACATTATCCTGCTCCCTGAGCAGAACCGCACTAACTGCTTCTTTGCATGTTGATAGATATATATATAGCTCTTCTCCGGGCAGAGGTGAAGTAAGCGTCGGCACCTCAGCCAAGTGGGACTTTAGTTCGTCGAAGGCTTTTTGGAATTGCTCGTCTCATTGGAAAGCTGTTCTCTTTTTCAAGATTTGGAAGAAAGGAAGGGATCTCTCAGCAGATTTGGATAGAAACCTGCTTAGCGCGGCAATTCGGCCCGTTAACCTCTGCACTTCCTTTATGTTCCTAGGGGGATGCATGTTTTGAATAGCTTCAATTTTAGCAGGGTTTGCCTGTACCCCATCTTTGGAAACCATGTATCCCAAGAACTTTCCAGTACGTACCCCAAATGTGCACTTCTTCAGGTTTAGTCTCATGCGTGAGTCTCTCAACACAGTGAAAACTTCCCTTAAGTTTTTGATATACTGATCAAGAGTCCTGGTCTTGATTAGCATATTATCAATGTAGACCTCAATTATCCGGCCAATTTGTTCACTGAACAAGGTATTGACCAGACGTTGATAAGTGGCCCCAGCGTTCTTCAATCCGAATGGCATAGTTACATAACAATAAGTACCTGACTCAGTTATGAAGGCAGTCTTTTCCTGATCTTCTAATGCCATAAGGATCTGATGATAGCCTTTGAAGGCATCAAAGAAATCAAAGATTTCATGCCCAAGCGTCGAATCCACTAATCTGTCTATTTTTGGTAGCGGGTAACAATCTTTTGGACATGCTTTGTTGACGTCGGTGTAATCTATACACATTCTCCAAGACTCATCCTGCTTGGGGACTACCACTGGGTTGACCAACCAGATTGAAAAAAGTACTTCGGCAATGAATTTTACGGCCAGCAACTTCCTGACTTCTCCTTCAATAACTTTATTCCGTTCCGGTGCGAAATGTCGCTTCTTTTTTTTTACTGGCTTTGCCAAAGGATCAACATTCAGTTTATGCTCAGCTAGATGCGGAGGTATCCTAGGCATATCCTCCGCGGTCCATGCAAAGATAATCGCGAACTCTCTTAGCAAATCCTGCAACTGAGATAGCAATTCAGATGGCATCCAAGTCCTGATTTTTATAACATTTTCAGGTCTGCTTGGATCAAGGATGAAGTCCTGAACTGCATCATCCGACTGTAAGTGTTCCTCATCTGAAGGTATCAGTTCGTCTAGGCTGACTTGCTGAAATGATTCATTCCTCTTAGTGGCAATGGCGTAACAGCTCTGTGCCACTTGTGTATCTCCTTGGATTGTGGCCACTCCCCCTGGAGTGGGAAATTTCATGCTAACGTGCAAAGGTGATACAATGGTCTCTAATGCCACCAAGGCCGGACGGCCCAATATGACGTTGTATGGGGAGACATCCTTGACGACCAGAAAGTCTATCCATATGCATCGATAGGCAGGCGGTTTGCCAAAACTACAGCTGAGCGTAACCAGGCCTGCTGGTCGCACTGCAGCTCCAGTGAAACCGAACAAGGACGAGGTAACTGGTTTCATCAAGGAGTCGGGCAAACCAAGCTGCTGATACACCCGCTAAACATTATATTTACAGCACTGCCGGTATCCACATAAACGCGTCGGACCTGCACAACTCTATCCGGAGGAAGGTGCACACACAGCTCTACCACTAAACCTGCATTGTTGGAGTCTAGAGGAATGAGATCTTCTGGACCATAAGTAGTTCTCTTGCCATCTTAGCCTTTTTAGCTGGTGGATCTGATGAGGTTCCTGAGGAACTAGGTGCTCCTGGGCCTGAGTGAGGTGGGCCTCCAGAAATTGTATATATAATAGCATTGACTTGGGGCTGACCTGCAGCCCCACGCCTCCCCTGCTCTCCATCATCCTCGTTTCTGCGGTGCCGAGGTGGAGATTCTGGAAGGCATTTGTCTTTCTGAGGATCCCTGTGATAGTCTGGGCGGTTGTTCAGGCGTAATCGAGGGTCATAAAACTGTTTTAAATGTCTCTGTTTGATAAGTCGTTTAATAGCCTGAGCCAGTTGCCTGCAATCCTCAGTATCATGCTCGATATCCCTATGGTAGTGGCAATAATACTTAGGATTTCTCTTCATCTTAGGCCTGTTCATGGGCTCTGGTTCTGTCCTCAGACCATCTTTTTCCATGACGGTCAGAATATACTGTTGTGAAGCCAACAGCGGTAAGCCTTCCCTACCACCTTTATCCTTACCGTCTACTCGATCAAACGCACTGCTCCGATCACGATTTTTCCTTCATGGCGCCGGTCCTCCTTCTTCGGACTGGGTCGGCTTTCTTGCTGGGCTGAATGCTCGGCCTCTCTCTTTAACCTGTTTGCTTCTTCTCCTCGGGCAAACTGGTGAGCCTTCTCCAGTCATTCTCTTAAAGTGGTAGGTCCCTCCTCAGCCAGTTGTGAGAAGAGGCGACCTACCCGTAATCCATTAATGAAGGCTGCGGCTTTGACGCTTTCATTTCTGTCACTAACTTGCAGTGACTCGTCTGAAAAGCGTTGCATGTATTGCAACACAGATTCGTCTGGACCTTGCCTCAAGGTCATTAGATGGGATGAGTTCTTCACAAACGGAGTGCTGGACACAAACTGTGACCTAAACTTCTGTGCCAGCTGTTTGAAAGACTTCACAGATTTTGATGGAAGCTCTTGGAACCATCTCCTGGCTTTTCCTCTTAGATACAAAGGGAAAGTTTTGCACCGCAACGGGTCTGGGATGTTTTTCAGACTAATTACAGTTTTAAACTGAAAAAGATGGTCCGTTGGGTCTGTGGTCCCATCATAAGTGTCCATCTTCGGTACCTTAAAACTATCGGGTGCTAAATACTCTGCTATATCCCAGGAGAAAGGACTATCCTGGACTGTTTGCACAAACTCTTGCCTATGCTCTTCACAGTATACCCTCGGCCTGCAAGGGACTTCTTCGTCCCTGGGGACACTTTTCAACGATTTTGACCTCACACTTAAGTGAGGTCTGGACGTATGCTCTGACTCCACGGCTGGAGCCTTGAAACTATGTCTTCTAGCATCCGCCATGAATCCCTTATGCGGTCTAGTAGAGTGGCCTTGTGATACTTCTCTCTGAGGAGGAGGTGGATCAACCTCCATATTTTGCACCTCCGGCTGCTTGCCTTTGAGATGTCGTACCATGGCCTCGAACATTTCCATGTTCTCAACAACGTATTTCATTGCTTTCTCCCTCACTTCCTTTGAAGTTTCAGGGATAGGATCAGGATTAGGCATAGGAGATTCAGGTACCCGAGAAACCTGTTCTAGGGCGGCTGAACGTGTAACCATGCGTCGTGGTGGGTTGGATGACTCACCCAAACCTTCTCGTCCTCCTTTTGTCATAAATAATCGTTAGCTGTTTTGAGCTTGAGCTTTTTATTGGATTAAAGGACTAAGGTGGCCCTTCTTCTAGCGCCAAATGATGAAGCCGGATCTTCACCGAGGGTCTAGACGACCTCAAAATAGTTTCGTCAGTTAACTTGAAGAATTGTTAACTGGGATCGAAAGTGTGTAGTTGGAATATCGCCAAATATCCTGCACAAGTAAGCACAGGTCAGAGGTCTCCAGGGGTTGGCCCCGGGAAAAACCCTTCGACGCTCAAGTCAGTTTGGGCCGTATCTCACTGAGACTTAAAATTTTTAGGGTGAGTTAGAAATTTCTCACAGTACCTGCCGAGAAGCAAAGGGTATGAGCTCGCTTTTGAGTATGAATGTTTTAATTCTGGATCCCCCTCTTTTGTCTTGATTGGCTGGCTTTTATAGACTTTTTCCCACCTTTAGGTCCTGATAGTGGATTATGGATAGGACACTTACTTGGGGCAGAAAGCCTAGGAAGCTGTAGGTTTGCTGATATGATCAATAGCCTGACTGATGTGACTAATAGGCCGGCCTGGTTGATGTGACTAATAGGCCGGTCTGGTTGATGTGACTAATAGACCGATTGTTATAACCTTAGCGTGCTCAGGAAGAATACCCAGCTGTAGTCACTATATTTGAATTGCATCTCTGTCCGAGGGTCCCACGAAGTATTATTGTAATGGGTTCATTTGCTGTGGTACACAGCTGAACCCTGCCAAAATGCGGGACTTGCTGTGGTACACAGCTGAACTCTGCCGAAGTGCGGGACTTGCTGTGGTACACAGCTGAACTATGCCGAAGTGTGGGACTTGGCCTTATCCCGTGGAAGTGGTCTGAAGTGCGGTATCTAGATATAGGATGGCGTTGATGCCGAGGTGCATACCTCAGCACATTCTTCGATGTTATAAGGACGCCATGATGCCCTGCTGAGGTGCCGCTGAGGCTGAACATCCATACTTAGGTGCTGAACTGCTGAACTGCAGTACTTTGTATGCTGGGCTACTGGAATTGAACCGTTGACTGTTGTTGACTAACGCACGATTCAATTATGGTTTATCATTTATATATAACTACGTATTGATTCATTTTTTTTAAATTAATTTATGTCCGGAATACCAAAAATCAAGGTATACATATATACTACTCAAACGTTAATTCACTTCCTAATCAAACCGTCTTGGATTATTTTTCCTAATAATAGAATCATTCCCTTTTTCTTTTACTGGGATGTTAGTCTTCGACGATGCGAAGGCAGCAAAGGCTGGCCAAAAAGATAGTAGAGGATATAACCAAGGGAATTAGAAAATGTATTTGTGATAGTAGAGGAAGAAACTCTCGAAGAAGAGAGACTGAGAAAGTGTTGGAGAAAAGGGGGGAAAATGACAGACGAGAGGAAGATGGGAGTATGAGGCGAAAAAGGGAAATTTCAAAAAAAAAAATAATGTAGTTTTAATAAGAATAATAATTTTTTTATTTCTAATTGAGTTAACGACACATTTTTTTGACTTTGTAATATGACAAAATAAAGCAAAATGACTTTATGAATTGTCTGTGCTTCTTGTAAGTGAAGTAACAGTAAATCGACACAGTATCTGAAGTAAGTTTCATTATACATCATCCAAAAACATTGTTTTCAACATACGGATAAAATTTCGTATATCGGGCGTATAATATTGCGATTTTCTAAATTGTAAGATTTAGAGAAGTTGCTGCCAAGTTCAACCTCGAGCCACTGGGGTCAACCCTAGTAGTTTTATTTGAGCTTATTTGTCTATTGGATTTGGAGAGCAATCGCCAGAATATGGAGGTCGACCATGTACCTTGTGACAGTATTTTATTTTGACATGAAAGCTGCAATGTCAACCGCTAGAATGTTAGGGTCAACTTCGATATTTATTTTTCTTTTTATTTTAATTTAGTTCAATGCCACATAGAAAGTATGGATTGGTTACATTCATAGAATGTTAGAATGTTAGGTCGAACTCTTTATTCCTTGAGATAGAAATATTGTTTGCCTACCGTTTATCCTCTTCAGACTTTAGTGATAGCTTTTGTTGTCGTTAGGATATACTGGATATGATTAACGATTGATGATGATTTTGAACAGCGTCCACTCTAGCATAAACACCGTTCTTTTCCATCTTCTTCTTCCTTTCGTTAATTCTCCTCCATTGTTAACTTTGAAAATTGAACCTTTACATTTTACAATTCTTGGTCTTTTATTTATCTATCAATGAAAGCTTCATCTTCCATTTGTAAGTTCTTTATTTATTGCTTTAATTTCATTATGGGAGCTTAAATCTAGTGAGTTTTCTCATCTGGTTGAATTTCTTGGCTTATAATATAATGAAGTATTGGATGATATGAAATATGAGCAGAATTCATGATATATGCGAATAATTCATTAGGTATATTTATTATGATGTTGAAAAGCTAGGTTTTAGAAATCTTGACTTTGTGATTGAATACATGATTGAGTAGATTGGAAGTTCCTTTATAATCAATTTATGATATAAATAGGTTGAGTATTTATATTTTGAACTAAGTTGGATTAATTGGTTTTAACTCATTAGATTGACAAACTAAGAAGGCTAATGTTGAATATTTTACACTAATGACTTATTAACTTAATGATCATGAGTCTATAGCTGAGTTAATTTAAGTAGATATGGTTAGAAAGTACTTTAACTATTTATATTAAGAAATTCACAATTATTTAAGAAGTGTTGGTTAACTGCTTCATGTATAATTGTATTGCTATTCTAAACGATTCTAGTACTAATTATTTTGATACTGTTTAATTGCATGGTTTATAGTAGTTTGCCCGGCTATTGTTAGTGTAATTTACTTAATTATTGATAAACCATAATTAATCGTCTGTTAGTTAGCAACAGTCAACGGTACAACTCCTGCAGTTTAACGCTCAAGTATTGTTGTTCAGCAGTTCAGCGCCCAAGCATTGCTGTTCAGCCTTGGCTGCACTTCAGCGGGGCTGCACGACACTCATTATATTATCGAAGAATATACCAAGGTTTGCACCTCGACACAAACTTCAACTTATGTCCAAGTGCCGCACCTCAGACTACTTCAGCTAGATTCAACGTTGTACTTCAGCAAGACTTGACCTTGCATTTCGGCAAGGCTTAGTTGGGCACTTCAGCGAAGGAATCAAGCACAACGTTACATCGAGGAACCATCAGGCAGAAGTGCAATTCGAATATAATGATTACAGCTGGTTATTCAGCCTGTACACGCCAAGGTCATTCCAGCAGACCTATTAGTCACATCAGCCGGTCTACAAGTCACATCAGCAGACTTACGGTGTCCTAGGCTTTCTGCCCCAAGCAAACATCTCATCCGCCTTCAGAGGCCAAGGGCGGGAAAAGGCTAATAAAAGCAAGCCAATCCTGACCTGAAAAGGGATCCGAAATCCAAACATCGACATCCTAAAGCAAATTCATACACTTTGCTCTTCAGCTCATACTATGAGAAATACTTAACTCACCATCTAAATTATATTCTCAGTGAGAAATGGCCCAAACTGACTTGAGCGTCGGAGGGTTTTTCCCGGGGTCATCCCCCCGGGACCTCTGATCTGTGCTTCCTTGTGCAGGACATTCATGAAGCTATTCCAGCTACTCTCTTCTCACCAGCTGACAACGTTAATTTGAAGTCATCTTAACCCTTGGTGAAGATCCGGCTTCATCATTTGGCGCTAGAAGGAGGGCCCCTTAGTCCCTTAATCCAGTAAAAAAGTTCAAACTAAAAACAGCCAACATTTACCTATGGCAAAGGGTCGTCGAGAAGGTTTGGGTGAGTCATCCATCCCACCACGACGCATGGTTACGCGTTCAGGTGTCCCAGAACAGGTTTCTCGGGTACCTGAATCACCTATGCCTAATCCTAATCCTGTCCCGGAAGTTTCAAGGGAAGTAAGGGATAAAGCAATAAAATACGTTGCTGAGAACATGGAAGTGTTCGAAGCCATGGTACAACATCTCAAAGGCAAGCAGCCAGAGGTGCGAAATATAGAGGTAGATCCACCTCTTCCCCATAGAGAAGTATCACAAGGCCAATCTTCTAGACCGCATAAAGGTTTTATGGCGGATGCTAGAAGACATAGTTTCAAAGCTCCAACCGTGGAGTCAGAACATATGTCCAGACCTCACTTAAGTGTGAGGTCAAAGTCTCTGAAAAGCGTCCCCAAGGACGAAGAAGTTCCTCGCAGGCCGAGAGCCTACTACGAAGAGCACATGCAAGAGTTTGTGCAAGCAGTCCAGGAAAGTCCTTTTTCCTCGGATATAGCAGAGTATTTGGCACCGGACAGCTTTAAGGTGCCAAAGATGGATACTTATGATGGGACCACAGACCCAACGGATCATTTTTTCCAGTTTCAAACTGCAATGAGTCTGAAAAGCATTCCAGACCCTTTGCGTTGCAAGACTTTCCCTTTATATTTAAGGGAAAAGGCCATGAGATGGTTCCAAGAGCTTCCATCAAAATCTGTGAAATCTTTCAAACAGCTGGCACAGAAGTTCAAGTCACAGTTCGTGTCCAGCACCCCATTTGTGAAGAACTCTTCTCATCTGATGACCTTGAGACAAGGTCCAGATGAATCTGTGTTAAAATACATGCAGCGTTTCTCAGATAAGTCACTGCAGGTCAGTGACAGAAATGAAGATGTCAAAGCTGCTGCTTTTATTAATGGTCTCCGAGCTGGCCGCCTCTTTTCTCAACTAGCTGAAGAGGGGCCTACAACTCTAAGAGAATGCTTGGAGAAAGCCCACCAGTTTGCCTGTGGAGAAGAGGCAAATAGATTAAAGAGGGAGGCTGAGCAAGGAGCTCGGCAGGAAAGCTGATCCAGTTCAAAAAAGGACGATCGGCGCCATGAAGGGAAAAACCGTGATCGGCGCAGTGCGTTCGATCGCATAAGCGGAAAGAACAAGGGTGGTAAGGAGGGCTTACCACTGTTGGCCTCACAAGAGTATATTTTGACCGTCACGGAAAAAGACAGTCTGAGGACAGATCCAGAGCCTCTGTACGGGCCTAGGACAAAGAGAAATCCTAAACTCTATTGCCGCTACCATAGAGATATCGGGCATGATACAGAAGATTGCAGGCAGTTGGCTCAGGCTATTAAACGACTGATCAAACAAGGTCATTTAAAACAGTTTTATGACCCTCGATCACGCCTGAACAACCGTCTGGATTTCCACAAGGACCCCCAGAAAGACAAGTGCCGACCGGAGTCTCCACCTCGGCATCGCAGGACTAATGATGATGAGGAGCAAGGAAGGCGTGGGGCTGCAGGTCAGCCCCAAGTCAATGCCATTATATATACAATCTCTGGAGGTCCACCTCGCTCAGGCCAAGGAGCACCTAGTTCCTGAGGAACCTCGTCAGATCCACCATCTAAAAGAGCCAAGATGGCAAGAGAGTTGACTTATGGGCCAGAAGATCCCATGCCTCTGGACTCCAACAACACATGTTTAGTAATAGAGTTGTGCATACACCTATCTCCTGGTAAAGTTGTGCATGTCCGACGTGTTTATGTGGACCCCGGCAGTGCCGTGAATATAATGTTCTATCGGGTATATCAGCAGCTTGGTTTACCTGACTCCTTGATGAGGCCTGTCACTTCTTCCTTATATGGTTTCACGGGAGGTGCAGTATGGCCAGCAGGACTGGTCACACTCAGCTGCAGTTTTGGCAAACCCCCGGCCTATCGGTGTATATGGATAGACTTTTTAGTCGTCAAGGAAATGTCTGCATATAACGTCATTTTGGGACGGCCAGCTTTGGTAGCATTGGAGGCCATTGTATCACCTATGCACATCAGCATGAAGTTTCCCACTCCAGGGGGAGTGGCAACTATACAAGGTGATACACAAGTGGCACAGAGTTGTTACGCTATTGCTACCAAGGGAAATGAATCAGTTCAGCAAGTCAGCCTTGATGAACTAATACCTTCAGATGAGGAACACTTACAGTCGGATGATGCAGTGCAGGACTTCGTCCTTGATCCGAGTAGACCTTAAAATGTCATAAAGATCGGGACCTGGATGTCATCTGAACTGTTAGCTCAGCTACAGGAATTGCTGAGAGAATTCGCGATTATTTTCGCATGTACAGCTGAAGACATGCCAGGGATTCCTTCACATCTGGCTGAGCATAAACTAAATGTTGATCCTTTGGCGAAGCCAGTAAAGCAGAAGAAGCGACACTTTGCACCAGAAAGGAATAAAGTCATTGAAGAAGAAGTCAAAAAGTTATTGGCTATAAAATTCATTGTTGAAGTGCTTTATCCGATCTGGTTGGCTAACCCAGTGATGGTCCCCAAGCAGGATGAGTCTTGGAGAATGTGTATAGATTACACTGACCTCAACAAAGCATGTCCAAAAGATTGTTACCCACTTCCGAAAATTGATAGGTTAGTGGATTCAACACTTGAGCATGAAATCTTTGATTTCTTGGATGCCTTCAAAGGCTATCATCAGATTATCGTGGCATTAGAAGATCAAGAAAAAACTGCTTTCATAACAGAGTCAGTCACTTATTGTTATGTAACTACGCCATTTGGATTGAAGAATGCCGGGGCCACCTATCAACGTCTGGTCAATTCCTTGTTCAGTGAACAAATTAGCCGGATAATGGAAGTCTCATTGACGATATGCTTATTAAGAGCATGACTCTTGATCAGTATATTCAAAACTTAAGGGAAGTTTTCACTGTGCTGAGAGACTCACGCATGAGACTAAACCCGAAGAAGTGCACGTTTGAAGTACGCACTGGAAGGTTTCTGGGGTACATGGTTTCCAAAGAAGGGGTACAAGGTTTCCCCCAGGAATGTAAAGGAAGTGCAGAGGTTAACGGGCCGAATTGCCGCGCTGAGCAGATTTCTATCCAAGTCTACTGAGAGGTCCCTTCCTTTCTTCCAGGTTCTGAAGAAAAAGACATCTTTCCAGTGGGACGATCAATGTCAGAAAGCCTTCCACGATCTGAAGTCCCATTTGGCTGAGGTGCCAATGCTTACTTCACCTCTACCTGGAGAAGAGCTTTATATATATCTCTCAACGTGCAAAGAAGCTGTAAGCGCAGTCCTGCTCAGGGAACAGGATAATGTGCAAAGGTCCATCTATTTCGCAAGCAAAATTTTACATGAGCCTGAAGGGAGATACCCCAATGCTGAGAAGGTAGTTTTGGCACTTGTAGTGGCAGCGAGGAAGTTCAGGCCTTACCTGCAAGCTCATCCTATTATAGTGGCCACTGACCAGCCCTTAAAACAAATCTTATCAAGGCCAGACATATCTGGCCGAGCTGCAAAATGGGCTGTGGAGCTTGCAAAGTATGATATCCAATACATATCAAGAACTTCTATTAAAGCCCAAGCATTAGCAGATTTCTTGGCTGAAGGGATATCCTTGGAGGAAGATATCAAGCCAATGGCTGACTGGACATTATATGTGGATGGGTCTTCCTCCAAAGATGGTTGTGGAGTAGGACTCCTAATCATCAACCCCAACAAAGAAGAATTTGAATACGCCTTGCGATTTGACTTTGAATCAACTAACAACGAGGCAGAATACGAGGCCCTCATAGCAGGACTAGTGTAGCGACCCATCCCGAGCCCTGGTACTCGAAACGACTCACCTGCCGTATTTCGCTAAGGAGAATACAAGGCGTCAAAGTCAAAACGTATACTCATCAGCGGAAGTTAAAATAAAAAACCTCGAAATCATCAATAACATAAGTGAATGTCAAAAGTCTAGGTCAAACCTAAGTCAATGTCGAGAATATAAATAATAACAACTACGTCTCCAAACTCCCTAAGCTAAAAAAAACCCACAAGTCTCTATTCCTCAAAGTCCTCAGTAGCCACGTTCCATCAACTCTCTTGTCCTTGGTCATTCTCTACGTAAACCCACTCGAGCTCCTGATCATTTGAAAAAAATAGGAAGGGAGTGGGATGAGCGACAAGTCGCCAGTAAGTAATCCCACTATACTTACCATGGGATCATACACGGAGAAGCAAGTGTGATAAAAATATAACAACATAAAGTAATAGCATGCTTCTCTTCGCAAGTAAATTTTCAATTCTGCCCCTAACATCCAAAAGCAAACAGAGCAAATAGATTCAACAAAAAACGTGAAAAAGTCCAATAAAGTACGTAACAAAGTCCGATTAGAGGTTAGTCCAAATCCAAAATCGATGATGCAAATCTTCAACTATGCATTGTCAAAATGTCCAAAGTCAAAGGCCCAAAATGTAAAAGTCCAAAAGCCCAAAGTTTCCAAAATCCGAGTTAGCCGGTCCAATGTCCAAAATCCAAATCCGAGTACAACCCGGTCAAAATCCAATTATCAATGTGTCAAAATCCAAAACTTGGCTAAAACGGTCAAAATAATGCAATGGATATAGCACTTTCCCTACAAATGACTTATACCGTAAGACTTACGAATTGGTCCCCCAATAGTCAATATGCCCCGGCGCTCTATATCACAATAGCCAATATGCCGTAGCCCTAATGGCGGCCAATATGTCCGGGCGCTCTATATCCAAAATAGCCAATATGCCCGGACGCTCCGTTTGTTTGGAACCAATCCGGCTTAACAATATACTTCAAGTATAGGGGTGAATTTTCAAAAATATGAAAATGCAACTTTCGAAAATCATTTTCCAAGTACCAAAGTTAGTCTAAATTACCAAAATAGGCCAAAATATCCAATTCATCAAAACTACCAAGTTATCCTCCAAATACCAAATAAGTCCAAACAAATAATCCAAACGCCACAAGTCCAAAATACTAAATATCCCTCTGCCAACCCCCTGTCCGAAACTACGCTTCTAATATTAATATGTATATCTTCCCAATTTATAGTGGCCAGTGGCTTCAAAATTACTATTCATGCCATTCACACATACCACAGCAACCATTATCAAACTTGGCTTCTTTTTTTTCCTGCACCTTTATTCGCATATATACCACATCGGTTACTTACCAATTTGAATACAACAATTAGCAGCAATACGCAACTCACGACAGTAACCTATACACATATTTTAAATAGCACACATAACAATTGTTAGTATATGTGTCCTAGGCCATGATTTGGATATTTATGTTATGCATTTATTATTAATAAAAGAGGTTTTATTATCATTATTGTTGATTAGTATGTTACACAATTTTGATATATGTCCCTGATTCATTATTGTTATGGAGATAAAATAATTTATAATCGGTATGAGTATTGATTTGATAATCATAAGATGATTATGTGTATGGTGATATGAATCAATCTCATAGATACTTGTTAGAGAACAGTGTATTGGATAGACCCATCATGAGATTGCTACATGGATTAGCGTCATAAGTAAATCTCATGATAGTCATGTTTTAATCATTTGACTTGAGATTGTCATTGTTTCCAACATAAGGACTATTATATTTTGACATGATCAAACGTTATCCGTAACTGGATAATAATAAAGGTCATGATTGAATGTGGTAGAAATTATGTAGAGGATATTGAACAATCAAGATAGAATTTGTCCCTCTCTTCTGAGAGAGA
Organism: Eustoma russellianum; assembly: GCA_036186865.1. Lineage (NCBI taxonomy): Eukaryota > Viridiplantae > Streptophyta > Magnoliopsida > Gentianales > Gentianaceae > Eustoma > Eustoma russellianum. The sequence continues at coordinate 27,564,329 of AP025061.1, read as the reverse complement.
TATCTTTGGGCCCCTCGATTAGTGAGATTGTGAAATGCATGGCCGTGCTCAAATGAATTGATAGTGTGATCAATATCATTTGTTTTATCAGTCTACTTAGAGATCGAGTAATCATATGTTTGAACAATATAAGTATGACGCTGACCATGACTTATGTTCAAACTAGATATCATGTGACAAAGAGATTAATGCATGTACTATTATTAGGCTAGTTGGACTTTACTCGTATTAATTGGGTAGTCGTAATGCCTTGCTAGAGGCCAATTACGACTTGTTGGTTTAATAGCGATTTAATCAACTGCCAATTAATATGGGCCTATCGGGTCACACACAAGAATGCGTATGGCTGAGATTAATAATATTAATAATATTAATATTGGATATTAATTATTATTATTATTATTATTATTATTATTATTATTATTATTATCGTTTTAATATTAATAATATTAATATTGGATATTAATTATTATTATTATTATTATTAATTTCGTTTTTTTGTATATATTTATATCATCGGATAATAACAGAGAATCCATATCTGATATGGTTGTTGATTGGTTTTATCTAATCCTAACATAATCCGTATCTGGTACGGATTATGATAGACGTTGGCAAATCCGATCTGGAATCGGATTTTGATATCTATATATATGTATGGAGCTTGGCGTATCATGTACACCATGCAAGCAGCAAAAACGAAATAACAGAAAAAACGAAAGATCCTAGAATCGTTTTTGTGAAAAACGAGTTCTTCAGCCGCGCCGTTTGAGGAGCTAGCACTCCGGGCGGGAGCGTTCGTGTGGATACTGACAGAGGGTGTTCGTGATTTCGCACCTCTTCCATCTGCAGATTTCGAATCTTCGGAGGTAATTTTTGAGTTTTTTTCATCGATTAAACGAACAACATGGACCTTGGTAGGAAATCAGAGATCAAGTTTTGTTTTTTCGCTGCGCGCTTTGCAGTGATCTCGTATGATTTCCTAACAACAATAATTAATATAACCATATGAATAGGTGCATACTATATTTCGTCGCTGACAGATTTCAACAATCTTAATTCATGATGCTTACACGTACGGCTACACACCCACACAGCACTTGCAATTTGCTTTGTAAAATTCATACAACACTTTTTATATATACATATTAACACACGGTATAAATATATTATTATATATGTTTGCAGGATCAAGCATCAATTTGTGGCGCCTGTCTACCCATATATTCGGCATCAACAACTCCAAAAGAAAGTCTCCATGTGCATATATATATATTCAATTAACTCAATACATTCAAGTAGACATATACATACATATATATATATATATATATATATATATATATATATTCAATTAACTCAATACATTCAAGAAGACATATACATATATATATCAACCATCTATACAATCATAATTACATCATGCATGATCCGAGTTTATAACGAACATAACATATAGAATTTTCGCAAAACATAGCAAGTATAGGGATATTACTTATCTGAATTACGTATACTATACAGTACAATTGAATCTAAGGTTGAATGGTTGAAGCGAAATCTTTTCTTTTTTCCCTTTTCTACCTCTCGGATGATGACTCAAGGGGGGCTGCGCTATACTTTTTTTTTCCTTTTTTGTTATGCTGGGCCGAAAGTTTGCAAAAGCAAACAAATTTGATTGCTGCTATTTGCAATTTAATTGATGTTGTTGTTGCTGGCTTGTTGCAGGGTTGAATGGTGGCTACGGGAATGAAGATAAATTTGCTGGAGGCGTTTTCTTCCAGCAGGGGGCGGCAGCAGGTTTTGGTAGGGTGTCTGTATAATTTACTTAGGTTAGGGTAATAAATAGATGGGTATAAGGTTAGACAATTAGGTATATTCCTTTTTGATATAGTTTATCTAAGAAGACGACTCTATTTGAAATTTGAGTTTCCATACAACTGTCTAGGATAATGTCTATCCTAAGTGGGTATTTCCTAATACAATTCTTAATTAGTTAGGATAATTCTCAAGTTTTACTTATAATTCATTTCCAAATAATAATAACGGAAGGAAAAAACGGTCTTAACACTCCTCTCCCCTTATAAAAAGTTTCGTCCTCGAAACTTACGTACCTTAGTCGAATAAGTGGGGATACTTCTCCCGCACCTCGTCTTCGAGCTCCCATATGGCCTCTCGCTCGGTATGGTTCGACCACTGAACTTTAACATAAGGGATGACTCTTCTCCTTAGTACTTGATCTTTACGATCTATGATGCGCACTGGAGTCTCTTCATATGTCGCGTCACTTCTCATCTTCAATGGTCGAGCCTCTAACACATGGCTCGGATCAGAAACATATCGCCTCAGCTGCGATACATGAAAGACATTGTGCACTTGCGACAACACCGGAGGTAGCGCTAGTCGATAGGCCAATGTCCCAATCCGCTCCAACACTTCGTAAGGACTAATATACCTTGGGCTCAACTTGCCCTTCTCACCGAACCTCATCACAGCTTTTGTTGGAGAAACTTTTAAATAAAACTTTTCACCCAATGCGAACTCCAATGGTCTCCTCTTAGAATCCACCCAACTCTTGCTTCGATCCTGAGCTGTCTTGAGCCTCTCATGAATAATCTTAACCTTCTCCAATGTTTGCTCAACCAACTCAGGTCCAATGATAGACTTCTCTCCAACCTCGTCCCAATAAAGCGGCGATCGACACTTCCTCCCATAAAGAGCTTCAAAAGGCGCCATGCCGATAGCACTATGATGACTATTATTGTATGAGAATTCCATAAGTTTCACCATGTTATCCCAATTACCTTTAAAGTCCAAGGCGCACGCTCGTAGCATGTCTTCGAGAGTTTGTATAGTTCGCTCTGACTGTCCATCAGTTTGGGGGTGAAATGCCGTACTCAGCTTCAACTCGGTCCCCATGACTCTCTGATATACTGTACAAAATCTCGATGTAAACCTTGGGTCTCGGTCCGACACAATGCTCACTGGAACTCCATGTAGACTGACGACATTATCAACACAAAGGGCCACTAACTTCTCCATCGTCGCTTCACTCGAAACTGGTAAAAAGTGTGCGGACTTTGTCAGCCGGTCTACAATAACCCAAATCACGTCGTTGCCGCTTCGTGTCTTAGGGAGCCTTGCGATAAAATCCATAGTAATATGCTTCCATTTCCATTCTGGAATCTCTAATGGCTGTAGATAACCTCCAGGACGCTGATGTTCGGCCTTAACTTGTTGAAAAACCAAACATCGAGACACAAATTCGGCGATCTCGCGCTTCATACCGTACCACCAATAGTTCTTCTTCAGTTCATTGTACATCTTGGTTGAACCTGGATGGATGGATAGTCGAGTATTGTGTCCTTCCTTCAACAATTCTTTCCTCAACGCTTCATCATTCGGCACACATAACCGTCCCCGAAACCGAAGGCCTCCATCATTTGACAACTGAAAATCATCAATCTGTTCAGTCTGGAGTCTATCTCGAATGTCGCTGAGAGTAGCATCATTCTTCTGGGCGTCTCTAATTCGGTCCATTAAGTGTTGGAGTAATGATCAGCGTTGCTAAGACGTTCGCTGTAGAATCAACAATGTCTAGATCGAACTCTTCAATCTCACGCTCCAATGGGGTTTGTCTTGCGTGATTCGACTTCCGACTCAGTGCGTCGGCCACTCTATTAGCCTTTCTCGGATGATAATTGATGGCCAAATCATAGTCTTTTATCAACTCTAACCATCGTCTCTGCCTCATATTTAACTCCTTCTGCGTAAATAGGTACTTGAGGCTTTTATGATCCGTGAAGACCTCACACTTCTCTCCATATAAGTAGTGGCGCCAAATTTTGAGTGCAAATACAACCGCAGCGAGCTCCAAGTCATGTGTAGGGTAGTTTTGCTCGTACGGTTTCAATTGTCTCGAAGCGTAAGCAATGACCCTTTCTCCTTGCATCAATACGCACCCTACAAAGAAAGCGTTAGGCTCGAGTTTATATGTACATAATCATAAATTGAATTTTATATACATATACCTAGTCTATTTTTTGAGGCATCACTATAGATGACCAACCCTTCGGTACCAGAGGGTTGTGCCAATACTGGTGTAGTCGTCAACCTCCGCTTCAACTCAGCAAAACTTTTCTCGCATTTGGAGGTCCATTCAAACTTGGTCTTTTTCTGAGTCAGTCGACTCAGTGGTACTGTAATCCTCGAAAATCCTTCCACAAACTTGCGGTAGTACCCAACAAGGCCAAGAAAACTGCGCACCTCAGTGACATTGATAGGTCGGGGCCATTCCGTAATCGCCTCTATCTTTTTTGGATCTACAGCAATGCCATCTTCAGAGATCACGTGACCCAAGAAGGCCACACTTCTCAGCCAGAACTCACATTTGCTGAATTTTACATACAGTTTCTTCTTCCAATGAATCTCCAATATCTCTCGCAATTGTTCAGCGTGTGTTTCTTCATCAGACGAATAGACCAAGATGTCATCGATGAACACCACAACGAATCGATCCAGCTGCTCACGGAACACTGTGTTCATCAGATCTATAAACGCCGCAGGTGCATTCGTCAGTCCAAAGGGCATCACAAGAAACTCGTAGTGCCCATATCTGGTGCAGAATGCCGTCTTCGCTATATCCTCTGCCTTAATTCTCAACTGATGGTAGCCCGATCGGAGATCAATCTTTTTGAATACTTTGGCGCCCTGCATACAATTCTGGTTTCACACGTGTTGATAATTCCACTATGAAAAACTTACAAAATGGGAAGTGTTACCTTTAACTGGTCAAAGAGGTCATCGATCCTTGGTAGCAGGTATCTGTTCTTTATCGTGATCTTATTAAGCTCACGAAAGTCAATGCAGAGCCGCATGCTACTGTCTTTCTTCTTTACGAACAAAACCGGTGCTCCCCAAGGTGAACACTCGGCCTTATAAACTTACGGTCTAGCAGTTCTTGTAACTGCTCCTTGAGCTCTTTCAACTCCGTCGGAGCCATTCTATAAGGTGCTTTCGAGATTGGTTCTGCTCCTGGTATGAGATTGATCTCGAACTGCACTTCCCTGTTTGGTGGTAAACCTGGTAGCTCGTCAGGGAAGACATCCTTAAATTCCCGAACAACTGGAATATCGTCAATTGATGGAGTTTCAGCATCAGAATTCAGGGCATACACAAGAAAACCCTCATCTCCTTTTTGCAATGCTTTGTATGCTCGTGCTGCAGTCAAATAGATGTTGCGTGGCAACTTCTTCAATTTCGTGTTCCCTTGATAAATAAACTCTTTCTTGGTATGGTCCTTGAACACAACCTGTTTCTGCCTACAGTCGATGTGGGCATAATACATTGACAGCCAATCCATGTCTAGAATCACGTCGAAATCACTCATCTGAATCGGTATCAGCGTTGCTTCGAACTCTCGATCCTCCATCTCCAGTAAGCAATTTTTGTACAAATGATGGGAGACAATCACTTGATCTCCAGCTGCAACACATGGTAGGGTGTCTCTAGCCATTCCGGACTGCTTTGAAGGTTCTTGACAAACCTCTTAGCAACGAACGAGTGGCTAGCTCCACTATCAAATAAAACATTTGCTGGGACTCTATTTAGTTGGATGACACCTAAGGAATTAGGGGTTCAAACACAGAGTTACGCAGATAATATTATCTTAATTGAATAAAAACTCAAAACAGTAAATGTACCTATGACAACGTCGTGGGATCCCTGCACCTCAGTGTCGGTCATGACGTGTACTCGTGCATTCGGTCGCGACTGACCTTTCGGCTTCTGCAGCTGCGTTGCTTCTTTGAGAGGTATTCTGCGCGGTTCAGGACAGTCTTTTATCATGTGGCCAACCTTGCCACAGTTGAAACATGCACCTATTTTCCTCCAACATTCTCCGGTGTGCCGGTTCCCACACACCGCGCAGACTGGAATCCCTGTAGGCTGACCTCTGGCAACCTGCTACTGCTGTGGTTGGGGCTGCGGTCCTGGTGGCTGGGGTCGGAACGGTCGTCCCCCAACCTGGCGCTTGGGCATCTTGACCCAACGTCCGGGTCTACTACCACTAATCTCCTCCCACGGCCGCTTGTTTTTCTCCTCAGCCGCCAGCCTTTTCACATCTGCCTCAACTCGAAGACATGCCTCTAACAATTCACTGAAATTTTTCGCATTCGCATTCACAATGCCTGAACGGATGCGAGAGTTTAAACTTGTCTCAAACTTCAGCATCTTAAGACGTGCATCTGTCATCATCGATGGAACGAACCTACCAAGAGCATGGAACTGGTTTGAATACTCTGATACAGATAGGCTCCCCTAAGTCAGAGCCTGGAAAGCAACCATCTTCTGCAAAGTAGCCGTCGCTGGTACGTAATACTTCCGAAACTCCTCCCGAAACTGGTGCCACGTGACTGGCTGATGGAGGTTCAACACGGCCCCATTCCACCATTCCTTTGCCTCTGCCAATAGGAATGGTGTGACCACTTCTACTCGGATCTCCTCGGGTACCTGTAACAAGCGTAAATTATTCTCAACCTCCTTTAACCATGCCTCCGCCACATCAGAATTAGTGCTGCCTTTAAATGTAGGGACATGAGCCTTCTTCATCTCCTGATAGAAGAATCGAAGGCCCGTCTGTGGTGGAGGAGGAGGTGGCGGCGGCTGGTTTTGGTGCTACTGCTGATGAGCCAGAAGCTGCACTATCGCATTCAGTGCATCAGTCAAAGCCTGAGGCACATCACCCTGGTTATTTCCGTTGCCGTTGCCGTTGTGATCTCTTCTTGGTGGCATGATGCTGTGACAACATGTTAGACACAATTTTATCAATATATAAATATATATATAATCTTAAAAATCAACAGAATTGAAACGATCGAGTATAGGTAGATAAAATGCAAAATTCAAAACTTAATAACATAAGGAACAAAAATGCCTAACCCTATGTATTCGTGCCTCACCCGATCATCACTTAAGTCTAATATTTAAAACTTAATTCTAAGTCAATAATTAGTGTCAAAATACTTAAGTCCAAAATTCTATCATAGGGACAAAATCGTGACTTAATTTCTAAGATCATAGCCTAAATCTACGTTTTCGCCGTGGATCTAGAGCCATGCTCTGATACCACCTGTAGCGACCCGTCCCGAGCCCTGGTACTCGAAACGACTCACCTGCCGTCAAAGTCAAAACGTATACTCATCAGCGGAAGTTAAAATAAAAAACCTCGAAATTATCAATAACATAAGTGAATGTCAAAAGTCTAGGTCAAACCTAAGTCAATGTCGAGAATATAAATAATAACAACTACGTCTCCAAACTCCCTAAGCTAAAAAAAACCCACAAGTCTCTATTCCTCAAAGTCCTCAGTAGCCACGTTCCATCAACTCTCTTGTCCTTGGTCATTCTTTACGTAAACCCACTCGAGCTCCTGATCATCTGAAAAAAATAGGAAGGGAGTGGGATGAGCGACAAGTCGCCAGTAAGTAATCCCACTATACTTACCATGGGATCATACACGGAGAAGCAAGTGTGATAAAAATATAACAACATAAAGTAATAGCATGCTTCTCTTCGCAAGTAAATTTTCAATTCTGCCCCTAACATCCAAAAGCAAACAGAGCAAATAGATTTAACAAAAAACGTGAAAAAGTCCAATAAAGTACGTAACAAAGTCCAATTAGGGGTTAGTCCAAATCCAAAATCGATGATGCAAATCTTCAACTATGCAATGTCAAAATGTCCAAAGTCAAAGGCCCAAAATGTAAAAGTCCAAAAGCCCAAAGTTTCCAAAATCCGAGTTAGCCGGTCCAATGTCCAAAATCCAAATCCAAGTACAACCCGGTCAAAATCCAATTATCAATGTGTCAAAATCCAAAACCCGGCTAAAACGGTCAAAATAATGCAATGACTATATCACTTTCCCTACAAATGACTTATACCGTAAGACTTACGAATTGGTCCTCCAATAGTCAATATGCCCCGGCGCTCTATATCACAATAGCCAATATGCCGGGGCGCCCTAATGGCGGCCAATATGTCCGGGCGCTCTATATCCAAAATAGCCAATATGCCCGGACGCTCCGTTTGTTTGGAACCAATCCGGCTTAACAATATACTTCAAGTATAGGGGTGAATTTTCAAAAATATGAAAATGCAACTTTCGAAAATCATTTTCCAAGTACCAAAGTTAGTCTAAATTACCAAAATAGGCCAAAATATCCAATTCATCAAAATTACCAAGTTATCCTCCAAATACCAAATAAGTCCAAACAAATAATCCAAACGCCACAAGTCCAAAATACTAAATATCCCTCTGCCAACCCCCTGGCCGAAACTACGCTTCTAATATTAATATGTATATCTTCCCAATTTATAGTGGCCAGTGGCTTCAAAATTGCTATTCATGCCATTCACACATACCACAGCAACCATTATCAAACTTGGCTTCTTTTTTTTGATGCACCTTTATTCGCATATATACCACATCGGTTACTTACCAATTTGAATACAACAATTAGCAGCAATACGCAACTCACGACAGTAACCTATACACATATTTTAAATAGCACACATAACAATAATTAATATAACCATATGAATAGGTGCATACTATATTTGGTCGCTGACAGATTTCAACAATCTTAATTCATGATGCAGACACGTACGGCTACACACCCACACAGCACTTGCAATTTGCTTTGTAAAATTCATACAACAGTTTTTATATATACATATTAACACACGGTATAAATATATTATTATATATATGTTTGCAGGATCAAACATCAATTTGTTGCGCCTGTCTACCCATATATTCGGCATCAACAACTCCAAAAGAAAGTCTCCATGTGCATATATATATATATATATATATATATATATATATATATATATATATATATATATATATATTCAATCAACTCAATACATTCAATTAGACATATACATATATATATCGACCATCTATACAATCATAATTACATCATGCATGATCCGAGTTTATAACGAACATAACATATAGAATTTTCGTAAAACATAGCAAGTATAGGGAGATTACTTACCTGAATCATGTATACTATACCGTACAATTGAATCTAAGGTTGAATGGTTGAAGTGAAATCTTTTCTTTTTTTCCCTTTTCTACCTCTCGGATGATGACTCAAGGGGGCTGCGCTATACGTTTTTTTTTCTTTTTGTTATGCTGGGCCAAAAGTTTGCAAAAGCAAACAAATTTGATTGCTGCTATTTGCAATTTAATTGATGTTGTTGTTGCTGGCTTGTTGCAGGGCTGAATGGTGGCTACGGGAATGAAGATAAATTTGCTGGAGGCGTTTTCTTCCAGCAGGGGGCGGCAGCAGGTTTTGGTAGGGTGTCTGTATAATTTACTTAGGTTAGGGTAATAAATAGATGGGTATAAGGTTAGACAATTAGGTATATTCCTTTTTGTTATAGTTTATCTAAGAAGACGACTCTATTTGAAATTTGAGTTTCCATACAACTGTCTAGGATAATGCCTATCCTAAGTGGGTATTTCCTAATACAATTCTTAATTAGTTAGGATAATTCTCAAGTTTTATTTATAATTCCTTTCCAAATAATAATAACGGAAGGAAAAAAACGGTCTTAACACTCCTCTCCCCTTATAAAAAGTTTCGTCCTCGAAACTTACGTACCTTAGTCGAATAAGTGGGGATACTTCTCCCGCACCTCGTCTTCGAGCTCCCATGTGGCCTCTCGCTCGGTATGGTTTGACCACTGAACTTTAACATAAGGGATGACTCTTCTCCTTAGTACTTTATCTTTACGATTTATGATGCGCACTGGAGTCTCTTCATATGTCACGTCACTTCTCATCTTCAATGGTCGAGCCTCTAACACATGGCTCGGATCAGAAACATATCGCCTCAGCTGCGATACATGAAAGACATTGTGCACTTGCGACAACACCGGAGGTAGCGCTAGTCGATAGGCCAATGTCCCAATCCGCTCCAACACTTCGTAAGGACCAATATACCTTGGGCTCAACTTTCCCTTCTCACCGAACCTCATCACACCTTTGGTTGGAGAAACTTTTAAATAAACCTTTTCACCCAATGCGAACTCCAATGGTCTCCTCTTAGAATCCACCCAACTCTTGCTTCGATCCTGAGCCGTCTTGAGCCTCTCATGAATAATCTTAACCTTCTCCAATGTTTGCTCAACCAACTCAGGTCCAATGATAGACTTCTCTCCAACCTCGTCCCAATAAAGTGGCGATCGACACTTCCTCCCATAAAGAGCTTCAAAAGGCGCCATGCCGATAGCACTATGATGACTATTATTGTATGAGAATTCCATAAGTTTCACCATGTTATCCCAATTACCTTTAAAGTCCAAGGCGCACGCTCGTAGCATGTCTTCGAGAGTTTGTATAGTTCGCTCTGACTGTCCATCAGTTTGGGGGTGAAATGCCGTACTCAGCTTCAACTCGGTCCCCATGACTCTCTGATATGCTGTCCAAAATCTCGATGTAAACCTTGGGTCTCGGTCCGACACAATGCTCACTGGAACTCCATGTAGACTGACGACATTATCAACACAAAGGGCCACCAACTTCTCCATCGTCGCTTCACTCGAAACTGGTAAAAATTGTGCAGACTTTGTCAGCCGGTCTATAATAACCCAAATCACGTCGTTGCCGCTTCATGTCTTAGGGAGCCTTGCGATAAAATCCATAGTAATATGCTCCCATTTCAATTCTGGAATCTCTAATGGCTGTAGATAACCTCCAGGACGCTGATGTTTGGCCTTAACTTGTTGACAAACCAAACACCGAGACACAAATTCGGCGATCTCGCGCTTCATACCGTACCACCAATAGTTCTTCTTCAGTTCATTGTACATCTTGGTTGAACCTGGATGGATGGATAGTCGAGTATTGTGTCCTTCCTTCAACAATTCTTTCCTCAACGCTTCATCATTCGGCACACATAACCGTCCCCGAAACCGAAGGCCTCCATCATTTGACAACTGAAAATCATCAATCTGTTCAGTCAGGAGTCTATCTCGAATGTCGCTGAGAGTAGCATCATTCTTCTGGGCGTCTCTGATTCGGTCCATAAGTGTTGGAGTAATGATCAGCGTTGCTAAGACGTTCGCTGTAGAATCAACAATGTCTAGATCGAACTCTTCAATCTCACGCTCCAATGGGGTTTGTCTTCCGTGATTCGACTTCCGACTCAGTGCGTCGGCCACTCTATTAGCCTTTCTCGGATGATAATTGATGGTCAAATCATAGTCTTTTATTAAATCTAACCATCGTCTCTGCCTCATATTTAACTCCTTCTGCGTAAATAGGACTTGAGGCTTTTATGATCCGTGAAGACCTCACACTTCTCTCCATATAAGTAATGGCGCCAAATTTTGAGTGCAAATACAACCGCAGCAAGCTCCAAGTCATATGTAGGGTAGTTTTGCTCGTACGGTTTCAATTGTCTCGAAGCGTAAGCAATGACCCTTTCTCCTTGCATCAATACGCACCCTACAAAGAAAGCGTTAGGCTCGAGTTTATATGTACATAATCATAAATTGAATTTTATATACATATACCTAGTCTATTTTTTGAGGCATCACTATAGATGACCAACCCTTCGGTACCGGAGGGTTGTGCCAATACTGGTGCAGTCGTCAACCTTCGCTTCAACTCAGCAAAACTTTTCTAGCATTCGGAGGTCCATTCAAACTTGGTCTTTTTCTGAGTCAGTCGACTCAGTGGTACTGCAATCCTCGAAAATCCTTCCACAAACTTGCGGTAGTACCCAACAAGGCCAAGAAAACTGCGCACCTCAGTGACATTGATAGGTCGGGGCCATTCCGTAATCGCCTCTAACTTTTTTGGATCTACGGCAATGCCATCTTCAGAGATCACGTGACCCAAGAAGGCCACACTTCTCATCCAGAACTCACATTTGCTGAATTTTACATACAATTTCTTCTTCTGAAGAATCTCCAATATCTCTCGAAATTGTTCAGCATGTGTTTCTTCATCAGACGAATAGACCAAGATGTCATCGATGAACACCACAACGAATCGATCCAGCTGCTCACGGAACACTGTGTTCATCAGATCCATAAACGCCGCAGGTGCATTCGTCAGTCCAAAGGGCATCACAAGAAACTCGTAGTGCCCATATCTGGTGCGGAATGCCGTCTTCGCTATATCCTCTGCCTTAATTCTCAACTGATGGTAGCCCGATCGGAGATCAATCTTTGTGAATACTTTGGCGCCCTGCATACAATTCTGGTTTCACACGTGTTGATAATTCCACTATACAAAACTTACGAAATGGGAAGTGTTACCTTTAACTGGTCGAAGAGGTCATCGATCCTTGGTAGCGGGTACCTGTTCTTTATCGTGATCTTATTAAGCTCACGATAGTCGATGCAGAGCCGCATGCTAGCGTCTTTCTTCTTTACGAACAAAACCGGTGCTCCCCAAGGTGAACACTCGGCCTTATAAACTTACGGTCTAGCAGTTCTTGTAACTGCTCCTTGAGCTCTTTCAACTCCGTCGGAGCCATTCTATAAGGTGCTTTCGAGATTGGTTCTGCTCCTGGTATGAGATTGATCTCGAACTGCACTTCCCTGTTTGGTGGTAAACCTGGTAGCTCATCAGGTAAGACATCCTTAAATTCCTGAACCACTGGAATATCGTCAATTGATGGAGTTTCAGCATCAGAATTCAGGGCATACACAAGAAAACCCTCAGCTCCTTTTTGCAATGCTTTGTATGCTCGTGCTGCGGTCAAATAGATACTGCGTGGCAACTTCTTCAATTTCGTGTTCCCTTGATAAATAAACTCTTTCTTGGTAGGGTCCTTGAACACAATCTGTTTCTGCCTACAGTCGATGTGGGCATAATACATTGAATCCATGCCTAGAATCACGTCGAAATCACTCATCTGAATCGGTATCAGCGTTGCTTCGAACTCTCGATCCTCCATCTCCAGTAAGAAATTTTTGTACAAATGATGGGAGACAATCACTTGATCTCCAGCTGCAAGCACATGGTAGGGTGTCTCTAGCCATTCTGGACTGCTTTGAAGGTTCTTGACAAACCTCTTAGCAACGAACGAGTGGCTAGCTCCACTATCAAATAAAACATTTGCTGGGACTCTATTTAGTAGGATGACACCTAAGGAATTAGGGGTTCAAACACAGAGTTACGCAGATAATATTATCTTAATTGAATAAAAACTCAAAACAGTAAATGTACCTGTGACAACGTCGTGGGATCCCTGCACCTCAGTGTCGGTCATGACGTGTACTCGTGCATTCGGTCGCGACTGACCTTTCTGCTTCTGCGGCTGCGTTGCTTGTTTGAGAGGTATTCTGCGCGGTTCAGGACAGTCTTTTATCATGTGGCCAACCTTGCCACAGTTGAAACATGCACCTATTTTCCTCCAACATTCTCCGGTGTGCCGGTTCCCACACACCGCACAGACTGGAATCTCTGTAGGCTGACCTCCGGCAACCTGCTGCTGCTGTGGTTGGGGCTGCGGTCCTGGTGGCTGGGGTCGGAACGGTCGTCCCCCAACCTGGCGCTTTGGCATCTTGACCCAACGTCCGGGTCTACTACCACTAATCTCCTCCCACGGCCGCTTGTTTTTCTCCTCAGCCGCCAGCCTTTTCACATCTGCCTCAACTCGAAGACACGCCTCTAACAATTCACTGAAAATTTTTTGCATTCGCATTCACAATGCCTGAACGGATGCGAGAGTTTAAACCTGTCTCAAACTTCAGCATCTTAAGACGTGCATCTGTCATCGTCGATGGAACGAACCTACCAAGAGCATGGAACTGGTTTGAGTACTCTGATACAGATAGGCTCCCCTGAGTCAGAGCCTGGAAAGCAGCCATCTTCTGCAAAGTAGCCGTCGCTGGTACGTAATACTTCCGAAACTCCTCCCGAAACTGGTGCCACGTGACTGGCTGATGGAGGTTCAACACGGCCCCATTCCACCATTCCTCTGCCTCTGCCAATAGGAATGGTGTGACCACTTCTACTCGGATCTCCTCAGGTACCTATAACAAGCGTAAATTATTCTTAACCTCCTTTAACCACGCCTCCGCCTCATCAGAATTAGTGCTGCCTTTAAATGTAGGGACATGAGCCTTCTTCATCTCCTGATAGAAGAATCGAAGGCCCGTTTGTGGTGGAAGAGGAGGTGGCGGCGGCTGGTTTTGGTGCTTCTGCTGATGAGCCAGAAGCTACACTATCGTATTCAGTGCATCAGTCAAAGACTGAGGCACATCACCCTGGTTATTTCCGTTGCCGTTGCCGTTGTGATCTCTTCTTGGTGGCATGATGCTGTGACAACATGTTAGACACAATTTTATCAATATATAAATATATATATATAATCTTAAAAATCAACGGAATTGAAACGATCGAGTAGAGGTAGATAAAATGCAAAATTCAAAACTTAATAACATAAGGAACAAAAATGCCTAACCCTATGTATTCGTGCCTCACCCGATCATCACTTAGTGTCAAAATACTTAAGTCCAAAATTCTATCCTAGGGACAAAATCGTGACTTAATTTCTAAGATCATAGTCTAAATCTACGTTTCCACTGTGGATCTAGAGCCATGCTTTGATACCACCTGTAGCGACCCGTCCCGAGCCCTGGTACTCGAAACGACTCACCTGCCGTCAAAGTCAAAACGTATACTCATCAGCGGAAGTTCAAATAAAAAACCTCGAAATCATCAATAACATAAGTGAATGTCAAAAGTCTAGGTCAAACCTAAGTCAATGTCGAGAATAGAAATAATAACAACTACGTATCCAAACTCCCTAAGCTAAAAAAAACCCACAAGTCTCTATTCCTCAAAGTCCTCAGTAGCCACGTTCCATCAACTCTCTTGTCCTTGGTCATTCTCTACGTAAACCCACTCGAGCTCTTGATCATCTGAAAAAAAATAGGAAGGGAGTGGGATGAGCGACAAGTTGCCAGTAAGTAATCCCACTATACTTACCATGGGATCATACACGGAGAAGCAAGTGTGATAAAAATATAACAACATAAAGTAATAGCATGCTTCTCTTCGCAAGTAAATTTTCAATTCTGCCCCTAACATCCAAAAGCAAACAGAGCAAATAGATTCAACAAAAAACGTGAAAAAGTCCAATAAAGTACGTAACAAAGTCCAATTAGGGGTTAGTCCAAATCCAAAATCGATGATGCAAATCTTCAACTATGCAATGTCAAAATGTCCAAAGACAAAGGCCCAAAATGTAAAAGTCCAAAAGCCTAAAGTTTCCAAAATCCGAGTTAGCCGGTCCAATGTCCAAAATCCAAATCCGAGTACAACTCGGTCAAAATCCAATTATCAATGTGTCAAAATCCAAAACCCAGCTAAAACGGTCAAAATAATGCAATGGCTATAGCACTTTCCCTACAAATGACTTATATCGTAAGACTTACGAATTGGTCCCCCAATAGTCAATATGCCCCGGCGCTCTATATCACAATAGCCAATATGCCGGGGCGCCCTAATGGCGGCCAATATGTCCGGGCGCTCTATATCCAAAATAGCCAATATGCCCGGACGCTCCGTTTGTTTGGAACCAATCCGGCTTAACAATATACTTCAAGTATAGGGGTGAATTTTCAAAAATATGAAAATGCAACTTTCGAAAATCATTTTCCAAGTACCAAAGTTAGTCTAAATTACCAAAATAAACCAAAATATCCAATTCATCAAAATTACCAAGTTATCCTCCAAATACCAAATAAGTCCAAACAAATAATCCAAACGCCACAAGTCCAAAATACTAAATATCCCTCTGCCAACCCCCTGTCCGAAACTACGCTTCTAATATTAATATGTATATCTTCCCAATTTATAGTGGCCAGTGGCTTCAAAATTGCTATTCATGCCATTCACACATACCACAGCAACCATTATCAAACTTGGCTTCTTTTTTTTCCTGCACCTTTATTCGCATATATACCACATCGGTTACTTACCAATTTGAATACAACAATTAGCAACAATACGCAACTCACGGCAGTAACCTATACACATATTTTAAATGGCACACATAACAATAATTAATATAACCATATGAATAGGTGCATACTTTATTTGGTCGCTGACAGATTTAAACAATCTTAATTCATGATGCTTACACGTACGGCTACACATCCACACAGCATTTGCAATTTGCTTTGTAAAATTCATACAACACTTTTTATATATACATATTAACACACGGTATAAATATATTATTATATATATGTTTGCAGGATCAAGCATCAATTTGTGGCGCCTGTCTACCCATATATTCGGCATCAACAACAACTCCAAAAGA
>AP025061.1:27339399-27547961 GCA_036186865.1 Eustoma russellianum | reverse complement strand
CAATACATTCAAGTAGACATATACATATATATATCAACCATCTATACAATCATAATTACATCATGCATGATCCGAGTTTATAACAAACATAACATATAGAATTTTCGCAAAACAGAGCAAGTATAGGGAGATTACTTACCTGAATCACGTATACTATACCGTACAATTGAATCTAAGGTTGAATGGTTGAAGCGAAATCTTTTCTTTTTTCCCTTTTCTACCTCTCGGATGATGACTCAAGGGGGGCTGCGCTATACTTTTTTTTTCTTTTTGTTATGCTGGGCCGAAAGTTTGCAAAAGAAAACAAATTTGATTGCTGCTATTTGCAATTTAATTGATGTTGTTGTTGCTGGCTTGTTGCAGGGCTGAATGGTGGCTACGGGAATGAAGATAAATTTGCTGGAGGCGTTTTCTTCCAGCAGGGGGCGGCAGCAGGTTTTGGTAGGGTGTCTGTATAATTTACTTAGGTTAGGGTAATAAATAGATGGGTATAAGGTTAGACAATTAGGTATATTCCTTTTTGATATAGTTTATCTAAGAAGACTACTCTATTTGAAATTTGAGTTTGCATACAGCTGTCTAGGATAATGTCTATCCTAAGTGGGTATTTCCTAATACAATTCTTAATTAGTTAGGATAATTCTCAAGTTTTATTTATAATTCATTTCCAAATAATAATAACGGAAGGAAAAACAGTCTTAACAACTAGGCCTTGCGAGAAAGTTGGGGGCAGAACGAATCATCTCCCGAAGCGATTCACAACTGATCGTTTCTCAGGTCAATGGGGATTATGAGGCCAAAGAGGAAAACATGAAAAAATATTTGGCTAAAGTGCTGCAGCTCGGACAGGCATTCGAGCACTTCAGCATTGAACATATCCCCAGATCTGCCAACAAAAGAGCTGACGCGTTATCTCGGCTAGCATCATCCACTTCAACTTTGGGGAAAAAGATAGTTGTGGAGCTGGTGAAGCATCGTGCTTATGATGCTAATGAAGTGCTACAAGTGGACTATCGTAATACCTAGATGGACGAACTCGTTAATTTCTTGCAGCATAGAGTACAGCCCGAGGACAAACGTGCAGCTCGGTGCCTTCGTCTGAAGGCAATAAGGTATGCCCTTTTTAACGACCACCTTTATAAAAAGTCATTTTCGCAGCCTTGGTTGAAGTGCGTGACTAAAGATGAAAGAGATTACATCCTTCGAGAAATGCACCAAGGAATCTACGAAAATCATTCTGGTGCTCGGTCGTTGGCAAGGAAATGTTATCTTTCTGGATACTACTGGCCCCCTCTGCGACGTGATGCAGAAGAATTGGTCAAAAAGTGTCTAGCATGCCAAGTCAATGCTCCAATGATACATTTGCTAAGTCAAGAGCTCACTTCTATTGCAAGTCCCTAGCCATTTGTACAATGTGGGATAGATCTTGTTGGACCTCTGTCCCAAGCTCCAGGATCAGTCAAATTTTTGGTTGCTGCCATTGATTATTTCACCAAATGGGTGGAAGTAGAACCCTTAGCTACAATAACGGGGAATCAGATCAAGAAGTTCTTGTGGAAAAACATCATATGCCGCTTCGGCCTTCTACAAGTCCTTATATCAGATAATGGAAAACAATTCGCTGATGACCCTGTTAAAAGTTGGTGTGCCGAGCTCAAGATTGAACAGCATTTCACTTCGGTAGCACACCCTCAAGCTAACGGACAAGTTGAGTTGGCCAACAGAATAATCAAGGATGGACTGAGAAAACGTCTATACCAAATTGGAGCAAGTTGGGTAGAGGAGCTCACAAGCGTATTATGGGCATATCGAACTACTCCCTCTACCTCCACTAAGGAAACACCGTTTTCCTTAGTATACGGCACTGAGGCGTCATCCCAGCCGAAATTGGTTCCAGCTCTACCCGAACAGATTATTATTCTGCTGAAACCAATGACTAGGAGTTGCGGCTGAATTTGGATGAACTGGAAGAAAAAAGGGAGCGGGCTCATGTCCGCATGGCTCAATACAAAAATCTAATTGCGCAATATTACAATTCTCGAGTACGGCCAAGATCCTATCAAGTGGGGGATTTAGTATTGCGCAACAATGAAGCAAGCCATGCAGCACCGACTGGAACTCTTAATCCTAAGTGGGAAGGACCTTATCAGATAGAGGAGGTGCGCTCAAATGGCGCTTATAAATTACAGACCTTGGAAGGCAAAACTTTACCAAGAACTTGGCATTCTACTCATTTAAGGCTTCTACATCAATGATGAATTTCACCTCAGCAGGTCTGAGTGTTTTTCCCAAAGAAGTCTTTCATAGTATTCTTTTTCTAGCAGTGCTAGAAAAATGTAAATCATTTGTTACCAGTGGTACTGAAGATTGAATAAAACAATATTCGTGACAGAGTCAACTTATGGTTCATTCATTTTGCCTAAATGGATTAAGTAACATGTTTTACTTTATCTAAAAATTATTATCAGTGGCAAGTTAAAGCATGGCTAAGCTACAGTTTAGTCAAACGGCGAAATATTTTTGGCGGAGCCCAAGGCCGAGGCTAAATATAAATATTTGCAAACTATGGAAATAGAGCAAATGGAACTTCCCAGAGAAGAAGATCAATATTTGTATTAACTATTGAAATAGAGCAAATGGAACTTCGCAGTTCAGAAGATCAAATATTTGCAAACTATTGAAATAGAGCAAATGGAACTTTGCAGAGCAGAAGATCAATATTTGCGTTAACTATTGAAATAGAGCAAATGGAACTTCCCAGTGCAGAAGATCAAATATTTGCAAACTATTGAAATAGAGCAAATGGAACTTCGCAGTGCAGAAGATCAAATATTTGCAAACTATTGAAATAGAGCAAATGAAACTTCGCAGTGCAGAAGATCAAATATTTGCAAACTATTAAATTAGAGAAAATGGAACTTCGCAGAGTAGAAGATCAATATTTGTGTTAACTATTGAAATAGAGCAAATAGAACTTCGCAGTGCAGAAGACCAAATATTTGCAAACTATTGAAATAGAGCAAATGGAACTTCGCAGAGCAGAAGATGAATATTTGTGTTAACTATTGAAATAGAGCAAATGGAACTTCGCAGTGTAGAAGATCAAATATTTGCAAACTATTGAAATAGAGCAAATGGAACTTCGCAGAGCAGAAGATCAATATTTGCGTTAACTACTGAAATAGAGCAAATGGAACTTCGCAGTGCAGAAGATCAAATATTTGCAAACTATTGAAATATAGCAAATGGAACTTCGCAGAGCAGAAGATCAATATTTGTGTTAACTATTGAAATAGAGCAAATGGAACTTCGCAGTGCAGAAGATCAAATATTTGCAAATTATTGAAATAGAGCAAATGGAACTTCGCAGAGCAGAAGATCAATATTTGCATTAACTATTGAAATAGAGCAAATGGAACTTCGCAGTGCAGAAGATCAAATATTTGCAAACTATGAAAATAGAGCAAGTAAAACTTCGCAGTGTAGAAGAAAAATACTTGCATAACTATGGATATAGAGCAAATGAAAGTTTCTCAAACCGAAGACAAATGCTTGCAAACTATGGAAATAGAGCAAGAAGATTTTCTCAAGCCGAGGACAAATATTTGCAAACTATTGAAATAGAGCAAATGGAACTTCGCAGAGCAGAAGATCAATATTTGCGTTAACTATTAAAATAGAGTAAATGGAACTTCGCAGTGCAGAAGATCAAATATTTGCAAACTATTGAAATAGAGTAAATGGAACTTCGCAGAGCAGAAGATCAATATTTGTAAACTATTGTAATAGAGCAAATGGAACTTTGCAGAACAAAAGATCAATATTTGCGTTAACTATTGAAATAGAGCAAGTAAAACTTCGCAATGCTGAAGTCAAATACTTGCATTAACTATTGAAATAGAACAAATGAAACTTCGCATGTAGAAGACAAAGACAGTTAAGGAAATTGAAACAAGCTGAAGAGCAGAAGTTGGAAAAAAGTGGATTTTCATTAAACAATTCATCTATTACAACTACGAAAGATTACAAGAAAGAAAAAATCCTAGACTACTCATCCTCCTCCTGGTCAGCTTCCCTGAGGTCAACTCCTTCCTTGAATTGCTCCAGGAGCTTATCAAATACAGCTTCAGCCTCAGTGTTATAGAGATCGGCAAGTTGAGGATGCTCCTTATCCAGTTCTGGATAGACTTCTTGACATGCGTCAATTGCACAAGTCTGTTCCATTGCCAAAACAGCACCTTGCATCTTCAGCAAATTCTCTTCAAAATACTGAGACTTCCTGAACTCAGCCACAGCAGACTTCTTGATCTCTTCAGCTTGAGACTCAAATTGAGAAATGAGCTCAGTCTTGCTCTTCTTTTATGCTTGAAGTTGCTGAGCCAGTTCACCCTTGATCTTCTGATCTGCTTCAGATTGGCTCTTCAGCTGGGACAGTTCTTGCTCCACATCATGGAAGGAAGAACTCCAACTCAGCTTGGGTCTTGGTAGATGCCAGCTCTAAGTTGGAGATAACTCCCTTCAGCTCGTCCACTTGTGAATTGGCTACTGCCAGCAGAGTGTCAGACTCCTCCTTGCCTTCTCTAAGTTGGGAATTTTCGGATCTCAAGAAGTCCAACTCTGATTTCATTGAGTCCATTTCTAACCTCAACGTCTTCAGCTCAGCGTCTATTTCCTCTAGCCTGGAGTTATCAGGTGTTGCCGTCTCAGCCAACTCATCATTGGCCCTCTTCAGGTCGGCGTTGGCCACAAAGAGTTTCACCACCAAGCTGCGCATTTCCTCTGCTCTCCTCAGCATATCACATTCCTGGGCATGGTACTGTAATGACCAACATGGTCAAGTCATCATTTCGACAATCTAAGTAAAAGGATTGGAGGATTTGAAAGAAACTCACCAGGGACATGTTTCTGAAATACGTATCGAAAGCAGACTCCCAGTCCTGGCGTGCGAATTGGTCCTCATCCACGGGTAGCACTGGCAGATCTGCCAACTTTCTTTCCACCCCTGGATGAGCCGCAGTATCAGCAACGCAGTACACCAGGTTCCTCCATTCGCGGCGATACTGATGGGAGGGCTCCCCCTCAGATGGAGCCTTCCCAAGGGGATGTCGGGGAGAAGCCTCCCCTTGAAGTGATAATCACTCCTCCAGTAAGGGCATCTTTTGGATCCCTGATAATTGACCCCCCCTGGAGGAGAAACTAAGGCCGCCGAGGCTGGAATGGAAACTGGTGCAACAAGAACTGGGTCAGGAACTGGTGCAGTAGGAACTGTATCAAAAGTGGGTGCATCAGGAGCTTGATCATCATTGGATGGCACAGTTGGTGAAGTAACTCTGGCCTGGGGAGCCTTGATGATGACTTTAGGAGGAGGAGAAGTTTTCTTAGAGACTGCCCCAGCCTTTGCAGTTGATTTTGGGGGCAAGGCTGGGGCCCTAGAAGTTTTCTTCTTCAGGGACTGAGCTGCAGCCTAAATAGATTTCTTGGCTGCAGCAGAAGTGCCAACAGAAGTTTTGGCTGCAATAAAAACTCAAGTTAAAAGTGCTGAAATAAAACAACAACGGTATCAACTACAAAATTGCTCGCCTTTACCTTGTTTGGGTGGAGGAGCGACTGGAGGAGCAGGCAGGGCCTGCACCTCAGTAGAATCCTTGGAAGAAGGCTGAACAGAGGAAGAAGGTTGTTCATCCTCTCTCTTTCTCTTCTTGGGAACCAGCTTCTTCAGCTTACCAAGATTCTCAGACACCATGGTTCCTGCAAGATACAACGACATATCAGTCAAAATGTATACGCAACATCAAGAAAGTCAAGAGATGTCTAAAGCATGAAAACATACCCAAGATTAAGGCTAAAATAGAAGAGCCAAGGGATTCAAATTGATAGGAGGGCCACACGTGGTACAGGTCGGCCGCCTTTACAACCGACCTATTCACCATTTTCCAATCAATAGCTTGGGAAGATGTAGCAACCTTGAGGCTTCATCGCAAGCACTTTTGCTTGGCCTACTGTTGTCTGCTGGGCCAGATTTCCAGTAATTTCTCTCAGGCAACCCCACAGCTTTGACGTAGAAAAAGCGGCCCTTCCAGTTTTTATTGGAGGAAGGGATGTTTATGGCATGGTTAACTACTTTGTTAGGATGTCTCCTACAAAAGTAGTACCAACTTTCTTTGTGCTTACACACAAACATCCCCCTAAAGACATAAAGATCAAACTCTGCCTCAGCGGCTCTCAGGTAAAGCAAATAACTAGCAATAACCTTCAAGCTGTTGGGCATGATCTGGGCAGTCTAAGGTTATAAAAATCAAGAATATAAAATAAGGGGCCAGGAATAGGGAGGTCGAAACCGGTTTTGAAGTATTCTTCGTAAACTGCCTCATACCCAGCGGGTGGATCATAGGCAGTTTAATGAAGAAGAGGCAAAATTGGAGAGAAAATATCCCTATCAATGCTAAACTCACTGCAAAAGTGAGAGATGTCAGCAATCTTTAAAGTGCAGGTTGAACTCTGCACTATTGGAGAAGGAGAACGCATGTCAATAGACGGCAGGGGTACTAGGGCAGAAGAGGTGGCAGCAACCGTAGAAGGTTCACCAGCAGGGCGTAACCTTCTTAGAGGGCGGTTGTCCTCATCAGAATCAGATTTCTTATGAAGGGATTGAACCTCTTGGTCACCCTCCAGATCATCTGGATAAGAATGAGTGGATATATTTTGGGAATCCGAAGAAGGAGGGGATGAAATAACAAAAGCCATGAATAAGATGAAGAAATGCTTACAGAAGAGTGAAGGATTGAGCTGAAAGGAAGAGCACCGGATTAAGATGAAGAAAGGCTTCGGAGACGAAGAAGATGAACAGAAATGCAGAACAGGCAGACATGCAGAATAGAAGAAGAAGAAAAGAAAGGGTTAGGGTAATTGTCCCTATTTATAAGTGAGAAAAAGTGAAAAATTACAACTTTTCGTCTGAAAATTCGAAGAGGCGACGGTTCAAGCATTTCCCCCACCCCCTCGGGAGCTGAAACCACCGAAAAGATAATGATGAGGCGTTTGAATTAACGCTTACATTAAAAGCGGGAGTTACGGCACAAATAAGAGGATGACTGCTCAGTTAATGAAGACACGTCACAGACTCATTAGAACAAGATTTGTTTGCCTTCACAGTTCAGCTCAGCCACACAAAATTTGGGGGCAAATGATAAAACATAATTAATCGTCTGTCAGTCAGCAACAGTCAACAGTACAACTCCTGCAGTTCAGCGCTCAAGTATTGCTGTTCAGCAGTTCAGCGCCCAAGCATTGCTGTTCAGCCTTGGCTGTACTTCAGTGGGGCTGCATGACACTCATTATATTATCGAAGAATATACCAAGGTTTGCATCTCGGCACCAACTTCAACTTATGTCCAAGTGCCGCACCTCAGACTACTTTAGCTAGATTCAACGTTGTACTTCAGCAAGACTTGACCTTGCACTTCGGCAAGGCTTAGTTGGGCACTTCAGCGAAGGAATCAAGTACAACGTTGCATCGAGGAACCATCAGGCAGAAGTGCGATTCGAATATAATGATTACAGCTGGTTATTCAGCCTATACACGCCAAGGTCATTCCAGCAGACCTATTAGTCACATCAGCCGGTCTACCAGTCACATCAGCAGACCTACGTGTCCTAGGCTTTCTGCCCCAAGCAAACATCTCATCCGCCATCAGAGGCCAAGGACGGGAAAAGGCTAATAAAAGCAAGCCAATACAGACCTGAAAAGGGATCCGAAATCCAAACATCGACATCCTAACGCAAATTCATACACTTTGCTCTTCAGCTCATACTGTGAGAAATACTTAACTCACTATCTAAATTATATTCTCAGTGAGAAATGACCCAAACTGACTTGAGCGTCGGAGGGTTTTTCCTGGGGTCATCCCCCCGGGACCTCTGATTTGTGCTTCCTTGTGCAGGACATTTAGGAAGCTATTCCAGCTACTCTCTTCTCATCAGCTGACGACGTTAATTTGAGGTCACCTTGACCCTTGGTGAAGATCCGGCTTCATCAATTATCAATTAGAAATCACCGTTAATTTTTTGTGGGATTTATTGAGACTCGTCCTAACTGTTAATTTTAGAGAATTTGGTTGTAATTTACTTACTTTACCGGTTGAGAGATGATCAATACTCCTGACGTCGCAAAATGATAAAGAAGACATTTTTGTTGAGAGGTCCCAGAATTTTTTTTTTCATGTTTTACCCTAACATTAATAAATTGTGTGACCTTCCAACATTATCTTTATATTAATTCTAAAACGGAGTCAACATTTTAATAATGACACGACATATCAAATGCTAGAAGAAAAAGGTAAAGATGAAAATATGCTATCTTAATGATGAGACAAAGGACTTACTGGCGTCCCCCCCAGTAAACTGAAAATTCAAAAAATGTCTAACAATCTGGGATGGCAGCTGTAGTTAGCAAGCGAAATTGATTAAAGTAATTTTAAATTTTACAAAAAGAAATACGTTTTACGCATTCATCAATATTCTACTAATTAATTTACATAAGAAATCTAAAGTCACTTGTCTCCATCACAGACCAACAAAAGTGTGGCCAATTTGAAACCAAAACAACAACCATACCTAGTATATCTACGTAAAAACTATTATTAAGTTTTGAGAAGGTAAAAGACATATAAACAATACGTTCATACCAAAGTGCCGGCAATTTGAGCCAAAACATTCAAAATAAAAGCAATTACGCTCTTTTCTAAAACTCTTTTCAGAGAACAACTTTGGAAAAGAGCTTCAGCTTTGCAGATAACCCTTTCTTCCAACAGAATGCACCCCCAAACACACCCGAAATGGGTAAAGGGTAAAGGAAGAAAAAGGAGGGAGGGGGGGGGGGGGGGGGGGCGGGAGACATTAAAAGTGAACATGCTGTCAGCATTTTCTTTTAATTTTTTTTTATATTTTGTACATAGATATGAATATGGCTTATATGTACATACTCACAATAACTTTAACCAGTAAGACAGTTTAAATTCCTAGCTTTTTGATGTAACATCCTCTGAATAAAACTTTCACGCTCATTTATCATCCTCTTAAATCAAACTTTTAGCGATATTTTTTGCGGATATAATGGATATTGTTGTTAAATTAAACTTTCAAGCTAAAGTTAATATAGCAATTCAAGAAATAATTGTCTTTCTATGTTTATTTTACACTTCTACGACATTTAGGGTAGGGTAGTTGGCTAGTATTAGACTATTAGTTATCAGTTGAAGCAAACTTTAAGAAATAATATGTTAATGAATGATGAATGTGCTTAAAAGTTATTTTCTATTTTATTAGTCAATAAATAATTATAACTTAATAGTTATTCATTTTTTCACTGTTTTAAATTTCTTCCTTGGTTGAAATAGTAACACGTCTATTAATTTGGTATAACGTTCAAACACTGCCACCCCCACTTTCCTTTGTCTCCATGCATGTCGGTGCATGCGGGAATAAAAGGTTAGTACGGAATGCGTGCTCTGCAATTTTCGCAAACCCCATTAGATAAAAAAAGTTTTCGATGTATTATTCTTTTGTATTTGCGAACGGTACTAAAAGGAGATGGATCGCTTCGCAATCTGATGTACGCAGTCTTACCATACACTTTATGTAAAAGGCTGTTTCCGCTGCTCGAACACATGACCTCAATGTCACAAAGCAATAATCTTACCAGTTACTCTAAGGACCTTTCAAACCCTACTAGATAACATAGTACATATAATACATTTCGAAGTCATATTGAACTCTTTTGTTTTAATGTTTTATATGACTAACACGTGTATGTCACTATGGTTGGACGTTATAACAAATCTCAGACGTTTAAGACGATCAAAATTTCAGTTGTCAAAAGAAAAAAATGGAGAAGAAACTCTCGTAAAGTTATTGGAAATAAAACAAGGATTTTAATGAGAACTTATAATTCAGGGCCAACTATTATTGGAGTGATAAATTAAACCGAAAATGGAGTTTTTGTCTATATGTGAGTTATCAGCCTTTTGTTGTCGGGTAAGAACTTACGTGACGTGATAAAATGGGCTAAAACATTTAAAGCTAATTACGATTTTACTACAAGAGTACGACCTTGAACCAACTTGTAACATTGCTGCTTTTTTACTTTGAGGTCACGAATTTGAGCGGCGGAATCAACTTCTTACACAAATTGTAGGGGAATACAGCGTACATCAGATCGCGAAGTGATCCGAACTCTTCCTGGACCCTGTACAAACACGAGAGCCTAGTACACTGGTAACGCCTCTTTTATGATTTTCTACAAATTTCTTATTATATTGAACATTCTTTTGTATATCTTATATGTTTTCCTAACTTAAACATTGGGGAGTTGTTGAGTGAGCTAACTGTTGTTTCTGATCGTTTTAGTGTATCAAACCAGCATATTTTCATTGGATGAATGAATGGCCAAAATGTCCACCAAAAGGTCTACGAGTACTTGGGAAAGTCTAAAATCAATAGGTCTAAAATGTAATTGCACCGAACTAGTCATTCCGTCCCAAATTGAGATTCATTTTTAGATTCTCTAACGTATTTATAAAATCTTTTCATATGTTATCTAATCATTTTTTTTAGTGAAATGCAAATTTGTATTACCCGAATATGAAGACATCAAAAGGATGTATCTCATACAATAGCGCTACTTGTAGAATGGTCTGACGACATGCAGTATTTAGTAATATAAGCTATTTTAAACAATAGTAGCATCGCCTATGTTTAAAATATGGGAGAAGAGCTTATACATTACCCTGTACACATGAATGCGCATTCTATGTACTACATTCCAAGATACAAAAGCTGTGTACGTCTAATCATTAATTTTTATAATGTATGTCAAAAGGATGATAACACTATTTCGATCAAACATGCCAGCTGAAAAATGCTTGTCCTATTTTAATTTGAACATAATTTAAGGAATTTAAATTATTCTGATCACTATTTCTATTTTATTTTTAGCTTGATTAATTGATATAAAATAAAAAGTTGTACAAAGAAAGTCGATACTATTTCTATGAAGTAAAGATTTTCTGTATCTTAGAATTTTAGGCAGGCTTTAGCTATAAATATGCTTTGAAGTTTGAGTCGTAGCTATAAAAATGCTTTGAAGTTTGAGTCGTAGCTATAAAAAAGACCAAGTAGGACAGATGCACAAGAGCTCTTTCTTGGTCTAGAAATCAAAACAACTTCTGAGGTTTTTACCTTAATCATGGTCACTGCAATTGTTCTTACGTATTCCTCCATGCTTTCCACATCATGCAGAAAGCAAATCCATGTGTTTTACGTGGCATTTTTCTTGTAGATCTGATCCCAAGCAAAGAGACATGCTTTCTTGGCTGAAAACCAGGTGAGAGGGGGGGTGGGGGGGAATCAAGCAGCACTGGTCCGAAACAAATATAATGTTTATGTTGTAATAATTTCCATGTGTTATACATTCTTCAGCGAGGTACTTTTAAGCCGTATTAATGTAGCAGCGTTACTATATGTCTTCTAATAATAAGCCTCGTTGTTTTTATTTTGATTAGTACAAAAAACCTAATAATTATTTGTAGTTTTTAAGATATTGTAATAAAGGGTTTCTCATGGATCTTTTGTTCTTTTTTTTTTTCCTTTTCCTTTTTCGAATTCTTTGTTGTTACTGCATTTAAATCCTGTATGAACCTTCGCATGGCTATTTATAATTTTGAATTTCGAAAGATAAATGCGTATATAAAACTCAAGCTTTTAAGCCTTGAGTAGCTCAATTGGACGAGCACCTTCAAAGTCAGATTTTTCACGTACTTCGTCTTTCTTGGCGGAGGTATAAATGAATGACATAATGAAATGAAATACTCCTTAAGTGGGAGAGATGAGAAAATGTAAGAGAAGACAATTAAAATTGTCCGATTTGACAGATGTGGTAAATATTGTGGATGTTATACAGAAAAAGGACAAATGAGTGGTCCATCGGTCGAATTTCTTCAAATGGATAGTATTGTTGCTTAATACACTATGCCTCGCAAAAAACGGTGCTGCTGAAAGAAGGAATCGGACTTATGTACATGGTTAGGAGCATGATTAGCACCACAAATTTGCCTATATCCTTTTGGAGTGAAGCTTTAAAACAGCTGTGTATGTTTTAAACAGGGTTTCATCTAAGGCCATTCTCAACACCTTTCAAGTTGTGAAATGGTTGGAAACCAAGTTTGAAATATTTAACATATGAGGTTGTCCAGTTGAAGTTAGGGCATACAACCCAAGCTTAAAGAAACTGGATGGACGAACTGAAAAGTAATTATTTTATTGAATATGGAGTAACTCCAAAGGATATAGATTTTATTGTCCCTCGCATACTCCAAAAGTGGTTGAAGCAAGAAATGCTAAATTTTCAGAGGATCATGAAATTAGTGAGAGTGATTCGAATCGACGATTCAATTTTAAGAAAGTAAATGATACACATGCTATACCTTTATATGTGGACAATTCGGTTGCCATTCAACATAATGAATAGCTACCAATTGTGCAACCTCAAATTAAAGTCACATCAACAACAATCTGAGCTCACTAATCCCGCATTCACTGAACCAGTGGTAGTTAGAAGATCCTCAATAACTAAAAGATCCGCAATTTCTAGCAATAATATTGTATATCTTCAAGATTCTGATTATGACATTGGACTGAATCATGACCTTGTCTCATTTTCACAAGCCATGAGTATTGACAAATCGTCATAATGGTACGATACCCTGAAAGAAGAGAGAATCAATGGCTAAAAACAATATTTGGGAGCTTGTCCTGTTACCAAACATAGCCTCTGTGGTGGGATGCAAATGGGTATTTAAGACCAAAAGAGACTCATTCGGTAACATTAAACATTATAAAGTAAGACTTGTAGCCAAAGATTTCACTAAAAAGGAAGGCATTGATTACCATGAAACTTTATCTCCAGTCTGAAAGAATGATTTATTTCGAATAATCGTAACATTGTTAGTTCATTTTGATCTAAAGCTACATCAAATTGATGTGAAATCTACATTTCTTAAGAGGGTTCTTGATGAAGAGGTATACATGTGTCAACCTGAAGGCTTTGTCAATTCTGATAATGATCAGTTGGTTTGCAAATTGAATAAATCCATATATAGGCTTAAACAAGCTTCTCGTCAATAGAACTTTACGTTTCATGAGATAATCTCTTCATTTAATTTTATACAGAACATTGTTGATCAATGTATATACCTCAAGCTCAGCGGGAGCAAATATATTTTCTTAGTCCGATATATGGATGATATTCTGTTGGCAAGCAGTGATCTTGGGTTATTTCATGAGACCAAGCGATTTCTCACTTTGAACTTTGATATGGAGGATATGGGTGAAGTCTCTTATGTCTTGGCATAAAGATTCACATAGATAGAACAACTAAAATGCTTGACCTTTCTGAAAATGCCTACATTAACAAAGTACTTGGGAAATTGGCATTCAGAATTGTGCATCCATTGTGTCACCTATTGTCAAAGAAGAAAAGTTCAGTTTGGAACAGTGCCCTAAAAATGCATTGGAACATGATCAAATGAAAAGCATTTCATATGCATCGCTCATTGGGAACCTTATGTATGTATAAGTCTGTAGCAGACCTAATATTGTATTTGCGGTCGGAGTACTTGGTAGATCTCAAAGAAACCCTGGTATGGCTCATGGGAAAGCACCTAAAAGGGTGTTGAGATATTTTTAAGAAACGAAAGGTCATAAGATCACATACTGACGATTGGAGAATTTAGAAATAATTGGATATTCTGATTCTGATTACTCTGGTTGTGTGATACAAGTAAATCTACTTCTGAATATATTTTTCTTCCAAGTGGAGTAATAAGAAGAAATCTATTATTGCTTCATCCACAATGGGGGCAGAGTTTATTGCACGCAAACGAAACCACTTCACAGGCTTTATGGATGAGAAATTTTATCGGTGGTCCAAAAATTGTCGATACTATTGATAGACACATGAAGATTATCTGCGACAATTCAACTGCTGTGTTCTTTGCAAAAAATAATAAAAGTGAGAGTCGCATTAAGCATATCGATATAAAGTATTTGAATGTCAAAGATTATGTTAAACAAGGAGAAGTAAAAAATGGAACACATTAGTATGCAGTCAATGGTTGCTGATCTTATGACTAAAGCATTGCCGGTTAAAGTTTTCATGGATCATGCTACTGATATGGGACTCCTTAGATCGCATTGATTTGTTGCACTTTGATCTTATTTTATCTAGACATTTGTTGAATATGCAGATTTAAAGTTGTTGGGATATATTTGATCCGTAGACGTGGACCCATTGAGTTGATTTATGTTAAATCATTCATTTTGTTTGATTGAATGTATGATGCATTGTAATTCTTGGAAGGAAGTACTTGACATCAAAGCATGACCACCTTGATTCTTATGTGTATTTTCTATCTAAAGTTTGGTAGTCAATAAATCCAAGTGACAATAAAGTTATGGTCATATTATTTTGTCACTTATGATTGTTATATGGCATTGACATGTGATCCAAATGAGAGAATGTAAGAATCAATTACATTTATTATAATTGATTGCAAGAATCTTGTAATTTATTTATAAATTGCTTATGTGGATCACATGGTGTAAATGTATCCGTATGTTTTATTGGCTAGATATGTTACAATTATTGATTGCATTAATTATAATATTTGATTATGGTTGATTGACAATCAGTATAATTCGTCGATGGAAAGAATTAATTATCAGTTAACTATGGAAATGGTCCTAGCCTAGCCTATAAATACAGAGCATGTAACACTCCATCAATCCAAGCAATCAAGCATTTCAATAGACATAGGCTAGAAGGCTCTCTTCACAAAAGGATTCGTCTCTCCAACAGTCTTGCAGATTGAAGGCGTCAAGTAATCGATCATGGTCGAAAGCAACTTTTATGCTTCCACTATTTTATTTTGGTCTAGCGTAATCTTCCTTGGATATCTTTTTAATTTTGAGTCATAATATACAACTCGTTTGATAACTATGGGACTATACTGTAGGTTACAATTAGAAAAATTAATACAATCATAACCTATGGTGTAAATATGCAAGAGTAATTACAACTGTACATTGAGTAACACTTACTCCAATGAAATAATAAATTCATTGTTACTAGTCGTGCTTTTCATGAAAACTGAAATATTGTTGAAACACCACGTATATCTACCTACATTATGTACGTGAAATTCTATATTATGCTTGTAAAATTTGTTGACTATCACATATTAGTTATGAACTCCGTAATGCAGAGGAAAGCTATTATGCCCGTATATTAGGAAGCGCCTAAACAGTAAATAGTGAATTTTTTTAGGATTAAAAAATACTGATTAGGTTTCAATAGTTCAATTGAATCACTAAATTGGGTATGCTTTTTATATTGTGAAGTAACAGTTGATCGGCCAGCTTGACGTAATTTTCATTATGGGTCATCGAAAACAACCTCAGTGTGTTTCTAACACATAGATATGGTTATGTACATCTGACTCTCTCATATCCCGATGTAAGTGGGAGCCTTTATGTTGTTGTATAATTTCGTTCGATTTGATTTCAGAATCAAGCGAGATGTCTTTATGGCTCTAGTGAAGAAATAAGACGGTACGAAGCCATAATCACAAAGAGCGTTAGAGAATTTTGCAACTAGCATCGGGACGCTTCAAGCGATATAAAGACTTGTGCAAACGACAAACTTGATCAGAAGAAGATGAAGTCTCAAAATCAGGAGGAAGCTTCAAATATACTTCTATAAACAAATTGCCATGCAAAAATACATTAGGCACGTCTAGTTGATACAATGACAAATTATTTGCAACATCCACAACTAAAAACACACGAACATGACAAGTTTTGCAATATACGTATATTTCAGGTGATTCAATATTATTTCTATTTGATCTTTTCTTATCAAGTATCTTTTCTTATCTAACTTACTTTACAAAGATTGAAATCTTTTCTACTTGTTTTTTTCCTCATTTAGCTCACTCACTCTATTTTTGATTGAATAATATAAAGTCTCTTTTCCACTCTTTCTTATCTCTGTGGGGCAAAAATTTCGTTATAGTCGATGCGCTTAATCTGCATATTCCTATTGATGAGCCAAAAAATACCCCTCGTTAGTCAATAACGGTCAACGCTGAAGTAAGGCGTAAAAATGGTTAAGTATGGAGGGTCGGCCCGGAGGCTGACCAGGTCACATGCGGACAAACAGTCCATTTCGGCCACAGGGCCCCACCACCATCTCGGCCATCTCGGCCATACAGTCTCAATGCCCCCTGGGGGCTAAGGATCTCACCTCGGTCTAAAGGCCTCATTTAGGCCTAAGGGTTT
This sequence comes from Eustoma russellianum, assembly GCA_036186865.1. NCBI lineage: Eukaryota > Viridiplantae > Streptophyta > Magnoliopsida > Gentianales > Gentianaceae > Eustoma > Eustoma russellianum. The sequence continues at coordinate 27,531,569 of AP025061.1, read as the reverse complement.
CATCTCGGCCTCAAGGCCTCACCTCGGCCCGCAGTTCCATTTCGGCCAAAGAGTTGTACTCGGCCTCGGATCCGATCTACTCACTGATCTCGGACCACTTTCTATGGCGTCAGCTACGAGCAACATGAAAGGCCCACCAATGCTCTTTGAAGTCGGCCACTTTCATCTCGTCATGCTGACCCCACATCATCAGCCATCTCGGGCACTTCTGAGTGCTTCTAGAGGATTTTATCTCGGTCCTAGGAGTTTACCCTGGGTAATTCTACCAGGTGAAACACCCCGCCAGGTGTCTCAAGCAAGCTTATTCAGCCCAGCACCGAGCCACGTGGTGAGCATGCAAGAGCAAGAGTCATCCAAATGACCTCCTTGCCTGTCACGATATCCGAGCTCTGCCCATGCATTGGCCCAAGCCGCCATATAAAAAGGCCGAGCAGCAGGAGAGAGAAAGACAAGTAACAACAAGCTCTGAAAAACTACAGACCAGTAACTCATCTTCTCTACAGTGAAAACGCAGGTTTAAGAGAAAACCTCAATTTACTAAACCTTCACCGTATATAAACCTCTCCTTAAAAATGGCCTTGACTGACTTGAGCGTCGGAGGGTATTACCCGGGGCCATAGATCCCGGGTCCCCTGACCCTCTCTCTTTGTGCAGGTCAGCAGTTCGCTCACTAAGGACAACTGACGGAGTTCTAACGGTACCACATCAAACAAATACTTGGTGATATAATCCGACATCATCATATTGACGCTAGAAGGAAGGGCCTGAACCTCCGTCATTTAAGTCTTTCTAATCGCACTATTTAAAGCTTTTAAGTCAGCTCAAATTGGAAAAGAGATCCATGAAGGACTAGGAGAGTCCTCAAACCTACACCGTCGTAAATACACTCGCTTTGTTCATCCTGGACAGGATTCCAGGAGGCCAGAGCCAGAGGCGAAGAAGGTCCCGGTGGTAACCGCGGATGAGAAAGAGAAGGCCATGAAGTATGTGGTCGAGAATTTGGACGTGTTTGAAGCCGTGGTGGAGCGGCTCAAAGGGAAGCGTCCAGAGATGGAATATATGGAGGAGGATTCTACCTCTTTCCATCCAAAAGAGAAGACCCAACGACAGTCTTCTCACCACCCTCAGGGCTTCATGGCAGATGCAAGACGAAGTGGTGACAGAGCCCTTACAGTGGAATCGGTGCCTATACCTAGGCAGCGCCTAGGTGTAAGGCCCCGATCTTTCAAGAGTGTTCATCAGGAGGCTGACCCTCGCAGGCCGAGGAGCCGACCTGAGGAGCCCCGACCAGAGTATATGAGGGTGATCCAAGAAAGCCCCTTTTCTTGGGACATCGTGGAGTATTTGGCACCCGATAACTTTAAGGTGCCAAAGATGGATACCTATGACAGGACGTCTGATCCAACTGATCATCTTTTCCAGTTTCAGACGGCCATGAGCCTAAAGAATATTCCAGATCCGCTACGCTGCAAGACCTTCCCTATGTATCTGCGGGAAAAGGCAAGAAGGTGGTTCCAGGAGCTCCCACCTCAGTCGGTGGACTCCTTTAGGCAGTTGGCGCAGAAGTTTAAATCCCAGTTCGTATCAAGTGCGCCATTCATAAAGAACTCTTCACACCTTATGACTTTGAAGCAAGGTTCGGAAGAGTCTGTTCTGAAATATATGCAGTGCTTCTTAGACGAGTCACTGCAGGTCAGTGACCGGAATGAAGGAGTGAAGGCCGCTGCGTTTATCAATGGTCTCAGGGCGGGCCGTCTCTTCTCTCAGCTTGCAGAAGAGGGACCCACCACGCTGAGAGAGTGTCTTGAAAAGGCGCATCAGTTTGCCCGCGGAGAAGAGGCAAACCGATTAAAGAAAGAGGCCGAGCAGAGTACTCGGCACGAACCTCGGGCCAGTTCCAAAACGGACCGACATGAGGACAAGCGTGATCGGCGCAGTGCGTTCGATCGCCTTGGGAGCTGAGGTAAACGAGGTAGAGAAGGTCTGCCCCTTCTGGCCTCAAAAGACAGAATTTTAGCTGTCATGGAAAGCGATGGCTTGAGAACGGATCCGAAGCCTCTGGCAGGTCCCAGAGACAAAAGGGATCCGAAACTGTATTGCCGCTACCACTGTGATGTCGGCCATGATACTAAAGATTGTCGGCAACTGGCCCAAGCAATTCGGAAACTGATTGAGTTGGGGCATTTAAAGCAGTTCTATGACCCACGCTCACGACTCCATAATCGTTTGAGTTTTCGAAAGAATCCTGAAAAGGATAAATGCCGACCTGAGACCCCACCAGCACATCCCAGGTCGGATGACGATGGGGACAGAGACCGACAAGAGGCCGCAATGCAGCCTCAAATTAACTCAATAATTTACACCATCTCTGGAGGGCCGCCTCAGCAAAATCAAGGGGATCCCAGTACGTCAGGAACGTCATCTGGACCTCCCTCAAAAAAGCAAAGGTTAGCCCGGGAACTGGTCTACGGACCAGAAGATTTTATTCCAATAGACTCTAACAATACGGGTCTAGTAATTGGACTGTGTATACATATGGCACCGGATAGAATCGTAGAAGTACGAAGAGTTTATGTAGATACTGGGAGTGCCGTGAATATTATGTACTATCATGTATATAAACAGTTAGGTTTGGCACACTCTCAAATGACTCCAGTAGCTTCACCTTTATTTGGATTCACTGGTATGCCTATTCGGCCAGCTGGCCTGATCACACTTAGTGTCAGCTTTGGCAAACCCCCGCCTTACCGTTGTTTATGGATGGATTTCGTGGTGGTTAAAGAGAGGTCGGCTTATAATATTCTCTTAGGCCGACCAGCGTTGGTAGCTCTGGAGGCCGTCATATCCCCCTTGTATGTCAGCATGAAGTTTCCTACCCCAGGTGGAGTAGTTACTTTACAGGGAGATATTCCTATAGCCCAAAATTGTTATGCAGTGGCACTCAAGGGAGTGGGGTCGTCCAGCAGGTTGTTCTGGATGATCTCATTCCCCCAACAGATGAGCGTTTATAAACAGATGACGCGGTTCAGGAATTCATCCTGGATCCAGGTCGGCCAGAGAACACAATCAAAATTGGGACCTGGATGCCAGCTGAGACTTTGGCTCAGCTTCAGAATCTGCTAAGGGAATTCGCAGAAATTTTTGCTTGGACGGCAGAAGATATGCCTGGAATCCCGACTTCCTTAGCAGAACATCGGCTTAATGTGGATCCTCAGGTCAGGCCCATTAAGCAGAAGAAAAGAAACTTTGCCCCAGAGAGGAACAAAGTGATAGCAGGAGAGGTCGAAAAACTCCTGGTGGCAAAGTTCATTGAAGAAGTCTTGTATCCGAGTTGGTTGGCCAATCCTGTTGTGGTTCCCAAACCTGACAAAACTTGGAGAATGTGTATAGACTACACCGACCTAAACAAGGCGTGCCCGAAAGATTGTTACCCCTTGCCAAAGATTGACAGATTGGTGGATTCCACCTTGGGGTATGAGGTCTTTGATTTCCTTGATGCTTTTAAAGGCTATCATCAGATCATGATGGCGAAGGAAGATCAGGAGAAGACTTCTTTCATTACAGAGTCGGGCACTTATTGTTATGTTAGCATGCCCTTCGGTTTAAAAAACGTCGGGGCCACTTACCAGCGTTTGGTCAATTCACTGTTCCGAGATCAAATTGGCCGAATTATGGAAGTTTACATTGATGATATGTTGATCAAGAGCAGTACTCTTGACCAGTATATCTCAAACCTCCGAGAAGTGTTCGGCATCTTAAGGGAATCCCGAATGAGGCTGAACCCAAAAAAGTGTACCTTTGGTGTACGTACAGGAAAGTTTTTTGGATATATGGTTTCCAAGGAAGGGGTACAGGCCAACCCGGCCAAGATTGAAGCCTTAGAAAGCATGCATCCACCTCGGAATGTCAAAGAGGTTCAGAGGTTGACGGGCCGAATTGCTGCCTTAAGCAGGTTTCTTTCTAAGTCAGCTGAGAGATCATTACCCTTCTTCCAAATCTTGAAGAAACGAACCGCCTTTCTCTGGGATGACCAATGTCAGAAAGCTTTTGATGACCTGAAAGCACACCTGACCGAGGTGTCTATGCTGACGTCTCCTCTACCTGGGGAGACCTTGTACATATACTTGTCAACCTGCCATGAGGCAGTGAGCGCAGTTCTGCTCAGAGAGCAGGATGCAGTTCAAAAACCCATTTACTTCGCTAGTAAGATTCTGCATGGAGCTGAGGTGTGATATCCTAATGCTGAAAAAATCATCTTAGCATTGGTGGTGGCGGCAAGAAAGTTCCGATCCTATCTTCAAGCTCATCCCATAATTGTGGCAACGGATCAGCCCTTGAAGCAGATTTTATCTCGGCCAGACACTTCAGGCCGAGCTGCTAAGTGGGCAATGGAGCTTGCTGAGTATGACATCAATTATAAGTCACGCACTTCCATTAAAGCTCAAGCTTTGGCTGACTTTCTAGCTGAAGGGATTTATGTGGAAGAAGATCCTCCTCCAGCGCAAGGTTGGATCTTATATGTAGATGGGTCTTCTTCGAAGGACGGAAGTGGAGCCGGGCTCCTAATAATTGACCCAAACGAGGAAGAGATGGAGTACGCCTTGCGCTTTGACTTTGAGGCTACTAATAATGAGGCCGAGTATGAGGCCCTGATAGCGGGGCTGAGTTTAGCTCGTAAACTGGGGGCACAGCAAATAACCGCCCAAAGTGACTCACAGCTCATAGTTTCTCAGATTAACAGAGACTATGAGGCCAAGGAGGACAACATGAAGCGGTATTTGGCTAAGGTTCAACACTTGAAAGGAATGTTTGAACGTTTTGTGATAGAACACATCCCCAGGTTGGCCAATAAACGAGCCGACGCATTATCTCGGCTAGCCTCATCTACCTCGGCCATAATTGGGAAGAAAATTGTTGTAGAGTTGGTAAAGCATCGTGCCTTTGATGGAAATGAAGTCTTGCAGCAAGACTATCATAATACCTGGATGGACGAGATAGTTACCTATCTACAACATCAGACCCTGCCCGAGGATAAATCACAAGATCAGCGTCTCCGCCTGAAAGCTTCCAGGTACGCACTCTTTAACGATCACTTGTACAGAAAATCTTTCTCTCAGTCGTGGTTGCGGTGCGTACCTGAGGACGAAGGAGATTATATTCTCCGTGAGATGCACTTGGGCATATGTGGAAGTCATTCTGGAGCACGCTCATTGGCCCACAAGTGCTATTTGGCTGGGTATTACTGGCCCACAATTCGTAAAGATGCAGAAGAGCTGGTCAAAAAGTGCCCATCATGTCAAGCTCATGCTCCAACTTCTCATTTGCCGAGTCATGAAATGACCAGTATTTCCAGTCCATGGTCGTTTGTGCAATGGGGTATGGACTTAGTGGGGCCTCTACCCCGAGCTCCCGGTTCGGTCAGATTCTTGTTGGTAGCGATTGACTAATTTACTAAATGGATAGAGGCCAAGCCACTGGTCGCCATAACTGGGGCCCAAGTCAAAAAGTTTCTATGGAAAAATGTTATTTGTCGATTTGGCCTACCTCAGATCCTGATCTCAGACAACGGCAGACAATTTGCTGAGGATCCGGTAAAGAGTTGGTGTCTTGATTTACATATCAAGCAACGTTTTACCTCAGTAGCTCATTCTCAGTCAAACGGACAAGTAGAGCTTGCCAACAGAATCATCAAGGATGGTTTGAAAAAGCGCTTGGACAAAGCTGGCACAAGTTGGGTCGAAGAATTACCTAGCGTGCTATGGGCTTACCGGACAACTCCCTCAACTTCAACAAAGGAAACTCCTTTCTCACTGGTGTATGGCACCGAGGCCATTATTCCCGCAGAGATTGGTTCTACTTCAACTCGAGTGGATTATTACTCAACTACTGATAATAACCAAGAACTACGACTGAACTTGGATGATCTCGAGCAGAAAAGAGACCAAGCACGCATCCGCATGGCTCAGTATAAGAACTTGATTTCCCAGCATTACAATTCTCGAGTACGTCCGAGATCTTTTCGAGTGGGAGATCTGGTGATGCGCGACAACGAAGTCAGCCATGCTGTTTGGGCGGGAACCTTTAATCCTAAGTGGGAAGGTCCTTACCGCATTGTTGAGGTGTTCCCCACAGGAGCGTACAAGTTGCAGACTTTAGAGGGACGAACTCTTCCACGGACTTGGCACACTTCTCATCTCAGACTTCTGCATCAATGATGCAAATTGTAATCATTTTTGTATATCAATACAAGTTTTTCTGAGGCATCTTTCAAGAGTCAAGTGTCCAAGCAAAGTCTGAGCACTGTGGAAGGCTCATATAAGACCTCGGCAGGTCCGAGACAAAAGACCTCGCAGGTTCGAGGCAAATGCCCGCTAAAAGGTACATTAAGACCTCGGCAGGTCCGAGGCAAAAGACCTCGCAGGTTCGAGGCAAATGCCCGCTAAAAGGTACATTAAGACCTCGGCAGGTCCGAGGCAAAAGGCCTCGCAGGTTCGAGGCAAATGCCCGCGAAAGGGTACATTAAGACCTCGGCAGGTCCGAGGCAAAAGACCTCGCAGGTTCGAGGCAAATACCCGCGAAAGGGTACATTAAGACCTCGGCAGGTCCGAGGCAAAAGACCTCGCAGTTTCCAGGCAAATGTCCACTAAAGGATATACCAAAACCTCGGCAAGTCCGAGATAAAAGACCGTTAAACGGCAGGTCCGAGGCAGAAACTCACATTAGAACATATTAAAACCTTGACGAGACAGAGACAAAAACTTCTTAAAAGAAAGGTTAAGACCTCGGCAGGACCGAGGCAGAAACTTGTTAAAAGTAAGAGTAAGACCTAGGTAAGGCCAAGGCACTTACCTGCTCAAAAGAAAAACAAGACCTTGGCATATCCGAGGCAAAGGTCAAAGAAATGATTTATAAAACCTCAGCAGATCTGAAGAAAGAGTTTGTTGAGGAAAAGACTTGTGCAAGCAAGCCCCATGCTTTCTCTTAAGAAAGCTGAAGTGAAGTTAAGCAAGGCATAACTTTAACCCAAGTCAGAGCTTGATTTGAACAAGGCAAAGTTTATATCAAACTCACGAATGATCTAGCTCAGCTCAAGAAACAGGTTCATTCTGACTTGAAGACTTAGTTTAATTTCAACAAAGTTGATCCAGTTTGTTAAGACTAACCTGAAAAGTTAGCAATGATAGTATTGGAGAGTAAACTTAATAAAGATGCTGAAGACAAAAGAGATAACTGAGCCAAAAAAAGTTAGAAATTTCATTGATTTAAACATTGAAGTACATTTTGATGCCTGGTCTACAAAAAGCAAAACAAAGAAGAGCCCTACAGCCTAATCATCCTTATCCTCATCCCTCAAGTCAGCTCCATCAACAAATTTTTGGAATAACTCTTCAAATTCCTGAGCTGCGAGGGGATTGTAGAGGTCGGCAATACGACGGTCTTCTCTGTTCAGATCTGGATGAACTTGAGCACATGCATCGATAGCATTTCTCTGGCCGACCTCCATGGCTGAGCCTTGTATCAAGAGCAAATTCTCTTCAAAAAATCTGGACCTCCTGAAATCTTGAAGAGTCTTGATCACGGCGTCTATCAAGTTTTGGCACAGCAGACTAATCATCTTCTGATCAGACTCGATTCTCTGCGCCATCTCAGCCATGTTCTTCTTCAAGTACTCAACCTCGCTGAGAGATTGAGTGGAGGTCAGCTCAAAGTCAGCCACCTTATTCTCCAACTCATCCACCTTAGAGTTGGAGGTGGCCAACCTCGTCTCAGCATCTTCAGCCTTCTTCTGGAGTTGGGCGGTTCCCGCCTCTAAGTCAGTGACTCTCTGGGTCAGCTCGGCTCTTCTTTTTTTCAGATTCTTCAAATTGTTTTCTTGTAGTCTCCAGCTCCCCGAGAAAATCTCTGCTGCGAATAACCAACTCCATCCACTGGTCTCGGATCTACCCAAAAAGACAGTGTCAAAAAGAAGTCCACTAACAAGAATAAGCAAAGTACTCAAAAGGAGACTTGCTTACCAGAGCAAGATTGGACATGTAGGCGTTGGTCAGGGCCGCAAAATCAGTTGTCCTGAATCTCTGAAGATCCCGGGGCATGATTGCTGCTCTGTTAAGCCTTTCGGCTACAGCAGGGTTCTCAGCAGAATCCCCTTCAGAAAACCCAATCAAGATTGGATCTTGGACATTACCCGACTGAGGCAGGATTTCCTCAACCGAGTCAGCAGTGATCATTTCTGGGGGCTGAGATGGTCCCGGATCACGACTGCCAGAACCTTCGCCCCGTTGTCTCTTTCGGGGGCGAAGGCTGGAACCTTCACCAGCATCTGCTGGGGCCTCAGAATCAGTTGGAGCTAGAGGCTGGATCTCAACCTCAGGCTCATCATCAACAATGGTGATTGGCAGAGCTGAAAAGAAATGAAAGCAAGTCAAAACCCAAACAAGTGTTAAAACACTTAGGAAAATTTCTACATATGAAAAAGAAGTTTACCTGGCTCAGGCTCCGCCACTTCGGGCTCAGCAGCAGCAACACTTGGGGCTGGGGGCACTGCCGAGGTGGAGGCTCCCCTGAGCCAAGAGTTGCTAGCCTCCTTTCTCTCTGAAGGCTTTTTCTGGCTTGGTTCTCAGCCATTATCTCAGCACAGGTTGTGGGACCAGCTATTGCACCTACATCCAGAGTTAGACAGTTAAGACACTAACAAGAAGAGAATAAAAATGCTGAGAACAAAGAAGTTACAATGACCACCTCGGATGATGGTTAGCTGGTCTGGAGAAAGAGCTCTATAGTCATCACCAAGAGCCGAATGGGCTACATCGGCGGCCATCCAGACCTCATAATCCACCTTATGCCAGTCAATGACAATTGGGGCTGACCGAATTCTGTCTGCTTCATCGCAGTACTCCTGGCTCGGCATCGTATTTTGAACTCTGCCGTGCTTCCAGATAGTCCCGCTTGGCAGCTCAGATCTTAAAATATAAAAGAATTTTTCCTTCCAACTCTTATTGGAAGAAGGAATATTGACGGCAAAAGGAAAATCAACGCCAGACCTTCGCTTGCTGAAGTAATACCAGCTGTGTGAGGTCCGGCATACAAAAAGAGCTCGAAAAATAGTGGTGTTGAATGGAAACTCAATGAGTCTAAGAAGAAGGAGGTAGCAAAGAATGAGCTTGAGGCCATTTGGCTGAATTTGAGGAAGCCTGAACCCATAAGCCCGCATAACATGGGTAACGGGCTCAGGAACAGGAAGGCTGAAGCCCGACTTAAAATAGTCTTCGTAGACTGTTTCATAATCCCTCGGTGGATCAAAAGCAGTCTGACCAGGCAAAGGGAGAAGAGGTTTAAAACGGTTCCTATCGATCTTACAGTACTTACAGATCCTCTCCAGGTCGGCCTCAGTCAAAGTTGAAGTCGTTTCCTGGACCATAGGGGAGGGCCGACCTCTCTCTAAAACACCAAAAAAATGTGAAGGGCCCCTCGTGGGGGCCGGAGGATTTACAGACGCCGGAGCGGGGGCAACCCTAATTGGCTCCGGCGAAGAACTGATTATGATCAGGGCTCTGCTGGACTGAGCAGAGTCTCCAGTGGACTGAACCAGGGTACCGATAGGTAGGTCATCGGCAGAGGAAGACCTGCCGGACGGTGACGGAGAAGCAATGGCCTCTCCACTCCCGGCGGCGTAAGAACCGCCCTCAGAAAGATTCTGGGAGTCATGGGATGAAGAAGACATTATGAAGATGAAAGGAGGACTTACAGAGAATTCGAAGGAAAAAGGACACCGGAGGAGGACAGGACAAATGCTGAGATTAGCCGGAATCAGGAAAACTCACCGGAGAAGAAAGCAGAATGCCGGAGTGAAGGAATGAGAGCAAATAAAGAGTGAAAATGATCTGCAGAAGACCTATTTATAGGGCTTCATCTCCGCAGCCCAAGCGTCTCCTGAAGTAAATGGCTGCCGGTTCGTGAAACGGCGGAATTCAAAAAGCTGCCCAACTGACGCTTCGTGCTCTGCGCGAACAGTAAATGCGCAGACCGAGCCAACCAGAATCAGACACGTGCCAGAACAGACAACGTGACAAAGAATCTAGTCAGAAGTAACTGATCAGTTCGGCCAGAAGCTATCATTAGCGCTTCTTACATTGTGCCCCTAATAAGTACGTTAAGCGGCCTAATTAGATCTTGACACGTCATCAAGGGAAGGACAACCCGGGAAAAATCTGAGCAGATTAGCCTGCCCTTTCAGTTCAGCTCGGCCAGACTAATCTGGGGGGCAAGTGATGAGCCAAAAAATACCACTCGTTAGTCAATAACGGTCAGAGCTGAAGTAAGGCGTAAAAATGGTTGTTAAGTATGGAGGGTCGGCCCGGAGGCTGACCAGGTCATATGCGGACAAACAGTCCATCTCGGCAACAGGGCCCCACCACCATCTCGGCCATTTGGGCCTCTCGGCCATCTCGGCCATACAGTCTCAATGCCCCCTGGGGGCTAAGGATCTCACCTCGGTCTAAAGGCCTCATTTAGGCCTAAGGGTTTCATCTCGGCCTCAAGGCCTCACCTCGGCCCGCAGTTCCATTTCGGCCAAAGAGTTGTACTCGGCCTCGGATCCGATCTACTCACTGATCTCGGACCACTTTCTATGGCGTCAGCTACGAGCAACATGAAAGGCCCACCAATGCTCTTTGAAGTCGGCCACTTTCATCTCGGCAGGCTGACCCCACATCATCAGCCATCTCGGGCACTTCTGAGTGCTTCTAGAGGATTTCATCTCGGTCTAGGAGTTTACCCTGGGTAATTCTACCAGGTGAAACACCCCGCCAGGTGTCTCAAGCAAGCTTATTCAGCCCAGCACCGAGCCACGTGGTGAGCATGCAAGAGCAAGAGTCATCCAAATGACCTCCTTGCCTGTCACGATATCCGAGCTCTGCCCATGCATTGGCCCAAGCCGCCATATAAAAAGGCCGAGCAGCAGGAGAGAGAAAGACAAGTAACAACAAGCTCTGAAAAACTACAGACCAGTAACTCATCTTCTCTACAGTGAAAACGCAGGTTTAAGAGAAAACCTCAATTTACTAAACCTTCACCGTATATAAACCTCTCCTTAAAAATGGTCTTGACTGACTTGAGCGTCGGAGGGTATTACCTGGAGCCATAGATCCCGGGTCCCCTGACCCTCTCTCTTTGTGCAGGTCAGCAGTTCGCTCACTAAGGACAACTGACGGAGTTCTAACGGCACCACATCAAACAAATACTTGGTGATATAATCCGACATCATCACCTATGAATGACCAATCTAACTTTATAATGTTCAATTGAACCATTGAACCATCAAAAAGATACTCAACCTTAAAGATCCACTTACAATCAATGGCTTTCTTTCCACGAAATAAATATGCAAGAATCCAATTGTTATTCTCTTCAAGAGCATGTATATCCTCGACCGTAGTATCACACCACTTAGGATCTTTTATTGCCTCCAAATAACTTTGTGGTTCGGAACATGCGGTAATTGCAAAAAAGAAAACCTCAACGTGCCATAGGACACACAGAAAATTTGTCAGCACAAAAAAAATTAGTGATAGGAAAACGAGTACATGAGGAATTTGATGAATGCAAATACACCGAAGGTCTATCGTCCACTGTTGTGTGAAGAATATAGTCATTTCACCAAGCTGGAACCCTTATGGTACGCTGACTCCGTCCTAACAATTGTGGTTCACTTGATCTACTGTCATTGCGAGCATCTTCTAAGTCAGGAGTATGAGTGTTAACGAACCGAGTCGAACCGAATACTAGGTTTCGAATTCGAATTTGTTTAGCTAAACGAACTGTTTGGTTCGGTTCGTTTAGCTAAACGAACTTTAAAATTGGTTCGAGTTCGGCTCGATAACACTATAACTGTTTAAACGAGCCAAACAGTTCGCGAATAGTTTGACTCGTTTTAGTAAACGAACCCAAACAGATGTTTGAATTTGGCTCGTTTAAAGACAATTACCGAACAAATACAAATCGAACACGAACCGACTAAAACAGTTCACGAATTATTCGGTTCGTCGAACAGCCCTAATGTAATTATTTTGTTCATATGCGTGTAAATCTAAAACTTACTATGGAAGTATTACTCATTGATAAAAGATAATCCATTTTACCCTTTTTGACAATCATACACATGTATAAATGATGCCCTGACAAATCTAAAGTTTTCATGTAAAAGATGCATACACCAAGCAATGGTTTTATAGTATGTTTCCATGTGAGTTAATTGTTATTATATGGTAACCTATAATATATAATGATATATGTAATTGCGCTTTTGGATAAAAAGAACTTTGAGGGGAGAGGTGGGTGTGTGTGAACTATCGTTATTTCTAGGAAATGAGACCTTTTCACATGTTTTTTTAATCCATTCTCTCTCAAGTGTTAAACTAGGTAATACAACAACAACCACAACCACATCCAGTATATTCCAAAGACAACAAAAGATATCGCTAAGGTCTGAGGAGGGTGAGAGGCAGACAAACAATACCTCTATCTTAAGAGATAGAGAGTTTGCTTTCAGTGAGACCTCCAGCTCTATATATACCTTCATACATGGTACAATATATTGGAAGATGTTTTGTGTTAAACTAGGTAATATTATTTTAAAAAATATATATATTGGAAGGTGTTTTGTGTGTAGGGCTTGTTGAAGAATGAACTTGCAGAGCTAAGGAATTGAGAGAAAGTCAAGTGCAGTAATTTCATCGAACATGTTGGTGAACTGATCAAACACTGCCTTGAAGGGATTTGGACTGAAAGGAATGATAGAAACATGGAAAGAGGAAGGTAATTCAGTTGAACCGCCTGATGAAGGATGGAATTGGAATGTGGAATGGACGGTTGCGTGCAAATATGGTGCAGCGGTGTTGGAGCAACACATGTGAGATGCGGGTGAAGAAGACGGGGCAGTGCATCATGCGGGAACAAATTAAAAAGCATGAAATGACGAAATTACCCCTGAACTAAAGTAGTAGAGTAAAACGGTTAGAGGGCAATCTTGTAACTTCGGGTCCATTGAAACTGATTTTGTCTTGTACATAAACGAAAGAAACGGTTTTCTTCCTTCTGTAATTTTTGGCAGTTGCAATTCTCAATGATCAACTGATTTTCTCTCTTCTTTTCCGCATTTCGTTCTTCTTTGCATTGCGTTGCTTGTTGTGTCGAATTCATTAGGATTTTGACATGGTATCAGAGCGTTGATCGCAGCGTGTGTGGCGTTGTGTGATCGATATTGTTCTTGGTGAATTTGTTTTTAATCGAGGTTCTTAGAGTCATGGCTTCAACCTGTGCTAGTGCTGGTCCGGTGGATCCATTTGAAGATCCGTTATATGTTCACCCAAGAGATAGTCCTTCGCTAGTAATTGCGCAGCCACTTCTTGATTCGCACAATTACCATGGATGAAGCAGAACCATCCGAAGATCGTTGGATTCGAAGAACAAGTTAGGTTTCGTGGATGGAACCGTAAAGAAGCCGGATGAGAGGGATCGCAGATTCCCTGCCTGGACGAAAGCTAATAACATGGTGGTTTCTTGGATCATCAACTCAGTAACACCTTCAATCGCGAAGAGCGTCATGTGGATTGATGATGCTGTGGACATCTGGAAAGATCTTAAACTAAGGTATGGGAATATTGATGCTTTCAGGTTATCAGATCTGCAGGAAGAGTTTTATGGTGTTAAACAGAATAGTATGTCCGTTACTGATTATTACACGAAGTTGAAAATAGTTTGGGAAGAGTTGACGGTGTTGAAGTCTGTCCCTGTATGCAACTGTGGAAGGTGTGTGTGCAATGTCACTGCACAAATTGCAAAATTCGTTGAGGATGACTTTGTCATCAAGTTCTTGAAAGGATTATCTGAAGAATATGAGGCCGTGAAATCTCAGATATTACTTATGACTCCATTGCCAGATGTGAATACAGCCTTTGCAATGGCGATGAAATTCGAGAGGAAGGTTGCGTATACGGGGGGCCAGCAAGGGATTATCAACAATCCATCAGCAGTTCTCAGTGTAGGAGGAATGCCATATGGTGCAGGAAGGCAGGGATCCTCAGGCTTTAGGCCTCAGAAGGAGAATGACAATGGGAGATCCCGTGGAGGATTTAATAATTTCAAGAAAGGGGCAGTCAATGCTCAAAGATATGGAACAGATAATAGTAGACGTCCTATTTGCACGCATTGTGGATTTGCTGGTCACACCATTGATAGATGTTACAAACTGCATGGGTATCTGCCTGGGTTTAAACCCAGAGGTCAAGTTAATTGTGTTGGGTATGGAGATGACACAGATGAATAGCCTGCAGCAGAGTATCAAGGAAATGATGCTGAGTACTCTGCTCAATCAAAGGAGTTGCAGTTGCCGTACAATGATCAGGCAGGACCCATGCTTACGCAGGACCAATATATACAGTTGATGCATATGCTTCAGGAGCATCAGTTGAAGGAGACAAGGGAGAAGTCTCATCCTACAAACAATGGTGAGAAGTTACATGTCGTAATGTCTGCTCAGCAGCAAGTTGCCAAATGTAAGAAGGCAGGTAATGTACCAAACAAGTTTGTTAATATATGGGTTTTGGATTTAGGTGCAACAGACCATATAGCTTGTTCCCTAAACTGTTTTGATTCCTATAAGCCTGCATCAAACCTTAAAGTAAAACTTCCTGATGGTAGTCTTGTGGCTGTCACACACGTTGGCTCAGTTACAGTCACACCACACCTTGTCCTTCTGAATGTATTTTACATACCATCATTTTCTTTCAACTTGATATCCCTGAGTAAATTGACCACTGTTAACAAGATCAGTGTAGTGTTTCATGATGATGCTTGTGTTCTGTATGAACAGAAAAATATGATGATGATTGGTTCAGCTAAGACCAATCAAGGACTGTACCAGTTGAACGTTACAAGTCAACCACACCTGAGGTCTGATCTCAACCCCATTCCACTCATATCCAATACAGCCCTATCAGATAATACCAATGATCCAGACTTGAAGTACTCCTTGTGGCACTCAAGATTGGGCCATATGTCCCAAACAAGAATCAGAGATGTACAACAAATTGATCCTGTCGTTTATTGTTCAAAGAACCCCATTCCTTGTAAAATCTGCCCCCTAGCCAAACAGAGGAGAAATCCTTTTCCAATCTCTATTTCTGTAACAGTTTCACCGTTTTCTATAGTTCATGTAGACATTTGGGGACCATATAAGGACCCAACCTTGTTCAATGAACGTTACTTCCTTACCGTGGTTGATGACTATAGTCGTTTTTGCTGGCTATATTTGATGAAATGTAAATCTGAAACCAGAAACATTCTGCAAAACTTCTGTACTTTTGTGAATACTCAGTTTGACACCAATGTTAAAACAATAAGGTCTGACAACGGGCTAGAATTCAGCATGCCTTCCTTCTATTTGTCCAAAGGCATAGTGCACCAGACATCATATGTGCACACACCGCAACAAAATGGGCTTGTTGAGAGAAAACATCAACACATACTTAACGTGGCTAGAGCACTCAAAATACACGCTTCTTTGCGTGCCAAATACTGGGGATTCTGTGTCCAGCATGCCATATATCTGATAAACCGTAGCCCTTCACCAACCATAGCCAACAAAACTCCATTCCAGATGCTATATGACAAAGCTCCATCATATTCCCACCTAAGAGTGTTCAGGTGCTTAGCCTTTGCCGTTGACACAAGCCCACACAAGCAGAAGTTTGCTCAGAGATCTAAGAGGTGTGTTTTTCTGGGCATATCTCAGACATCTAAAGGATATATATTACAAGACTTGGAAAGTAATGGATTGATCATTTCTAGAGACGTAGAATTCCATGAATGTGATTTTCCATTTGAAACTCTGTCTATATCCGTTCCTCCACCATCTCAACCAACAACATTTCAACCAACATCATATACCTACAACTCTGGCATGCCTAACCTTGATCCGCCTACTTCCCTTCAGCCATCTGATCGTCAACCCACTCCTCTCATTCACTTCCAATCCCCACAACTTCAACATGAGTCCCATCACTCAGAGTCTGCTGAAACACCCTTAAACTCATCACCATCACCCTCACCACCATCAAATTCATCATCTTCATCATCACCCTTGGCTCAGCCAATTTCTGCCATTGACATATGTTTGCCTATCTCCACTCCTGCCCGACCTGTCTGTGCCAAACATGTCCCAGCATATCTCAAAGACTACTACTGTAATTCCTCTCAAATCTGCAAGCCTTCCCACACCAGCCCACATCCTCTAACCAAATACTACACCCTTGACTCCCTGACACCTGAATACAAATCTTATATATTAAATACTAGTTTGATTGCAGAACCTACTTCTTATTCCGAAGCAGCGTGCTCTGCAGCATGGCAGGAGGCTATGCACACTGAGATTGCAGCATTAGAGGCAAACCACACTTGGGAGCTTGTGCGCTTGCCAACCGGGAAGATACCTATAGGGTGTAAATGGGTGTATAAGGTGAAGTATAACCCAAATGGCAGTGTGGAAAGGTACAAAGCCCGCTTGGTTGCCAAGGGGTATACTCAGCAATATGGGGTGGATTATCAAGACACCTTTTCCCCCGTAGCGAAGATGTCCACTGTGAGAGTCATTCTGCCACTAGCTGCAAGCAAAGGTCGGTTCCTGCACCAGCTCGATGTGAACAACGCCTTTCTTCATGGAGATCTCCATGAAGAAATCTATATGACACCCCCACCTGGCCTTCCACTGCCTGATTCAAGCCTGGTGTGCAAGTTACAAAAATCTTTATACGGACTCAAGCAAGCTAGTCGAGAATGGAATGCAAAGTTGACTCAATTTCTCTTGCAAGCTGGTTTTACTCAGTCCCGGAATGATTACACGCTATTCATCAAGACCACCACTACGTACATGCTCCTGCTTTTAGTCTATGTCGATGACATCATACTGACCTATTCAGAACTTCAGCCTATCCAGCAGATCAAGTCTCAGTTACATGCTAAGTTCAAGATAAAAGACTTAGGTGACCTTAGATACTTCTTAGGGATTAGAAGTAGCTAGGTCACAGGGGGGCCTCATCATCAATCAACGAAAGTATACCCTTGAACTACTTGAACACACAGGGTACACGAATTCAAAAGCAGCTAAGAGTCCGATGGAAACCAATTTGAAGCTGACTCATGGAGATTCAGAGTTATTCCCCGAAGTATCCAGCTATAGGAGCCTAATTGGAAAGCTTATATATTTGACTATAACCAGACCAGACATCTCATTCACAGTCCAACAACTAAGCCAGTTTCTTGACTGCCCGACTGTTAATCACTGGAAGGCTGCACACAGATTATTGAGATATTTAAAGGGGACCATAGGACAAGGATTAATGTTTCCATCAGGGACAAATTTGAAGCTCAAAGCATTTGTAGACTCGGATTGGGGAGGTTGCTCAGAGACAAGGAGGTCAGTGACTGGTTTTTGCGTGTTTCTTGGTGATGCTCTGATTTCTTGGAAAGCAAAGAAGCAAACTACAGTATCTAAGTCCTCTGCAGAGGCAGAGTACAGAGCCATAGCTAGCTTGAGATGTGAGGTCCCATGGCTCCTGTACTTAGCAGCTGATCTGGGGTTGAGTGATCAAATGCCAGTAGAGGTTTTCTGTGATAGCAAGAGTGCTATACACATAGCTGAAAACCCTGTCTTTCATGAGCGGATAAAGCACATAGAGATAGACTATCACATTGTTAGGGATAAGGTGCAGGAGGGAAGGATTAAACTGATGCCTATCAGGACTGATATGCAACTGGCCGATGTCTTCACAAAAGCTTTAGATTCTAAGAGATTGATACAGTTGATCAAAGCATTTGGAGTTTGCAACATCTACTCCAAGCAAGGCTTGAGGGGGGGTGTTGAAGAATGAACTTGCAAAGCTCAGGAATTGAGAGAAAGTCAAGTGCAGTAATTTCGTCGAACATGTTGGTGAACTGATCAAACACTGCCTTGAAGGGATTTGGACTGAAAGGAATGATGGAAACATGGAAAGAGGAAGGTAATTCAGTTGAACCGCCTGATGAAGGATGGAATTGGAATGTGGAATGGACGGTTGCGTGCAAATATGGTGCAGCGGTGTTGGAGCAACACATGTGAGATGCGGGTGAAGAAGACCGGGCAGTGCATCACGCGGGAACAAATTAAAAAGTGTGAAATGACGAAATTACCCCTGAACTAAAGTAGTAGAGTAAAACGGTTAGAGGGCAATCTTGTAACTTCGGGTCCATTTAAACTGATTTCGTCTTGTACATAAACGAAAGAAACAGTTTTCTTCCTTCTGTAATTTTTGGCAGTTGCAATTCTCAATGATCAACTGATTTTCTCTCTTCTTTTCCGCATTTCGTTCTTCTTTGCATTGCGTTGCTTGTTGTGTCGAATTCATTAGGATTTTGACAGGGCTTACGTACAATACATAATAATACCTAATAATCCAATACAATTACTTACTGTAGAGAGAGGTTGTGGAACATCCAATCCTTACTTTTAGAACATGCATCATATCATTTTTTCCAAAGCGTGCACAATTTAGAAACATATGCCGAATATTCCCTAGCCCTAGCATCGGGAACAGTGCTATAAACCTTCTTTTCGGGTGCAATTCCAAAAAGTGGCTGAATGATGATATTTGTAGCGCCATGCTCCCGAGCCCTAGCATCGGGAACAGTGCATCCGCCGTATCTCGTTAAAGAGAATACAAGGTGTTGAATCAACTTCTTACTTGTTAGGAATGACGTAAAAAAAATTTCGTAGAAACGTAAATTATAACTTAAATTAAACCCACAAAAAACATTAATATCGTACTGAATAAAGTTCTGGGTTAACGAGACCCAACAATGTCACAACGTTCCTAGAATTTGGAAGTGAAAGTACTAAAGAAGTCTGTGAAGATCCCCAAAAGATAAATAAGAAACAGTCAGCCGCAGAGCCTCCTCATGTCCTAGATGCAGCTATCAACCGGCCCACTCAGCTATGTCCGCCCCATCCTCAACAAAGATATAGTCGTATTCCTCATCCGGCTCACCTGGGAAAGTAGGGGTGAGTAACAAACATCACCCAGTAGATGTCCGCCCAAACCAATACAAGACACGCAATATCAAAATGATATAACCACATAGCACATAATAGAACATAGCATAAGATAGAATAAGTGTGGTAATTAAGTCACTCCACATAAAGAGCCGCAACTACGTGACGCATGCCTTCGCCCACGTGTCACATGCAACAAGAATTATTGCATGCAATATGACCTTATACCTACATGCAATTCATGATCCTGGATTGACTGGATGCATGTAACCCGTACACAACAATCCACCCCAAACGATGCTTGTGGCCCGTATACCATGATCCACCATAACCGAGTGCTCGTGGCTTGTACACCACAACCTACTCCACTCGAGCATCTGAGACCCGTACATCTCAACCCACTCCAAATGCAAATGCACGTGTTATGAATGCAATAACAAAGTTGTTTGGGCCCTTACACCCATCCTCACCATATCTGGCACTCAATATTTGGTTTCGTAAGTTATCCAAATAGTGGAGAGTTATTATTCATAACCATCCGTATTTTTCATTAGCTTGTATAAGTTTTCTAGAATTTTCTACTATTTTCCACTATTTTTCCTTATTTATCATTAATTAATTTTTTATTGCCTAATTTACAAAAAATTCAGAAATTAAGTGAAAATAACTTAATTTTAACCTTTTATATTTTTTGGAATTTATTTAGAATTTTCTAGTATTTAATTATATTTTTCTGTAATTTAAAATTATTTATTTCCTAATTTCTAAAATTTAGAAATAGTTAAATTAATTAATTAAAGAAATTTCCCTGTTTTTTTCCTTCCAGGCTTGTCACATTTGGCCCTAAACTTTTCCTTTAGCCGCCAGTCTGATACATTATTTTTTAAATTTCTATGCGGTTAATGGGCCGCCCTTGATTCGGCCGGCTAGCCATCCGGCTCGGTCTGTTGATCGGCCTGTTTTACGCCTGAATTCTTTTTTTATATACAATGCTAAATGGGTCGGGCCCCTACAGCCACAGGCAGCCGGTCTATAAGCCAGTCTGGTCTGTGCGCTGGCAGGCCGGCCCTAAACCCTTTTTCTTTTTTTTATTTAATTGCAGTATCACTAGTGGCAACGCGTGGAAGCCCACGCGCGGCCTCCTTAGCAGCGCGTGAGGCACATGTCCCGCCACTGTGACCCTTTTCCGATTTCAACCCTCATTTTCTCCTATTTCCATTCTATAGAGACCTATTTTAAGGCCAAAACACAATTTTAAAGAGTCTAACCGTGAGGAAATTGTACCGTTTTGATTCCAACCTTAACCTTTTTCATCAATTCAAGAACACATAGATAGAAAACAACCTCCACGTACCCAAAGATCATGCCTTTTTCAACAAATCAAAAATCATACCTTCATATAAACAATTAAAATCCACCAAACACATACATAATCAATCATCATGCCCTCATATAAACATTTACAAGCAACAAAACACGTAACATATATATTAAAGCATGCTTGAACCGTATCCCTTTGAAGGAAAAAAGAACCTACCTTGAAGAGACGATTAATTCAAATAATATAAGTAGAAGGTGGAAATTTCGGGGGAGAATGACTAGTTCCTTCGTTCTCCTTCTTCTTCTCTCTTTTCTTCTCTTTTTTTTCCTTGATTGGACACTTTTTTTGCGCTTTGCTGCCTGCTGGCCGATTGCAAATGTGAGGAGGGAGAGGGGTTAATGTCCTTCACAATGAGGGGAGAGAAGAAAAAGATTAGGAAGAGAAATTAAGAGATAAGATTGAGGGAATGAAGGAGTAGGTTAATTTAAATTTTAAATTCCAAATATAATAGAAATTATCCATTACCCTTATTTATTATTTAGTTCTTAGTTTTTTTTTAAATTCCTGGTTATAACAATATCGATTAGGAATCTTCATGTTATGCATCCAACTTTTTGTAGTGCAAAAAATTCATACTTGTGACTTCGAGGATTTTCACAGTCTCTTTCTAAAGAGTTCTCAGAATGAAGTAAATCAGAAAAACTAACGGTTTTTTAGGTGTGAAGTTTTTAGTTGATACCTATAAGATGTAAGATTAAGCTCGCTCCAATATAAGAAGCTGACGGCAGAACTATAACAGCCAGAACGCGACTGCCAATAGTCGAATCGATGAGCTCTTATAGTGTAATATATACCATGCGAATACCAACTCAACTTTTTTGTTATTTTAAAATATTTTAATAATTTTGGTTATTAATCATATTTTATTTTTTGTTGGGTGATTCAAATAAAGTAGACAAATTATATAAGTATTAATTGAACTATATTATGAAAACTTTGACTACTATGGTACTTCTACTTTTAAAAATAAAATATTTTTGAAGAAAAAACAAAAATGAAAGCAAAGATAATTTCTTTTACTTTCTTTTTTGGGAATATTACAAATGCACTTTTAGTGATTAAATTTTCTTGCAAAAGAAAGTTCGTCAGATAGCACTATTCTTCTTTAGTGAGATTATTGCTTAAATTAAGAGATAATGGTCGAAACATTAAACAAGTTGACTTGGTCAAACTCTTGGAAAACCTGAAATCAGGATTACATTTCAATATCAGCAAAACTTCTCTAAAAAAGAATGGGTGTGAGTGCTTCTGAGCTATCTTTAAAACATTTGATTTATTTGAAAACAACCACAACAATATTACCCATTACATTAGAGGCTACCGCCTATGACGAAGTGAGGGGTCGAATGTACGCAACCATACCATGTGTTAGAAACAGATAGAGGTTGTTTCCTGATGATCTATAATGATGCGTCAAGCTATATGTCGATCAACTGATACCTCACAATATAAGAAGCGCAACCAATTTAGTGAGTCATTTTGCTTTATCCATCATATTCAAAGTTAAAAAGAGTGTGTACTTTACTCCATTTAAAATAGAAACATTATTTTGAAAACAACCAATTCGTTTAATCAAATATTTTTTTTATCAAATTGGCCTTTTCTTAGAAAGAAAAGAAACCAGAGAACACACAATAGAAATGCCCAATTATATCCCAAGACGTTGTTTCAATAATTCATATCAAAGACGACCAGCTCTAGAGACATTTTAGTGAAACCATTACAAAATTTTGATAGTGATTGTCTATAAATATAATAGTTGCAAGCACTCGCGCAATACAAGTTTGAGAGTGATCGGCTCCAGGACATAGTCCAGTTGTTATTTGGGTTAGAATTTGTTCTAAGAGGTCAAAAATTCTATTATAAGGACACGCACTGTGCGGTGTTACTCTGCTGTTAGGTCTTCGAGATCTCATCGAATCTAGTGACTTCCTGATTTGCATCCTCCACACATGATAATTGAGACTGGAACGGTGGAGACTCCGGATGAAATTTCACATTTTGCAGATTGATAGAGAGGAAATCTGTGACCACTTGAGAAAAACGTCGATTTTTTCATTAAACAGTAAGAAGTGACAGAATACTTTAGATAGATTCTGTTATACTATTAGTTTAGATACATAAATACCTCCTTTTTTAATAATTTCGTTTCCATTTCTAATAGAGTCAAAGACACACTATTTCTTGAGTTTGGAATATGATGCAATAAAGTAAAATGACTCATTAAATTAGAAATTAGTTGCGCTTATTATATTGTGAAGTAGCAGTTGATCGACACAGTTTGATGTAATCTTCATCATGAGTCATCGGAAAACAACATCTATGTGTTACGAACACATGAGTATGGTTACATACATCTGACCTCTTCATACCCGTTATAGACGGAAGCTTCTAAAACAATAGAGTAATATTGTTATTGATAAACCATAATAGAATCGTTTGTTAGTCAACGGCAGTCAATGATTCGACTCCAGTAGTTCAACAATCAAAGTACTGCAGTTCAGCAGTTCTGCGCCCAAGTATGGCTGTTCAGCCTCAGTGGCACTTCAGCAGGGCATCATAATGCCCTTATAACATCGAAGAATATGCCAAGGTTTGCACCTCGGCACCAACTTCAGTTTATATTCAAATGCCGCACTTCGGACCACTTCAGCGAGATAAGGCCAAGTCATGCACTTCGGCAGGACCAAGTCATGCACTTCGGCAAGGCCTAGTCATGCGCTTCGGCAGAGCTCAGCTGTGTACCACGGCAAATGAACCAAGTACAATATTACTTCATGGGACCCTCAAACAGAGGTGCAACTCAGATATAATGACTACAGCTGGGTATTCTTCCTGAACACGCCAAGGTCACAACAGCCGGCCTATTAGTTACATCAACCAGGTCGGCCTATTAGTCACATCAGTCAGACTATTAATCACATCAGCAGACCTATGACGCCTTAGGCTTTCTGCCCCAAGCAAACGTCCTCTCCACAATCCACTACCAGGGGCTTAAAGCGGGAAAAAGGTCTATAAAGGCAAGCCAACCAAGACAAAGAAAGGGACCAAGATCCAAATTCAGATTTCAAACATCCATACTCTAAAGCGAGCTCATACCCTTTGCTCCTCGGCATACACTGTGAGAAACTCCTAACTCACCTTTTACATTATAATCTCAGTGAGATATGGCCCAAACTGACTTGAGCGTCGGAGGGTTTTTCCCGGGACCAACCCCCCGGGACCTCTAACCTGTGCTTCCTTGTGCAGGATATTTGGCGCTATTCCAGCTACACATTCTCAATCCCAGTTAACAACTCTTCAAGTTAATTGACGGAGCTAATTTGAGGTCATCTAGACCCTTGGTGAAGATCCAGCTTCATCATTTGGCGCTAGAAGGAGGGCCCCCTTAGTCCCTTAACCCAGAAAACAGTTACTCAAAGCTTTTCTAACGGCTATTCAGAGCTTTTCTAATTATCTTAGGAAGCTATCGAGAGAAAGATGAGTAAAAAAGATAGTCAAGGGTCCAAGCAACCTATGACATTCAGGAGAAGCCAAAGGTCTTCTCAGCAGCAAACTGATCAATGCTCTACAGAGCCGGGAGAATCCTCAACTCCCATTGCCTTCACATATGAAAAGCACAGGCGAGCCATTCGCTATGTGGCTCAGAACCCAGAGGTCTTTCAAGCGGTAGTGAGGGAGATGAAGGGGAAGGCTTCTGCAACAAAGTCCAGTGGATCCCATTCCAATAACTCTCACCCACTGGAACACATGGAGTATTCTCCTACTCGGTCTGGTTATTGTCCCAGGTGTCAGGCTGAGTTTATGGCCGAGGCAAGACGGCCAGAACAAAATTCTAGCCACCAGAGCTTAAAATGTAATCAAAAAGTTTCCCTGTCTTTCAAACATGGCAGAAAAGTTGACAATAAGGGCAAAACACCGTTGCAGGAAAGGTGCTCTGTCAAAATTCGGTTAGGAGGCCGAGGAAAGGAAAGAAATTCTCTGCTGGCATCAAAAGCCCATATTCTTTCCTAGATGAGGAAAAAATATCTGGCAAAAGAGCCCCAGCCCCTGGCTGGACCAATCCACAAAAGAAACCATCGACTGTACTACCTTTATCATCATGATATCTGGCATGATACAGAAGATTGTAGGCAGCTCGGGCAAGAGATTGGGCGTCTTATCGAGTTGGGTCACCTGCAACGTTTTTATAATCCGAGGTCTAGGCTCCACAACAGGTTAGACTTTGGTAAACCCCCTCCAGACGATAGTTGCAAACCCGAGCCTCATCAAGGTTTTTTAAGTGATGAGGATTCGGATCCTGATGAAAGGGGTTACGGGTTCCTGAGCATATAAGGCTGACATAACGGCAACAGTCCCTGATTCAATCGAATCATGGTTTATCTCTTCTTGTGCTCATCTGGTATCTTCTGGCGCAGCCTTATGTTATCAAGGGATCAGTTTCTTATATTCAACTGGATATTCTTATTTGGCATTCAGCCAGAAAAAGTTAAGTCACCTTATGGTGCATGGAGCAATAATTTATGCATATCTATCACCCACAACGAAAGTGGGGGCATATATATTCTTACCCCAGTAGGTCTGGGAGGTTGAGCAGGTCTCAACATTATCTTTACCCCAGCAGGTCTGGGAGGTTGAGCAGGTCTCAATATTATCTTTACCCCAGCAGGTCTGGGAGGTTGAGCAGGTCTCACCATTATCTTTACCCCAGCAGGTCTAGGAGGTTGAGCAGGTCTCAACAATATCTTTTACCCCAGCAGGTCTGAGAGGTTGAGTAGGTCTCAATAAGATGGGACAGGTTTCCCGATATTCTTACCCCAGCAGGTCTGGAAGGTTGAGCAGGTCTCAACAATATCCTTACCCCAGCAGGTCTGGGAGGTTGAGCAGGTCTGGGAGGTTGAGCAGGTCTCAACATTATCTTTACCCCAGCAGGTCTGGGAGGTTGAGCAGGTCTCAACAATATCTTTACCCCAGCAAATCTGGGAGGTTGAGCAGGTCTCAACAATATCTTTTACCCCAGCAGGTGTGGGAGGTTGAGCAAGTCTCAATAGGATAGGACAGGTTTCCCGATATTCTTACCCCAGCAGGTCTTGGAGGTTGAGCAGGTCTCAACATTATCTTTACCCCAGCAGGTCTGGGAGGTTGAGCAGGTCTCAACATTATCTTTACCCCAGCAGGTCTGGGAGGTTGAGCAGGTCTCAACAATATCTTTTACCTCAGCAGGTCTGGGAGGTTGAGCAGGTCTCAACAGGATGGGACAGGTTTCCCGATATTTTTACCCTAGCAGGTCTGGGAGGTTGATCAGGTCTCAACAATATCTTTCACCTCAGCAGGTCTGAGAGGTTGAGCAGGTCTCAACAGCGGGATAAGTTCCCTATATTTTCACCTCAGCAGGACTGAGAGGTTGAGCAGGTCTCAACAGCGGGATAAGTTCCCCATATTTTCACCTCAGCAGGTCTGAGAGGTTGAGCAGGTCTCAACAGCGGGATAAGTTCCCTATATTTTCACCAAAGCAGGTCTGAGAGGTTGAGCAGGTCTCAACAGCGGGATAAGTTCCCTATATCTTCACCTCAGCAGGACTGAGAGGACGAGAAAATCTCAACAGTGGGATAAGTTCCCTATATTTTCACCTCAGCAGGTCTGAGAGGTTGAGCAGGTCTCAACAGCGGGATAAGTTCCCTATATCTTCACCTCAGCAGGACTGAGAGGACGAGCAAATCTCAACAGCGGGATAAGTTCCCTATATTTTCACCTCAGCAGGTCTGAGAGGTTAAGCAGGTCTCAACAGCGGAATAAGTTCCCTATATTTTCACCTCAGCAGGTCTGAGAGGTTGAGCAGGTCTCAACAGCGGGATAAGTTCCCTATATCTTCACCTCAGCAGGTCTGAGAGGTTGAGCAGGTCTCAACAGCGGAATAAGTTCCCTATATTTTCACCTCAGCAAAGCTGAAAGGGTTGATGAAAAGGGGATAAAGGTTCTCCCACATCTTGAAATTTATCAAGGCACAACAGAGCTGTTGAGCCAAGGATAAAAGCTAAAGCTTAGTACTTGTGTCGAAAACCAGCATACAAAAGATACTCTTTTGGCAATGCTGAAGCCAAATACTTGCAAACTATCAAAATAGAGCAAGTGAAGTTTCTTAAGCTGAAGACAAATACTTGCAAACTATCAAAATAGAGCAAGTGAAGTTTTTTAAGCTGAAACCAAATACTTGCAAACTATCAAAATAGAGCAAGTGAAGTTTCTTAAGCTGAAGCCAAATACTTGCAAACTATCAGCATAGAGCAAGTTGAAGACAAATATTTGCATAAAGCAAATAAAACTTCATATGCTGAAGACAAAAACAGTTAAAGAGGCTGAAAGAAGCTGAAGAGAAAAAGTTGGAAAAAAATGGATTTTCATTGAAATACAAAATCTATTACAACTACAACTATCTACAGGAAAAATCCTATTCTACTTTGCAAATCTCCTCCTCCTTTCTGAGGTCAACTTCACTTTGAAACTAGACTTCTTGGCAGACATCAGTCGCGCAAATCCTTCTTCTTCCAGTGAAGCATGAAACAATTGCGATTACATTCTCCGCAGTTCATCTTCAAGACATGGTAGCAATGAAATAAACTCCGGCAAAGTTGGTCAACCACTTAAAAAAAAGCAAGGCTTGGCATAAAGCTCAGGCAAGGACTATGTTGGATTCGACGCCAGTGCAACAAATTTCAAGCACTGCATTTCCAACAGATATAAACTTGGAAAATGATTTCAACCATCCTTCGGAGGGTGATTCTTTGAAACCTAACTTCTGCAGTAAAGTTTTGCTCTGCCATGTTACCATGGATTAGGATGCTTGTTTTGCAGAAAGGATTGGTTTATTTGACCTATCCATGTTTGAAGTGCAGCAAAATGAATCCTTTGCTGGAAAGAGATGTGTTGAAGGAGAACCCGTACCAAGAGATGGCAATGGTACTAAGGCGAAGGATATGGCAGTAACCGAAGAGGGTCTGCTAGTAAGGCATGACCTCCTTGAAAGACGGTTGTCCCCATCAGAGTCAAATTTTTTGTGGAAGGATTGAATCTCACGGTTACCCTCCAGATCCTCTGGGTAAGAGGGAGCATACATGTTTTGGGAATGTTTACAGAAAAATGAAGGGTTAGATTGAAAGGAGGAGCGTTGGAGAAGACAAGGACAGGTTTTAAAGGCGGAAAAGATAAATAGAGAATGCAGAATGAATTGAAGAAATTGTCTCTATTTATAAGTGAGAGAAAGCGGAAGGTTGCACCTTTTCGTTTGAAATTCAAAAAGGCAGAGGTTCACGCATTTCCCTCCCTCGGGGAATGAAACCGCCAAAAAAGTAATGATGAGGTGTCGAAATTAGCGCTTACATTAAAAGCGGGAATTACTGCGCAAGTAAAAGGATAATCGCACAATTAATGAAGGTCTGCCACGTCACAAGAACAAGATTTGTATGCCTCCGCAGTTCAGCTCAGCCACACAAAATCTGGGGGCAAATGATAAACCATAATAGAATCGTTTGTTAGTCAATGGCAGTCAATGGTTCGACTCCAGTAGTTCAGCATTCAAAGTACTGCAGTTCAGCAGTTCTACGTCCAAGTACGGCTGTTCAGCCTCAGTGGCACTTCAGCAGGGCATCATAACGCCCTTATAACATCGAAGAATATGCCAAGGTTTGCACTTCGGCACCAACTTTAGTTTATATTCAAATGCCGCACTTCGGACCACTTCAGCGGGATAAGGCCAAGTCATGCACTTCGGCAGGACCAAGTCATGCACTTCGGCAAGGCCTAGTCATGCGCTTCGGCAGAGCTCAGCTGTGTACCACAGCAAATGAACCAAGTACAATATTACTTCGTGGGACCCTCAAACAGAGGTGTAACTCAGATATAATGACTACAGCTGGGTATTCTTCCTGAACACGCCAAAGTCACAACAGCCGGCCTATTAGTTACATCAACTAGGTCGGCCTATTAGTCACATTATTCAGACTATTAATCACATCAGCAGACCTATGGCGCCTTAGGCTTTCTGCCCCAAGCAAACGTCCTCTCCACAATCCACTACCAGGGCCTTAAAGCGGGAAAAAGGTCTATAAAGACAAGCCAACCAAGACAAAGAAAGGGACCAAGATCCAAATTCAGATTTCAAACATCCATACTCTAAAGCGAGCTCATACCCTTTGCTCATCGGCATACACTTTGAGAAACTCCTAACTCACCTTTTACATTATAATCTCAGTGAGATATGGCCCAAACTGACTTGAACGTCGGAGGGTTTTTCCCGGGGCCAACCCCCCGGGACCTCTGACCTGTGCTTTCTTGTGCAGGATTTTTGGCGCTATTCCAGCTACATATTCTCAATCCCAGTTAACACCTCTTCAAGTTAACTGACGGAGCTAATTTTAGGTCATCTAGACCTTTGGTGAAGATCCGGCTTCATCAGTTATTGTGGTTAATAATCTCATAAGTCTTAAAATTATCGGTCGTCTAAATTTTTAATAGTCTTTTGAAAACGACTTAAATTCAAAAACTAGAGTTCAAAAAACTCTTAGATCTTGAACAACTTATAGTTTTTGAACTTCGAACCTTAAACAGTATAAAGCTCAAAAACTCGAAGTTGTTTAAGATCTTTACCATTCGAACAATACCATCGGCTCCAAATTCGTATCTTACACACTATAGCTAAAGTCCATCGATAATGTGTTTCAATAACATTAGACGCACAATGCATTTTGTTCATGAAAACTACTTTAGCACTTAAATGAGGCCAATTTACAATTATTATATCTACATTTAAAAGTCATCTATGTAGGTACATATAGAGTTAGTGTCTCATTGTAAGTAAACTCTCTATCTCTTGGAATGGAGGCATCGTTTGTCTGCCTCTCACCCTCCTCAGACCCTAGCAGTAGCTATTACAGTCGTTGGGATATACTGAGTATGCTTGTTGTAGTGGTTATATCTACCTTTAAAACATTTGCCTCGACAATACTAGAGAAAGCAACTTGTATCTTAGGTTTGAAATGTACTTGAAATTGCAATGTCAAGTAACCATGTTATTTTAAAAATTCACATTACTGAATCACAAACAGAAATATGAGCATTCAAGTTTATTATTTATGTTATTTTAAATCTTTAGTTTTTATACGAAAGCTTAGTTAACTGTCAACATATTTTTGTCTCATGTTTCTACTTATTATTTCAAAAGTTCTGTAAATTCAACTTGTATAACTGTCAGACAAATTTTTTTCCCTTAAGATTTTATTATGTTTCTCATTTTCCTCGATCAAATTTCCCAACATAAGCCTGATTCTCTTTACCTCGCTAGGAAGGAAATGGAATTGAAGGAAACTCGCTTGCACAGTCAATTGATATTCCAACAATAGATTGTATTATAAGAAATCGCAAGTTTTATTTTTGACAACTATAATATATGTGTTAGAGTCCTGACATTACCTTGTTATAACAAAATAGATTTGAGCTTAACACTTTGTAGACTCCAAGTAATAGTCTTACACCCAAAAAAATAGTATAAGTGTTAGGGTTATGACGTTAACTTTTTATACCAAAACAGATTTAAGTTTGACACGTTGTAGATTCTAAATAACGACATTACATTCAAAAATTGTTAAGTAAACCTGATTTTTAACTTTCACAAGGTTCCATAAGATTGAAATAGCGAGACCCGTAGGGTCTGGTTATCACCTTGCCGTATAAAAAATGTAGGAAACCAAAAACCAAGAGGAAAAGGTTCAAAAGCATGTCAAGTAGCAATGCATAATAAAAAGGGCATCAAATATCACGTCCACTTACAAGTTATAACTATTATTTTTGACAGTTTTATTTTCGATAAAGTAACTCAACATTATTGGTGTATCTTTAGAAAAGATGACTAAAAAAATATACTAATTTCCACGTGTCAAATATCTAGGAAACTAGATCTTGTGTGTAAGAAAAGCTTTGCCATATAGCAAGTTAGACAAGACCTTCCAATATATTAATTTCTTTTTGAAACGTTTACATCATGCAACAACTGGTCACAGGTGTCCTCAAAATAAAAAACAAAAGAAAAGCATGGTCAGAGGTTTAGTGACTTTGTAAATGTCGTCGTTTTTGGTGCTTTTTGTGTCGGTAAAGAATTTGAAAAGATATCAGATCGCATAGGATTTGATGTACGTATCTGTATTTTACACTTTTTGCAAATAATGATAATTGAATTTTGTGGCCTAAATGAAATATTTATCCATAGGTAATCTAATGTTCGGGATCTTTACCAAATAAACCAAAAAAAAAAATCATTGAAACCATATATTAAAACCTCTATTTCAATAATAAGAATGATTAAGACATGCTCAAAAGGTATAGCTGCCTTGTTATTTATTGGAATATAATGAGAATGTAAATTTCCAAGTCCATAAACATGCTATATAATTTGATTTTATTAAAAAAAGCGGCGAAAAGTAAACGTACTCCCTCGAAAGGAAAAAAAAAAAGCAATATATGCAGCACAATATTTATTAAACCTGGAGCGGTGGCGTTTCTTAAAGGTCAGGAAATGACCTTTTGTTCAAAAAAAAGGCAATATCTAATAAATGGATCCGTCAAAAACTGCAATTATAGCTTGAACTGTTATAAACTCAAACAATAATATAAAGAGAACAACAAGAAGATTGTATGATATATATTCTTGAAAGGTATTCCAATTCATATAAGAAGGTGTCCTATTTATAGGGTATAACAAGTGTAACCTCTTCCTAAGGCCCGCTATAGAAGAGCCATCGTGTTGGCGTTGCAGTATGTATACTTGCTGATGGGTAAGATCACTGTCCAGCAAACTCTTTGTTTTGTTTTCTTTATGCAAAGAATTCATTGATCTTGTGATAAATGCGTGCATATGCGTGGTGTGCTAATGTGGTGCTGAGACAGTAGCCAAAAGGCGGTTTTTTTGTCGTATATATAAAAGGAATCTGAAATACATTAAAATATGATATGCAGCTTGTGGTAACGGCCATATTGCATGCTGTTTGCTTAATTTTTATTGTCAGTGCCGATGTGGTATGTATGCATAAATTAGACATGCATGTGCAGTCAGGTTATTTATTTTCTTATTATGGGTTGCCGCTGAATTGTGTGGTTAAGAGAACAACATTCTTCAAAGGTATTCCAATTCATACAAGGAGGTGTCCTATTTATATGGTATAACAAGTGTAACCTCTTCCTAAGGTTAATGCCTACTACTCCACTACCTTTAGTGGGTGTAAATATTTGGCATCCACTATCCCCACTAACACCCATAATAATTCACAATAATCCCCTTTGGATGTCCAAATTTTATAGAATATGTCTCGTTAAAACTTTGCCAAGAAAAACCAAATGGGATAAAAACTTGGTCGAAGGGAAAAGAGTACACATTCATAAAAATTGGTAAGTGTGATACACTGCCTCATTAAAACCTTGCCAAGAAAACCCTGTGGGATAAAAACTTGGACGAAGGAAAAAGAGTACAGTGTGTATAGTAATCACACTCCCCCTGATGCTAACAAAAGGAGTTGACGCATTCTAATGCCGTAGACCATCTTTCTAAATGTAGTTGCTGGTAGTGCTTTGGTGAACAAATCAGCAAAATTCTTGTTTGATTGTATCTGTTGGATATTAATGTCGTCATTCTTCTCAAGATCATGATTGTAGAAAAATTTTGGTGATATATGCTTCGTTCTGTCTCCTTTGATGTAGCCATTCTTAATTTGAGCAATACATGCAGCATTATCTTCAAACAATATCGTCGGAGTCTTTCTTAGTGAAGATAATCCACATGATTCTTGAATATGTTGAATCATTGACCTTAACCATACACATTCACGACTCGCTTCATGTAATGCTAAAATCTCAGAATGGTTGGAAGATGTGGCTGTTAATGTCTGCTTCACTGATCTCCATCATATAGATGTACCTCCATAAGTAAAAACATATCCACTCTGTGATCTTCCCTTATGAGGGTCAGATAGATAGCCAGCATCAGTATATCCCAACAACTTTGACTCAGAATTCTTTGAATAGGATAGACCCATATCTATTGTTCCACGAAGATAGCGTAAAATATGCTTGACACCATTCCAATGTCTTCGTGTTGGTGTAGAGCTATATCTCGCCAATAAATTAGTTGAAAATGCTATATCTGGTCTCGAGCAATTTGCAAGATACATTAAAGCACCAATAGCACTAAGATAAGGTACTTCTGGACCTAATAATTCCTCATTATCTTCTGGTGGTCGGAATGGATCTTTCGTTACATCTAATGATCGTACCACCATAGGACTACTCAATGGGTGAACTTTATCCATATAAAATCTCTTCAAGATCTTCTCTGTATACGTAGATTGATGAAGAAAGATTTCATTAGGCAAATGCTCGATCTGCAGACAGAGACAAAATTTGGTTTTTCCAAGATCTTTCATCTCAAACTCTTTCATGAGATAATTAGCAGTTTTGGTAAGCTCTTCAGGAGTTCCAACAAGATCCAAATCATCAACGTATAAAGCAATTATAGAGAATCCATTTTCAGATCTCTTGATAAATACACATGGACAAATTGGATTATTTACATATCCTTCTTTAATGAGGTACTCACTGAGGAGATTATACCACATCCTGCCAGATTGTTTTAATCCATACAAGGATCTCTGTAATTTCATTGAGTATAATCCATGTGTCCTTTGATCACATGTTTTAGGCAATTTTAATCCTTCAGGGATCTTCATATAAATATCATTATCTAAAAATCCATATAAGTATGCGGTAACCACATCCATTAACCGCATACCAAGGTTTTTAGCAACTGCCAGGCTGATTAGATATCGTAATGTTATGACATCAACTATTGAAGAATATGTTTCATCATAATCAAGCCCAGGTCTTTGTGAAAAACCTTGCGCAACAAGACGTGCCTTGTATTACACAATCTCATTTTTCTCATTGTATTTTCGTACAAAACCCCATTTATATCTAATAGGTTTTATCCCTTCAAGGGTTTGGACTACAGGTCCAAATACTTTGCGACTTTCTAATGATTTCAGTTCTGCTTGGATTGCATCTTTCTACTTTGCCAATCATTTCTGTGTCGACATTGTTCATTGGATCTCGGTTCAGGATCCTCATTTACAATTTCACATGCAATACCATAAGCAAAAACATGATCAATAATAACCTTTTTTGTCTATCCCAATTTTCTCCTGAACTTACCTAATTCAAAGAGATCTCTTCAAAATTTTGTTCGCTTGCTTCTTCAGGAGCAACTTGTTTATCAACTTTAGACTGATCAGTTTCAATTTCTATAGCGCTTTCAGGTTGTGAACTTCTTTGCTCTTCTGGAGAATTCTCTTCGGGAGCATTAACTTGTACCCTTCTCTTTCGAGGGTTTTTATCTTTTGCACCGACAGGGCGTCTACGTTTTAGACTTGTTCTTGGTATACCATTATCATGTCTTTCAGAGACATCAAGCTGAATTGGCGTATTCATCGCCGGAACGTAGGATTTTGTTATCTTTTGACTATCAGTAAATGCATCAGGCAACTGATTGCAACATTTTGTAAATGAATTATCCTTCTTACTTCTTGCTCGCATTGATTTGTTCGTGGGTCAAGATGAGAAAGTGAAGGAACATTCCATGTAATTTCACGTCGTTCTTCAGGAAACGGTACTTTATCTCCCCCTAACGGCGGGAAAACTTTCTCATCAAAATGACAATTAACATATCTTGCCTTAAATAAATCACCCGTCAGGGGCTCAACATATCTTACAATAGATGGAGAATCAAAACCCACATATATTCCTAGACGTCTTTGAGGACCCAGTTTTGTCCATTGTGGTGGAGCAATCGGAACATAAATTGCACAACCAAAAATCTTTAAGT
This sequence comes from Eustoma russellianum, assembly GCA_036186865.1. Classification (NCBI taxonomy): domain Eukaryota; kingdom Viridiplantae; phylum Streptophyta; class Magnoliopsida; order Gentianales; family Gentianaceae; genus Eustoma; species Eustoma russellianum. The sequence goes on along the minus strand of AP025061.1, from coordinate 27,497,189 downwards.
GTGAAATATCAGGCTGCTGGCCAGATACCATTTGCAATGGCGAATATGGTTGAAACGACCTGGGTCTAAGCCGTATTAATGCAGATGCATGCAGAATTGCATGTCCCCAAGCTGCCATGGGTAAATTAGATCTTAAGAGCATAGGTCTAGCAATCAGTTGTAAACATTTTATAAATGACTCTGCCAGGCTATTTTGAGTATGCACATGTGCCACTGAATGCTCAACATCAATCCCAATCGACATGCAATAATCATTAAAAACTTGGGAAGTAAATTCACCAGCATTATCAAGACGAATAGATTTAATTGGATAATCCAGAAATTGTGCTCTTAAATGTATAATCTGAGCAAGAAGCTTGGCAAATGCTACTGTTCTTGTCGAAAGAAAACTCACATGAGACCATCAAGAAGAGGCATCCAATAAGACCATAAAATATCGAAATGGTCCACATGAGGGATCAATAGGTCCACAAATATCTCCTTGTATTCTTTGTAAAAATATAGGAGATTCAACATGAACCTTCATCGGTGATGGACTCTTGATTAATTTCCCTCGTGAACAAGCAATACACACAATCACGAGGTAAAAGAATCTTCTGGTTCTTTAAAGGATGTCCATGTGAGTTTTGTACAATTCTACGCATCATTACTGATCCCGGATGGCCAAGTCGATCATGCCATAACATGAATAATGTTGGATCATTGAACTTCTCGTTCATCACAATATTAGATTCTACTGGATGTATAGTCGTATAATACAATCTAGATGAGAAAATTGAGAATTGTTCTTTTACAAGCTTCTGGCCTGATTCTTCGTATGTAAGACATAAAAATTCCATATTCCCTTTATTCATGGTTTCAATATGAAAACCATTAAGACGTATGTCTTTGAAATTCAAAAAGTTTCGTTTCGACTTGGTAGAAAATAACGTCATATTTATCAATATATGTGTACCACCCGGTAGTATAATAATTGCTCTTCCAGAGCCCTCAATCAATGGTGTAGTGCCCGAAATTGTATTAACATTTGCTTTTGTCAATTGTAATGTCGAAAAATATTTTCGATCACGAAGAATTGTGTGTGTCGTTCCACTGTCAACCAGACAGATGTCCCCACCATTCATCTTGAATATATGTCTAGCATAACATATATAATTTTCATAATCAAATTTAATTCCAAAGAATCAATACATAAATGGAAATGTAAATGACAAAGAAATTTTATTTATGCAAATATATAAGTTTAAATTGAAACAAAGTTACATGCTAAGACGTCATAAACTAAATGAAAACTTATCCAAAGTAAACATGACTAATAACTAGATATCCTATATAATTATGCCTTACCATTGTTATTTGTAACATCATCCACAAACTGGATTCGATTGTCATCCATACTTGGGCCTATATGGTAATCTTCAAGATCTAAATCATCAAAATGATTGGGGATTGTGTCATCATTATTTTCTATGTTTCCAAAGTCTGCAAAATTACTTTGTTTGCCCTTGCCTTTTATCCTTCTGGGATGCCTGATAAATATCAACCAAATGTTTTGGTGTACGGCAAGTGCGAGACCAATGCCCTTGAGATCCGCATCGATAGCATGTCTCATCGTAATGCTTAGCATGTGCACCATCTTTTACAGCTTTCGCATTTTCACGTGGCTTTTCATTTTTTTCCCACTTCTGGTGGTATGGTGCAGAGCTTCTACCACAGCCACGACCTCTACCGCGACCACAACCATGGCCACGACCACGGACATGACCGCGACCTCTACCACGACCATTAAAAGTTGCATTCGCTTCAGGGAATAGTTTTGACCCGGTCGGATGGGAAATGTGGTTTTTCATTAATAGTTCATTATTTTTTCAGCAACTAAGAGACATGAAATTAGCTGGGAATATTTTTCAAAATTTCATTCTCTGTATTTGTTATGCCCCGCACCCTCCGTAAAATAGTTAGAGGATAAAAATAATATTAAATGTGATTAATGACAATTAATAGAAATAAATTCAGAATTGAATACTAGATTTATTAGTATTTATTAGGGGAATAAATGATAGAATTAAATAGTATTTAATTTAGAATTGAATATTAGAATTTTAGCATTTAAGATAAATCAGATAATAGGATATAATTTAGAAACTCAAATTTCACCCTTCCCATATTAAACTGACAAGACGTCAGTTTTCCTATTCCTTCACAGAAACCGATGCCACTTCCCACTCTTCCCCATTGGCGATTTTCCTCCTTCTCTTTAGGCGATTTTTCCCTCATCTCTAACCCTAGGTGAAGATCCTTCAAGAACACAACTCGTTCTTCGTTTGTTTTCCGATTCTTCTTTGAGTAATCACAGGCAATTAATCTACTTATAAGTTCATATGATTTGCGAAAGAAAAAAAGGCATATTTTTGATATTAAAAAATGGATCACCATGCAGTAGTTTCATTCTATGAATCTATATGTGATTTATGTGTTTCGGTTTCGAGATTTGGCCACTATTTGATTGAAATCATTGTTGTTGTTGTTGAGTATGTGAAATCCTGCAAATCCTAATCCCTTGAACCCTACTTTGTTGATAATTCCAGTTGAAGGGAAGGAAGAGTGAAAAGATAAGATTTTTGGGTATGGTTTGATGAATACTTTGAGTGCTAGGCTTGAATCCGTGAATCGTATATTAAAGGTGTTGTCTTGGGTGAATTAAGGATGGATTGATAGTGAGGAATAGGCTTTGAATGGTTTGGAAGGAAGTTGGGATCGAATTGGGGGCTATTTCTGCAGTTTCTGCAGAAAACTGCAGAATGGAATTCTGGGAACGAGGAAGTCGATCGATCGACGTCAGGGTATGACGTACGTCGATCGATCGACGTATAGTAAGTGAGGGGCTGACGTGCTTCAGATGTACGTGGATCGATCGACGTAGGATGAATGAGAGATCGACGTGCCTCAGATGGACGTCGATCGATCGATGTAGATTGAGTGAGAGATCGACGTGCCTCAGATGGACGTCGATCAATCGACGTCAGGGTATGACGTACGTCGATCGATCGACGTCAGGATATGACGTCCACCTGTTTTGTGGAAAATTAAGGGAAGAAAGAGGGAAGTTAGGGGATCCTTTGGGGTGACCTTAGTGACTTCTTAGGACCTGATTGAGGCTAGTTTAAGGCTTGGGAACACGACCTAGGATGGTGAATCAACGGGGGAGACTTTGTAAGGTATTTGAATCGGACTTCAAGGTGTATGATCTAAGGGGTTAAGAAGGAACATTTGAGGCTTCGATAGGGTTCAAACGGAACGTGTGAGAAGAGTTACTTCATTCCTCGTATCCTTAGTGTGAAAGCTTATGTGAGGTAGGTTTAAGCTTGTGAAGATACGATGAAAGTGAGAATGTGATTTGAAGTATGTGAATGAAGAACGTGATTGATATGTGAACGTGCATTCTTCCATCATGGCACTTGCATTTGCATTATGATTTGATAAGAGTTGTGCCTCGGCACAGGGTATAAAAGCTGTGATGCGTTACAGGGTATAAAGACAAGCTGTAACCATCACAAGGTATAAAGTGAGCTGTAATGTGTCATAGGGTATAAAGACAAGCTGTGGCACATTACAGGGTATAAAGTTGAGCTGTGGTGCATCACAGGGTATAAATGTAGGATCTGCAAGGCACCACTAGAAGGGGACGGTTGAATAGGTGGTGCGGAAAGTGTGGTTTTTAAAATTTGTTTAAAATTAAACAACTCAACTTCTGAAAACAGTTTCTGTTTTCAGGACCAGTTTTAATAAAACCAGGTTATAGGTCTCCAAAAATTCTGAAATTTTGAGATACTTTAGCCTCAGATGTTATAAGGGTCCCCTAAAAATTTCAAATTAAAATTCAACCTTTAACCCCTTCAAAAACCGTTGGTGATCAGATTGCGCGAATCTGTCAGAAACGGTAGACGGTTTTGAAAAATTTATTCCTATTTGTGTGTAGGTCTAAATGCTCTGAACATTTAACCACTAACTCCTTATATACTATATTTAAGTGGGTTGAAACAGTTTTGCAAAATTCTTTTGGGAAGTAGGTCAATTACAATCAAAGTCTCAACCTTTGCAAGTCTGAAAATCAGACTGCACTAGTCTCAGAACTTTTGATGTTTGATCGACTTATACTTATCCAAAAGGGTTGAAACTTGTGCCAAATTAACCCTAGAACGTGTGACTATGTTTCTGAAAATTTTTGTGATTTTTGAAAGTCGTTTACTATTTTTACGAACGCAAACAAAAAGAGTAAACTGTGCAGTAACAGAAATTAAATGCTGAAAGTAAATGGCACCAAGAATTTTATACTGGTTCGGTTATAAACAACCTACTCCAGTCTTCAAGGAACATCTTCCTTGGTTTACACTAGTCACACACACGCAATACACCTTACCACAAGGTTGATGGAGTTACATACCAACTCCAACCCTTTACAAACCTTGTACGATGAATACAATTCGCACGAACACCACCACCTTGCAAGAATGAAGATTGATCACACCTTGATCAATCTTTTACAAAGATATAGAATATGTGGTGGTCTATAACAAGCCTATTCAAGATTGAAAATATGAATACAATAGGCTTTCAAGAAGAAGAAAGAAAGAGAATGTAGAAGAAGAGAGGCTAGGCGTTTTGATCACTTGATTTTGCAATGCTTGTACTTGTCTTGTTTTTGCTCATCTTCTTTCCTTTTAAGCCTTGCAGCCGTCCCCCCTTGGTGTCCTCCCCCTCTTGAAAATTATCTTCTAAATCCTTGGGAGAATGTAAGACATCATCGTGACATGGTCTTGCTTACTTGTCACCTTCTCATTGGATGATCATTAAAGCTTTGCTTACTTGGCACTTCATGATAGGTTGGATGTTGTCATCATTGATGACTTGGAAAAATCTGAATATATCACTCAAAACATGTGCCAAAATCAACATAAAATAATTTCCATAATCCATAAGATTGTCACATAAATTTGCAAGACAAAATTCCTCTCACACAAGGATAAAAATCGGCCATTAAGAGTGATTACTATGCTGAATTTTCAGCATGTGATACATGGTATTAAAGTTCAAAATAATTCCATTTTTCTTTGATTTTTCTAATTAAAATCAATCACCAATTGATGTCAAATATCCTTAATTCATTGGAAATGAATTTGGACACCTTTATGACCTTACATTCGGCCAAGACATATCACACACATGCTGAAAAATTTCAGCATGTGTGATATATAAAATATCACTCTTTATGACTTTGAAAAATATTCAAATTGCTTCCATTTCTTCTTCCAATCAATCACATAATTCAAGATGATAAAATATGTCTCATTAAACTACAAAAATCGGCCAGCCTATTTCAACATGCTGAAATTTTCAGCATGTGCTTTAAATGTAACAAAGTTTGAAACCTTACCATTTGTAGCTCCTTTCTTTAATTTACCAACATTGCATGATTGATTCTTGACCAATCAATATGCCAACAAGGCTCCACATAAGCTCCATCTCAGCTGTAGGGGCGTTGGATAATGTATATGCATGTGCTGAAATTTATTTTTGCTAACTTTGTAAAATAGTGCACATTTAATAATACACACATGTTATATTCCAATCAGCCCTTAATTTAATTTTCTAGAACACTTTAAGATGTATGACATATGTAAAAAGTGTCTAGATACGTGTCGTACGATGTGCCAAAAACGTTCTATGCATTGTGTACGTAGAAAATCGAATTTTCGATATTTATCGATTACCCGATTTTTCTCTCATTAAATTCCAATTTTTTTTGCACATGTTATGTATATTATGTTACACATAATATATATATATTATATACTTTAAATCTCAGCACTTGGCTGGTCTAAAGTGGCGCCATTAACATGTATCAAAATTAAAATTAGAATCTTCACATTTTGGCCTTAATGTGGGGTTATTTGTGTGTGCCAACATGGAAAGAATTTTTGGCTGAAAATATCACCCTAGGCACGAAATTTTTGATGATTTTTGAAGTATAGGAGCTGGCCATTTATTTATTAATGAACTACTTAGTTTAATTAACTAAGTACTTCACTTAATGAACTAGTTTAGTTCATTAATGGTGGCACCTGAAAATAGTATAAACACAACAAATGTTTGCCATATGATGTAAGCTTTAATGCTTCATGGCTCGTTAGTACGGCAACATTATATATGAGCTAAATAGGGCAAGTAATAAGCAACGTATCATGCATACATGTGTATCATGCACACGTTTTACGTCATTCATTTAAATCACATATTTTGAAATCATTCAAACCCCTTTTTCTCTACAATAAAGACAAGTTGTGGCCCACCACAGGGTATAAAGTTATGTGACCGGACATTGTGACATGCATTGCACTGTTTTGAAAAGAATTGCATAAGCATTTGTGACTGTGTATTGTAGTGCATATTTTGTCATGCATCATGTGAGTTGTTACGGTATGATTGATTTGTAACTTGATTGTTATGGAACTGTTGAATGTTTATGAGTTACTGCTCTTATGTTGTTATGCTATTAATCTATGCTCTTGAAAGTATACAAGACATGTGCCCCATCACCCCTTGATTTAAATACTACTCATGTCTTGCCATGTGTTGATCCCGTATGTCTTATAAGCGGGTTACTTGCTAGAGTTTTTTGCTAAGGGTACTACCGTTGTGTTGCAGGTGAGCCTGAATATGATATGATTTTCATAGAGGATGACGGCGAGTGGGCTGAATGGGATGCTTAGAGCTCATGTTGGGAATTGTTCTAGATTGTCTTCTATTATTCCAGCTTTCTTGCATTGATTTGAGGACTTAGATGGCTACGTCCATAAACAATCCTCGATAGTTACGTTGTCTTTTGATGTACAGATTGATGGTTTAGAGTTATTTTACATGTGTTTCCGCGCTTATTTCTCTTACATCATTGATGATGTGTATTCGAGAGATGAGACGTCTTGTAGTCTTCTCAGTAAGCTACGACGGGTGCACCGGTTCAGATCCGCTGTCCGGGTCGGGACGCTACAGTATTGCTGCTGCAGGAGCATGTTGGATGCATGAAAAGTGGTGAATGTTTTCTCTAACATGTCAGCATCAGTAACTTTATCTCCACACAACCTCAATTGGGAGACAATAGAAAACATAGCAGAATTATATTCATTGAATGTTTTATAATCTTGCAACCTCAGATGCAACCAGTCATATCGAGCCTTAGGAAGGATAACACTTTTACAATGATTATATCGTTCCTCCAGATTTTTCCACAATTTCCGGGGCTCTTTCACCCCAAGGTATTCGGATTTCAACCCGTCGTGGAGATGATGGCGAATGAATATCATGGCTTTAGCCTTATCTTGCTCACTAGCTACAACATCGTCCTTAATTGTATGCCCAAGATTCATAGCCATCAAGTGGATTTCAGCATCAAGGACCCATGCCATGTAATTTCTGCCAGAAATATCAAGGGCAGCAAATTCCAGTTTGGTGATGTTCGCCATTGGACTGATTTATACATAAAGAAAATATATCAGAAGATGATATATTCACACCTTTATTATATCAATAATGCCAACATTTTACAAAACCATAATGCAAGGACCAAAAAGCTGTCAGGTCTTGAGCAATATAGTTGGATATAACAACACATTAAAATAACAACAGCAACAACAACTTTAAGAAAACAAAATAACATATGCACCTAAATACTTATATATGACTTACATGCATCAAATATCACATATCGTTTGTATAATTGAACATAGAAATTGCCCACGGTCCTATCACAACTCAGCAGCCACAAATGAAGTAAAAGAAGTAAACAACTTCACATGTAAGTGAAGCATGGGCACAACAAACAAGTCACAACACCTTTTCTTTTTTTTCTTTTATCCACACAATATGGGCAGTCAGCAACACAAATAACATCTTAGACCCATTAGAACGAAGCCTATATCCATTTTTATTGTGTAATAGACATATCAGATTTGTGTGAAGAGCATTCAGAAGAATATACGAGAAGTGTCACTGACAATTGATTTCTGTGACATCAATGGCACGTTTTGTGAATTAACAATTATTCGATTCGTCTTTAAAATATTCTTTTAATTTGATTTAATATGATTTAAAAAGTCAAATTTTATACATTTACATATAATTGGTTACTTAGATAATAGAAAAAATTTAATTGAATGAATAATATAGAGAGGGCAATATTTTTAAGGATGAGAGAATATATGTTATAAGCAATTTTTCTTATAATCGTACTAAAGTTGATATGTGTTCTGTTTATGTATGCTTGGTTGATGAGTTAATTGTTGATATTTTTTCTTTTTATAATCGTCCAGTTGACAACTTAATTCTTATTTGTGTTATACATTCATAAATTATGTTATGCACTACAAGTTAATTGGGTTGCAATATTCACCCTGCGGTTGAGAATTAATGATTCGCTCTGTCCGTAGAGATTTTAGTTTTGTTCATAATGATCAAATTATATCTGGTGGACAAAGCCCAAAAGTGGACTGCTTTTAGGTGACATGGCGGAAACCTCAAAGAGGGGTAAAGATGGTATTTCTCTTAAGTTTAAATCATTCAGAAAGTGTACGCCCCGCTCCCGAGCCCTAACATCGGGAACAGTGCACCCGCCGTATCTCACTAAGGAGAATACAAAGCGTCAAAACCAAAACAGATACACGTCAGCGGAAGTCAAAATTTAAAACCTCAAAATAATTATCATCATAAATATCAATGTCTAGGCAAATCTAAATCCGATACAAATGTCAAATGTAGATATAACTAATTGTCTAAAGTACATAAACCTCGAGTATCGAAAATCATTATCTCAACTAAGCCCTCGAAAGTCTCATTGGAATGTCATCAACCTCAATATCCCCACTCTTGGCCATCCTCGGTATGCTAACTCAATCACCTGTCTATCTGCAAAATATGTTAAAGCGTGGTTTGAGCGACAAGTCGCTCAGCAAGTAATCTCACTATACTTACCATGGGATCATACACGGAGAAGCAAGTGTGATAACGATATATAGCAACATAAAATAATATCATGCTTCTCTTCACAAGTAAATTTACAACGCTGCCCCTAACATCCAAAAGCAAATAGAGCAAATAGACCCAACAAGGTACAAAACAAAGTCCAATTAAGTACGTAACAAAGTCAACAAATAGACCGATGACCAAGTCAAACCAAACGACAGCCAAGCAAAGATTAGTCCAAGCTAAAACGTGGTGCAATTTTCAAAACAATACAATGACAATGTTCTCCTTATTTCAAAACTAATGTTTCCAATATCAATGTCCAATGTCCAAATCCAATATCCATATCCGATTAAACCGATCCAAAAATCCCAATAACCAAATCCTGTTTAATCGGTCCAAAGTCCAAAATCAAATGCAATGGCTATAGCACTTTCCCTACAAGTGACTTATACCGTAAGACTTACGAATCGATTCCCCCAAAACCAAATATACTATAGACACCCTGTCCCAGACTAGGTCGTTACGTCTATAGCACCAAATATATGCCTTTGCACCCTGTCCCGGACTAGGTAGTTACGCTCAGGCTCAATATATGCATACAGAAGCCCTGTCCCTGACGAGGTAGTTATATCTGCAGCAATCCAAATAGGCATACAGAAACTCTGTCCCTGACGAGGTAGTTACATCTGTACCACTCAATAACCAAAATAGGAATCAACCCGGTTTATCGATATATTTCCCTTGTAAGGGTGAATTTCCAAAAATATGCAAATGCAACTTTTCAAAATTATTTCCAAGTACCAAAGTTAGTCTAAATTACCAAATTGAGCCAAAATGACAAATTTGTCAAAATTACCAAATTGCCTTTCAACTACCAAATAATTCCAAACACAAGTAGACCAACTAATCCAAGAAGTCCAAAATATCAAATAGTATACCCCAACCGCATACATATATACATATAGATGCTCACGTCCATACATGTGCATATACATGTATATACATACACGTACATTCCTCAACACACTTTTCCCCCAAAATCAATACCGTATTCAGCCAAAATATGAAGTAGTACAATTCATTTATATAAATAACCATGCAACTTTTAAGTGCACATTGTGTACCACATCGTGCACTTCTTCAAAATTTAAGTAAAATGAATTTCTAAAGAATCTGCCGATGGAGTGACACTTTTATTATAGTTACAAATATTATGCCTACACAACCCATCCCCTGGCCGAATCCATCAACCTGCAGCACCTCAAAACTTTCGGCCAATACCAAACAAACAAAGTATATTTATATATGGCAATATCAAACATGTATATTTATTCATAGTATATACAATTAAACATACTTCACTCATGCATATGTACAAGTCAACAGAGGCCATTCAGTCACTGATAACCAAAATATATATAAACTCGGGACACACACCTGAGTATATACACCCATAGACAATCATCTATTCAATCACATATACGAATGCATGATCCGAAGTTTATACCAAAATAACATATAGATTTTCGCAAGACATAGCAAGTATAGGGAGATTACTTATATGTCTCAATATACTATACCGTACGATTGGATTTAGGACTTGTTAGGTGCCGGAATTAATTTCTTCCTTCAACTATTGTGGCTGACCGAATAATTGGGTAGGAATCACATAGTTGCTGTTGTTGCTGAATGATGGTGGCGGCAGAACTTTTTCTTTTCTTCCCAGCAAGAAGACGGCAGTGTTGCAATTGTATGTGTGGCTAGAATTTGTTTAGGTTAGTATATTATATAGATAGATTTAGGGTATTAAATAGATAGGTATAAGTTTAGAAAAACTAGGTATATTCAAATTAGAAATAGGATTTACCACAGAAATTTTATCCAATTTTCTAATTCTATTTAACTTAGGATTTATCCATATTTCCTTACTTTTAACTCTTCTTTTTTTTTAAACTCTAAAAGGCACGGGTATAACAGACCTCCCCCCTTACAATAAGTTTCGTCCTCGAAACTTGCGTATTAGGTAGTTGACAACTTATTGCAGTTCTATTTAATCCACTCACTTGGGATATGTCATTGATGTCATCATATCAACCTCGCTTTTAGGCTGTTAAACCTTCAATTCTACTCATACCACTTACGTTTATCTTTCAACTTATGTAATTGTAATCTACAATTATGAATTCTTAGACGAATGATATATGATTAATTGCCTAGGTAGAGAACTACTCTCAAATGTCCTTTAAATCCTCCAACAGGCCAACCATTATCTTCCTTAACACCGAATCAAGTCCTCAAAATCAATTCTTATATACTTACAAACTAACCAAATAATCATATCCTTACTCTTTTGGCATACCATCAATAGCATAATATACGAAATATATATATGGACATCTTTTTTTTCTTCAAATAAAAATGTAGCTTATGTAGCTATAGTTCGGAATATAGCTTTAATTGTTTGAAATAGTATCCATTGTTTTTTTTTTTGTAAACACAAGAACCTAAGTATTATAAAATTGTTTTCGCAAAGGTGTCTCACGTGACCTATTAAAATGATACAACTTGTTTGGAAAAAGTATCACAGTAAAATCGCATTAAAATAGTTGAAACTCAACAATATTACGTTTTATAAAATGAGTTGAATACGATATCTCTCTTCTTCTAAACGAAGTATGTATATTTTGAAACTAATTATATAAAAATATAATGATACATTGGTTTGTCAAAATATTACGAGTAAACCACTTTAAAATAATTGAAACACAGCAATCATAAAAATTTCTTTCTATAAAACGATTTGAACACGGTGTCTTCTTCTTTCCAAAAGAAATATGTATTTTGAAAGCTAGGTTTTGTTTCACAAAAAAAATTAAGTGATGTCCTCGCAAGTGGATAAATAACTTTAAAACATTTAATAGATAAAATACTTGCAATATCGATAGTCGGCAAATAGAATTTATTTTGACAAAACTGCTATAACAAAAAACGAAAGTTTGAAATATTGTATAAGAAATATGTAAACATCTCGCTCTTTGAAGAACATCAACATTAAAAAAATGTATCTATTTTTCAGAGTTGTCGGAAGAGTTGAAGTTTCTTTACGTTTATATACAAATTCGGAAAGAAAATGGAAAGTCAGTAGACTATGTAAAAACGAATTAGTTGAAATATTTAGAAGCAAAATTTTTTAAAAAACCTTTAAAATATAAGTGTATCATGAGTTACGTGCTTATGTGAAAATATTTAACCACCTGAAAAAATGATAGTCCGATACTTCGTATAATCTCTATAATCCATCCTTGTTTTCAAATGGAAAAAAAATCCGTTTATGTATCGTTTCTTATAAGTCTAACCTTCGCCTACTATGATAAAATCCTTAACTTAATTTGTCCAATTCTAGCATGACACACTAAATATTAATCGACTTAAAGTATTCTAATTCATCATGCTTCCGCGCGCCACACTGATCCACCGTTCTCCTTTACTTGGTTATTTCAACCACTACTTGTTCATGCTTACTCTATTTCAGTTCAAGCCTACGAGATTCAAGCCAAGTAAATCAATGTTTTTTTTAGAAATCAACACTTAAAAAAGATTTTGCAACAATTTATCATTCCAAGGCACATACTATATTCAGTTCTCGCATGTCGCGATCAATCGATACCTCTAATAAGACTAATATCGCCAACTTATTTGATAACACTACATTCAGTATTTTAACCCTAGACTATAAATTTCTTTGTACGATATCTTTCACTAAACTCTACTGACCATAATGCCTATAAATCATTACTTAGTTTCTATCATCATTTCTTAGTATCTACGATATCAACTTAAAACTAGTCGTGTTCCGACACTACTATCAAAGTAGAGGCATGAACCCACTTCAGTTACCCTAATGCTACCGGGTGTCATGCTACTAGTATGGAGAAGCAACCCTAGTAACTGCCGTCCATTGAAATTTATGCATCATCCAGCACCTGCAGTAGGCATCTTGGTTAACATTACAATTTATGTAATTTAATTATACACAATTCACTTAGGGCTACTAAAATCACGGCTAAGTGAATGTGCAAAGGCTATGATCAAAACTTAAATAATATAATTAACCAAAATCACGAGAATATAATATCTTTTTGGTATGTGTACCCCCCCAACCGATCGTCACTTAAGTCTAAGTCATTTCTTAATTCTAAGATCATGCTTTTAATATGATTATCGCTTATGACTAAGATCAGTACCTTATTCAACTCATCGTCTAATGTTCACATCAACTCTTAATCAAAATCATCACTTAAGTCTAAGATCGTGACTTAGGGACAATCAAAATCATGACATGTCAAGGATCATGACTTATGGGCAAAATCGTAACTTAATTCCTAAGATCATGGCATAAATCTACGTTTCCGCCATAGATCTAGAGCCATGCTCTGATACCACCTGTAGCGCCCCGCTCCCGAGCCCTAACATCGGGAACAGTGCACCCGCCGTATCTCAATAAGGAGAATACAAAGCGTCAAAACCAAAACAGATACACGTCAGCGGAAGTCAAAATTTAAAACCTCAAAATAATTATCATCATAAATATCAATGTCTAGGCAAATCTAAATCCGATACAAATGTCAAATGTAGATATAACTAATTGTCTAAAGTACATAAACCTCGGGTATCGACAATCATTATCTCAACTAAGCCCTCGAAAGTCTCATTGGAATGTCATCAACCTCAATATCCCCACTCTTGGTCATCCTCGGTATGCTAACTCAATCACCTGTCTATCTGCAAAATATGTTAAAGCGTGGTTTGAGCGACAAGTCGCTCAGCAAGTAATCCCACTATACTTACCATGGGATCATACACGGAGAAGCAAGTGTGATAACGATATATAGCAACATAAAATAATATCATGCTTCTCTTCACAAGTAAATTTACAACTCTGCCCCTAACATCCAAAAGCAAATAGAGCAAACAGACCCAACAAGGTACAAAACAAAGTCCAATTAAGTACGTAACAAAGTCAACAAATAGACCGATGACCAAGTCAAACTAAACGACAGCCAAGCAAAGGTTAGTCCAAGCTAAAACGTGGTGCAATTTTCAAAACAATGCAATGCCAATGTTCTCCTTATTTCAAAACTAAGGTTTCCAATATCAATGTCCAATGTCCAAATCCAATATCCATACCCGATTAAACCGATCCAAAAATCCCAATAACCAAATCCGGTTTAATCGGTCCAAAGTCCAAAATCAAATGCAATGGCTATCGCACTTTCCCTACAAGTGACTTATACCGTAAGACTTACAAATCGATTCCCCCAAAACCAAATATACTATAGACACCCTGTCCCAGACTAGGTCGTTACGTCTATAGCACCAAATATATGCCTTTGCACCCTGTCCCGGACTAGGTAGTTACACTCAGGCCCAATATATGCATACAGAAGCCCTGTCCCTGACGAGGTAGTTATATCTGCAGCAATCCAAATAGGCATACAGAAACCCTGTCCCTGACGAGGTAGTTACATCTGTAGCGCTCAATAACCAAAATAGGAATCAACCCAGTTTATCGATATATTTCCCTTGTAAGGGTGAATTTCCAAAAATATGCAAATGCAACTTTTCAAAATTATTTCCTAGTACCAAAGTTAGTCTAAATTACCAAATTGAGCCAAAATGACAAATTTGTCAAAATTAGCAAATTGCCTTTCAACTACCAAATAATTCCAAACACAAGTAGACCATCTAATCCAAGAAGTCCAAAATATCAAATAGTATACCCCAACCGCATACATATATACATATAGATGCTCACGTCCATACATGTGCATATACATGTATATACATACACGTACATTCCTCAACCCACTTTTCTCCCAAAATCAATACCGTATTCAGCCAAAATATGAAGTAGTACAATTCATTTATATAAATAACCATGCAACTTTTAAGTGCACATTGTGTACCACATCGTGCACTTCTTCAAAATTTAAGTAAAATGAATTTCTAAAGAATCTGCCGATGGAGTGACACTTTTATTATAGTTACAAATATTATGCCTACACGACCCATCCCCTGGCCGAATCCATCAACCTGCAGCACCTCAAAACTTTCGGCCAATACCAAACAAACAAAGTATATTTATATATGGCAATATCAAACATGTATATTTATTCATAGTATATACAATTAAACATACTTCACTCATGCATATGTACAAGTCAACAGAGGCCATTCAGTCACTTATAACCAAAATATATATAAACTCGGGACACACACCTGAGTATATACACCCATAGACAATCATCTATTCAATCACATATACGAATGCATGATCCGAAGTTTATACCAAAATAACATATATATTTTCGCAAGACATAGCAAGTATAGGGAGATTACTTACGTGTCTCAATATACTATACCGTACGATTGGATTTAGGATTTGTTAGGTGCCGGAATTAATTTCTTCCTTCAACTATTGTGGCTGACCGAATAATTGGGCAGGAATCACATAGTTGCTGTTGTTGCTGAATGATGGTGGCGGCAGAACTTTTTCTTTTCTTCCCAGCAAGAAGACGGCAGTGTTGCAATTGTATGTGTGGCTAGAATTTGTTTAGGTTAGTATATTATATAGATAGATTTAGGGTATTAAATAGATAGGTATAAGTTTAGAAAAACTAGGTATATTCAAATTAGAAATAGGATTTACCACAGAAATTTTATCCATTTTTCTAATTCTATTTAACTTAGGATTTATCCATATTTCCTTACTTTTAACTCTTCTTTTTTTTTAAACGCTAAAAGGCACGGGTATAACAGAAAGTGAGCAAGTGATGAATGTGTAGTGAGGCAAATTTAGAATGTGCATAAGTGGTATTTTAACTAAGTTTATGACATGTAACATGCCAAAGACGCTAGTTTTATTTAAATTTGTGTCTCTATATATATGTGGTTTTGTGTGTATGTGTGCGTGTCTATACACACGCACACACAAAAATATATGTGTGTGTGTATTTGTGTATATACGTATATGTATATTTGTGTGTGATTTGTATATGTAAGTATATGTGTGTGTATTTGT
The DNA here is from genome assembly GCA_036186865.1 of Eustoma russellianum. Classification (NCBI taxonomy): domain Eukaryota; kingdom Viridiplantae; phylum Streptophyta; class Magnoliopsida; order Gentianales; family Gentianaceae; genus Eustoma; species Eustoma russellianum. The sequence continues at coordinate 27,481,090 of AP025061.1, read as the reverse complement.
GTGTGTATGTATGTACGTGTATTTGTGTGTGTGTGTATGCATATGTATAAAAAGGGTGTTCACAATGCACTAGGTTTCTGTATTTGAACAGAGTCTAAAAGGAATCAGATTGTTTCACGATATGTATACATATACAAATATCACATAATTGAAGTGTTAATACTTATTATCTTCTTTTCAATATTACTCTTCTTTAATCTTATTCAACCATAATTACGTCGCTTTCTGATTAATTTCTCAATCCAAATAGAAAATCCTTCAAAAACCTTAAACTGAATTATACAAATCGAAGAGAATAATAATTTTCGGATGACATATAACATATCATGTGCTCCATGTTTTTTCTAAAAATATTCTTTTCTTTTATTTTTCAACATATATATAAATATATATAATTTACATATTTGTTGACGGAACGCGTAATTATTGAGCACATAAAGCACATAAGGATCCAAAAGAAAGTTAGGATTTACTCACTACAAACTCTTCACCCCATATGTCATTGTGCGACATGTGTCAACAACTGCCACGTGTCGCGCGGTAACTCCTAAGATGAGGGGAAAATGGGTGAGTTAATCTCATCTCTAAAAGAAGCAGCCATAGGCTTTATTTCTTTGCGCTCTGAAAATCTTGAACCCAGTCCCTGCTATCTTTCTTTTTGATGTTTTGCTCTGGCTTTGAAGTGGGTTTGTTGAAATCATCTGCCTCCATTTTTCTGGGAAAAGAGCTCTGATTGATCAACATATTTGAGGTAGAAATGGATATAGACTTCTGGGCTGCAAGAGTTCAATCAGCTAAAAGCCTCTCCGCTGTCCAATCTGCATGACTCACCAATTCTGTTAACAACCCCCCCCCCCCCCTTCTCTCTCTCCACAGGTGATATATATATATATATATATATATATATATATATATATATATATATATATATATGTTTGCTATTTTGGTAAATAATATCTGGTGTTATACTCCTGGGCTGTGGATTTTTGTTTTGGCATATGGGATTCTCTTATTTTAGCTGATGCTTTTGCGTCTGACTGGAGATTATAATTTGAGAAAGAACCACTGTTGATAACTTGCGTTGTCTTCTAGTTTAGTTTGCAAGTAGTGTTCCACTTCTAATTTTCCAGACTGGATACAACTTTTCATGATCTGCTACAATGTTTTGCTAGTGTTATTTGTGCGTATTTGATTTTCTTAATATATACTCTTTCTGATCTAAAAATATTGTTATTTCTGATTAGACACACAGTTGATCAAATATCGTTTGAAATCGAATTGTTAAAATATTTTACGCATTAATGATATAAAATACTACTATTTTGTCAAACTAACATGTTTAGATACTTTGAAAAGTTGTTCTTAGTTGATATTTGACGATATACTGATGTGACAATATTTTTGGGATGGAAAAGTACTTGATATATTGTATCTAATGAACTGTGTCTAGACCAGCATATTTTCTTGGTAATTCAAGTGCACAAAGCTTGATCTTTGCATTATCCAATTTTATAACCAAGCCCATAAAGCAAATGGAGTGTTTTTCAATGATTGATAGCTTACTAAAGGATCAAATGACTGAAATTTCCAATCCAATTGCTCAATTCATTGTTTATATTTGTGTAATCAAGACATTATGGAAATGTTGAACTTCATACCTTGACCTTTTCTCTTTGTGTTGTTTTGACAGAAAATTTGATCATGGATGATGGAGAAGATTATGTGCGGACTTGGTTTCCTTGCCCTTTTTGCTATGTGGAAATTGAAGTGCCAGTTCTATGTATCCATTTGCAAGAAGAGCATTGTTTTGACTTGAAAAACGCGGTATAACCTAAGGAACACTGCTTAATCTCTTTAACTTAGTTTCCTTTTTGCCATTAGTTACTATGAGACCATGTAAAACTGTGCTATGAGTTTGCATTTATATATATATATTAAAAAGAAATATATATATATATATATATATATATATATATATATATTGAAAATATTTCCATTTCCAATGGAGTCAAGGACACACTCTTCTTTGACTTTGGAATATGATGTAATAAAGCAAAATGACTCACTGAATTGGTTACGCTTCTTATATTGTAGTAACAGTTGATCGATACAACTTGACGTAATTTTCATTATGGGTTATCCGGAAACCACCTCTGTGTATTTCTAACACATGGATATGGTTGTGTACATCCGGTCTCCCATACCCCGCCATAGGCGGGAGCCTTTAAGACAATGGGTGTAATGTTGTTGTTGTTTATATTTATTAAAAAGAAAAAGAGTGTGACAAGGATGAGGATTCTCAAGTTCACGAAGCAAACTTCAAATCTGAGATGGCAGAAAGCATATTTCCATTTCCGGAGTCAAGGGCACACTCTTCTTTGACTTTGGAATATAATGGAATAAAGCAAAATGACTCATTAAATTAGCTGCGCTTCAGAAATTATGAAGTAGCAGTTGATCGACACAGTTTGACGCAATTTTCATTATGGGCCATCGGAAAACAACCTTTGTGTGTTTCTAACACATAGATATGGTTGCGTACATCTGACCCCTCATACCCCGCTATAGGCAGGAGCCTATAAGATAATGGGATAATGTTGTTGTTGTAGATAACAGAAAGCACATTGATGCTTAATAGAGAGAATATCCTCCTTGCCTTTCCATTCATTCAATCATCAATATAAGTACATGTTTTCCTATCATATTCCTCTAATCATGCTATCCTTATCCTCTATCATTATGATACAATTATGGAGAGAATATTACATATTTGGTATGTGCTATATATGGTACAATTTATGATACACAATGAATGCTAATAATAAACACAGAATATACTGCATTGATGGCAGCATAATCGTCGGCCATTACACCCCCGCAGTCGAAATGGGAGGTTCGCGAACGTTGAGACTGGCTCGAAAATCATCAAACAGAATGCGCGGTAAGCCTTTTGTGAAAATGTCGGCGAGTTGATGCCGTGACGGAACATGGTGTACGTGAATTTGACCTTGAGCAACTTTTTCTTGTACAAAGTGTATATCTATTTCAATGTGTTAAGTACGTTGATGTTGAACCGGATTACTGAAGAGATAAACAGCACTGATATTGTCAAAATAAACGAGAGTGGCTTGAGTAAGTGGACAACGAAGTTCAAGAAGTAAATTGCGTAGCCAACAAGATTCAGCAACAACGTTCGCCACACCTCTGTATTCGGCCTCGGCGCTAGAATGGGATAGGGTCGGCTGGCATTTGGACGACCAAGAAATGAGATTATCACCCAAGTAGATACAATAGCCGGAAGTAGACCGGCGCGTGTCGGGACAGCTGGCCCAATCAGCGTCAGTGTAGCATAGAAGATGAAAACGGCGAGATGGAGAAAAATGCAAGCCGAAGTGAAGTGTACCTTTAAGATAGCGGAGGACCCGTTTGAGCGCGTTCATATGTATATCATGCGGCGCATGCATATGGAGACAGAGTTGTTGAACCGCATAGGTGATATCTGGCGTGTGTATGTAAGAGATTGAAGAGCTCCAGCAAGGCTGCGGTAGAGAGTGGGGTCGGCATATAAGACACCATCATGGCGGCTAAGTTTAGCGGAGGTGTCAATAGGCGTAGAAATGGGCTTACAATTAGACATGCCCGCGCATTCAAGAATCTCTGTAGTGTATTTATGTTGATAGAGAAAAAGACCATCAGCGCGGCGGGTAACCGCAATGCCAAGGAAGTAACTCAAGGAGCCTAGATCTTTCATAGCGAATTCCGAGGCAAGTAGGTCCATGAGGCGGCGCCATAACGCATCAGAGGAAGTAGTGAGAATGATATCATCAACATAAAGAAGAAGATAGGCAATGTCAGTACCGTGATAAAAAATAAATAGAGAATGATCACAACAACTATGAACAAATCCAATAGATGAAGTGTAGTCAGCAAACGTTGATACCAAGCACGAGGAGCTTGTTTTAAACCATATAGGGACTTTTTGAGTAGGCAAACATAGTCAGGATGAGTCGGATCACGGAACCCCATTGGTTGATGCAAATAAACAATCTCCTGTAGGGTGCCATGTAAGAATGCATTTTTGACATCGAGTTGATGAATGGGCCATGATTTGGACAACGCCAAATGTAGAACAGTGCGAATAGTGGCGGGTTTGACCACGGGACTGAATGTATCAGTGCAGTCAATGCCTTGTTGTTGAGAATGTCCATCACCTACAAGACGAGCTTTATGGCGCTCAAAAGAACCATCGGAACGAGTTTTATGACGGAAAATCCACATAGAACGTAATATGTTAACATTGGGTGGACGAGGAACTAATACCCACGTGTTATTTTTAATAAGTGCATCAAACTCATCATGCATGGCAGCATACCAATTTGGATCACGAAGGGCTTCGGTTGGATTTCGAGGAAGAGGAGATGGGGTGGATGTGACATGAAGATTGAGAGGGCGTTTGGGCTTGACAATTCCATGCATGCTACGGGTAGTAATTGTGCGGACAGGGGTGGGGCGGACGTTTGGGGGGTAGGCGGAATTGGAGTCGGCGATGGGGGGCCGAAGGGTTAGGGGCGGTGGGGGAGGTGGCGACGGACGGGGGAGAGGTGTTGAGGAGAGGGTTGTGAAGGAGAGGAGAGTAATCATCATAGAGAAAATTGTATGTGGTAGGTGACGTAGTGGAGATCTTAGAGTAAGGGAAAGTGTTTTCGTCAAAGATGACATGACGAGAGATGAGAATTTTACCCGTAGATAGTTCATATCATTTGTACCCCCGGTGATTAGGTGGATAACCCAGAAAAATACAATGAGTGGAGCGTGCATGGAGTTTGTGTATAGTAGTAGAGGGGATAAGTGGATAGCAGAGACAGCCAAACACGCGGAGATGTGAGTAAGAAGGAGTGGTGTTATAGAGAATTTGTGTTGGAGAAAGTTGAGATAGAGTTTGGCAAGGTAGTATATTAAGGAGGTATGTGGCCATAGAGAGGGCCTGGTACCAGAAAGATGGTGGAAGGCCAGCGTGAATGAGAAGAGTGTGGACGGTATTATTGATTGTACGAATAGTGCGTTCGGCTTTACCATTTTGAGAGGATGTATGCGGACAAGATAAGCGTAGTGTCATACCATTTTGGTGGCAGAAACGATGGAATTGAGAGTTTGTGTACTCACGACCGTTGTCACACTGCAAGCATGTAATAGATAGACCAAATTGAGTGTGAATATATTTGTGGAGGGTAATAAAATGAGAAAACACTTCGGATTTATGTCCCATAGGAAACGTCCACAAGAAGTTAGAATAGTCATCAATAAAAAGAACATAATATTTGTGACCTGTGGAACTCAGAATAGATGAAGTCCATACATCACTGCGTAAAATATCAAATGGCATAGATGTTTTATTCATAGAATCAGAAAAGGGCAATTTAACATGTTTGCCAAGTACACAAGAAGAACAAGGAGATTTATTACAATTGGAATTGAAACTGATAAGATTTTTGTTGCGTAAAAATTCAAAAACTGAACGACCAGGATGGCCTAGTCGGTTGTGCCATAGATCAGCAGACAGGGACAATAGGGCGGGGGGGGGTGACGTCGATTGAGTGAGAGGGTAGAGGTCACCAGTGCTATTGCATCTCAGAATTTGGTTGCCCGTATGACGATCCTTCACAGAGAAACCAGAAGCGTCAAATTCAATGGAAACATTATTGTCAGTGGTATAGCGACGAACAGAAATAAGATTCTTGACTAGTTGAGGAGCATGCAGAATATTTGATAAGTGGAGAGGGGATAGGGGTGGTGGGAGACGTGTATGACCCAAGGCATGAACATGAATAAAGTGACCACTGCCAACCATAATTGAGTTTCAAGGTGACTTATTAAAATAAGACGAGAGCATACCTGAGTTGGAGGTCATATGGGAGGTGGCGCCGGTGTCCATGTACCAAGTAGGATCTGGGGATTGGAGAGTCAGGGTGTGCATGGCTTGGTCAATATCAGTAGGGGTGTATGGGGAGGAGTAGTGGGAGGCGGCGTGGGCTTGAGTTGGGCGAGGGCCGAGGAGGCCAGGTTGGGGCGGGTGTGTTTGAGCGGGTGGAAAAGAGGGATAGGGGCAGGGAGGAGTGAACCATAGCGGTGAGGGCCATCTCTATGGTGGATAGGACTGCCAGGGAGTATAGGATTGTTGCCAGGGAGGGCGGTTGGAACGGCCACAGCCGCGTCCGCGGCCACGATGGGAAGGACCGCGGTAGTTGGGACGGGCGGACTGGGGAAAGAAGGGTGGGGGGGCGGGTGAGTGTCGGGAGAGTTATGTAGGTTTGTGGTGGTGGTGTTGAGGGCGGCATCGGCAATTTTGGCAGCAGAGGCAGTTTGCTTGGACTTTCTGGTTTCTTCGAGGATAAGGCGAGAGCGGGCTTCATAGAAGGTAGGTGGGGGGTTGCTTTGTTGGATGATGGTGGCAACACCGTCATAATTTTTGTTCAAACCACTAACGAGTTGGAGAACAAGGCGTTGATCAGAGACAGAAGAACCAACATTAGACAATTGATCTGCGAGAGATTTCAATTCTTGACAATAAGAGGAGACGTTAGAAAAATTATCAAGTCGTGTATTCGAGAATTGATTTTCAAGATAAACTGCACGGGAGGTGTTTGTTATCTTGAAAAATGTTTTGCAAGTTGTCCCAAGCGTTCTTAGCAGTTAGGTCAAGAGCGAGAATAGTGTGCAGTAAATCAGTAGAGATAGTACCATATATCCATTGTAGTACAATGGCATCGAGGCGGCTCCATAGTTCTGTGTCTTGAGCGCTTTTGTCTGTGGAAGAAGAGGCAGTAGATGAAGGTGAAATGATGTGGACAAGCACATGATATACTCGGCAGTGAATTTTGAAGAGTTCAGACCAAGAAGAGTATTGTCTTTTCTCCATTTCAAGGGTGATTGGAATGAAATTTTTGATGTTGATGACAGCAAGTGCGAGATAAAATTTAGTGTCAGCCATTTGAGTTGAGAGAAGGTGAGGGGCGGCGATATGGTGGCTGGAGCGGCGATATGGTGGCCAGCGGTGGGTGCAGAAGCGTAGAGGATGATTATGGCTCTGATACCATAATAGAGAGAATATCCTCCTTGTCTTTCCATTCATTCAATCATCAATATAAATACATGTTTTCCTATCATATTCCTCTAATCATGCTATCCTTATCTTCTATCATTATGATACAATTATGAAGAGAATATTACATATTTGGTATGTGCTATATATGGTACAATTTATGATACACAATGAATGCTAATAATAAACACAGAATATACTGCATTGATGGCAGCATAATCGTCGGCCATTAATGCTAGTAGATGCATCAGACATCTCACGTTCCAAGGGAATATGTTGGAACTGTAACAATTCACCTGATCAGTATGATGTCTGGTTGATGGAACAGAAGCATGCAACTATTGCATTCAAAGAGAAAATACTCGAATCGCCATGTTAATAACGCCATGCCAACCTGGAATTTGCTGTAATATCCTGAGGCTTGAATGACGGTACTAATGCTAGATGTACTTTGCCAGATCCAAAGTGATAGCATATGTTACTCTTTTCCTGTCATGTTTCAAGTATGCCCCATTTGTGCAGCAATCCTTGGAAAGGACGCGGTTGGTCATTTCACAATGCAGCATGTGGGTTTGCTTTAATAAACCCCTGAATAGGACCGTTTAATCGAATCAATGGACAAAGTAACAAAATGCGGAAAATATACCTTGCTCCATTGCTGTTGTTAATCTGAACACGTACACTGCAACTGCTCCGGCTGATGAAGAATCTGGCGTGATCCAAGGATTCACGACCTCCCACCAATTGTTGATATGCCCCTTGAACCGGAATCAACAATTCACTGCTTTACCCGATGGAGAGGTTAGGCAGTGTGGACTATATAGAAAATTTGGCACACCCCCCTTTTTCTTCTGTGTATATACGTTCTTTTTACACTCTCTCTATCAGAGGAGATGAATGCCTCCTCCTCTATTATAGATGGGGAATGGAGGAATCCTGATAGGCATAATTATTAATAGATAGAGATTCCTTATATTCAAGTTATCTCTATCTATTTCCAAATATTATCTAATATTTAATAATAAAGATTATTAAATATTATTTAATATTTGATTATTGTGCCAACAATTATCTACTAGCCACACGTGGGTTGTCGCCCCTCGGGGACCAGATGTCGTAACTTTATGGTCGTTGCACTTTGAGCCCATCCATCGCGGTCTCTGACCATATGACTGTCTACATATTCGGGGTTTCCATTTAGACCACACTATACATCCACGAGTATACCCGATGATCACTTAACATGTGGATGTTTTACGTAACAATTAATATTATTACGTGACATATGTGACATATAATATTATCATACATAACGTCCACCTTATGATTAATTCGTATAAACTTTATCAACGTGCTGCGCATCACACGCATCTCGAATTAATCCCAACAATCTCCCACTTGGACTATGTATGTATCTTAAAGATTATATGTCACCCTTTTGAGCTCATATACCGTATGTCCTTTAGTGTGTCTTTCCTTTTCCGGTCCATCAGCAAATGTTAGCAAAAGACTTAAGCCGCACGTCCCCACATTGAATTAGTGGCTAGTCCCTCTTAAATCATGATACTAACATTCTACTGAATGACATGGATACTGAAATGGATATGTAGTGTGGAATTAATATGCCAGGTGATCATACATATCTAATTCCAACTTGGCCCTCTTTAGCGAGATCAATAGAATTCAAAATGTATGCCGTAACTGCTTAATGTACATTACTTCTGCAGAAAAACTTCAATATAACCGGAATGTACATTATACTGTATGTCTGAAATAAACAACTTTATTGAACACACAAAAAAACTTTACAGACTCCCACTAGGATAAAACATCCTCAACTGGACTAAGACCCATACGGCTAACATGCTTGTGAAACACTACTGGTTCCACGGCCTTAGTCAAAGGGTCGGCCACCATAGAGTCTGTACTGATATGCTCAATACTGATCAGACCACTCAGAATTCTTTCTTTAACAGCCAGATACTTCATCTCTATGTATTTCGCTTTAGATGAACTCCGGTTGTTGTTTGAATATAGCACCGCAGCTTTACTGTCACAGTAAATCCTCATTGGAGACGAGATAGTCTCCAATACTCGCAGCCCTGTGACAAAATTGCGAAGCCATATCGCCTGATTGGATGCGTGGAATGATGCAACGAATTCCGCCTCCATAGTGGAAGACGCCAATAAGGTCTGTTTCGCGCTTTTCCATGAGATCGCACCTCCGACTAGGGTAAACACATAACCTGAGGTCGATTCATGCTATCATAGCATCCAGCAAAATCTGAATCTGTATATCTAGTGATCTCTAACTTGTCAGATCTCCGATACGTCAGTACGTGTTGTTTCGTTTCTTGTAAATATTTCAGCACCCTCTTTGCTGCGGTCTAGTGATCCTTACTCAGATCAGAGAGGTATATGTCTAACATTCCCGTAATGAATGCCAAGTCTGGTCGTGTACATACTTGGGCATACATTATACTCCCTACTACTGAAGCATAGGGAGTATTCCTCATTTCCGAACGTTCAAACTCTGTTTTGGGACATTGTTTTAGACTGAATTTATCTCCTCTTGCCACAGGGGTATTAAGTGGTTTACACTTATCCATGCTATACCGCTTCAACACCTTTTCGATGTATGCCTGTTGTGAGAGACCTAAGATACCTTGGGTACGATTCCTCCGTATCTCAAGTCCCAACACATATGAGGCTTCACCAAGGTCTTTCATCTCGAAATGCTTTCTCAGAAAGGCTTTGGTGTCGCTCAACATGTTTACATCATTTGTTGCAAGCAGTATATCATCTACGTACAAGATCATGAATATGAACTTGCTCCCACTGAACTTGTGATACACGCATTCGTCAATTTGGTTTGCCTCAAAACCGAAGGAGACAACCACTTTGGCGAATTTGAAGTACCACTGTCGAGACGCTTGCTTGAGCCCATAGATGGATTTCTTTAGTCGACAAACCATGCCTTTTGGATCTCCCACCTTGAATTGAGGCGGTTGAACCATGTAAATGGTTTCGTCGAGTTCTCCGTTTAGAAACGCAGTCTTAACATCCATCTGATGTAGCTCAAGATCTAAGTGCGCCACTAAAGCCATGATTATCCGGAAGGAATCCTTCGTAGATACTGGAGAGAAGGTTTCCGTATAGTCTATGCCCTCCTTTTGGGTAAACCCTTTAGCAACAAGTCGAGCCTTATATCGTTCTACGTTGCCTTTTGAATCCCGTTTGGTTTTAAATATCCATTTGCAACCAACGGGTTTCGAACCTTTAGGCAACGAGACGACATCCCATACTTTGTTGTCATGCATAGACTTTATCTCTTCTTCCATGGCTTTTATCCACTTTTCTTTATTTCGACATTGTACTGCTTGTTGGACGTTTTCAGGGTCATCGTCCAACATACCAATATCGAATTCGTGTTCTTGGAGATACACCATATAGTCGCTAGGTATGGGGTTTCTCCGTTCACGAGTGGATCTCCTTAGGGGCACTTGTTCTTGAGATACTGTAGGTTCCTGAACTGCATCAGCCGGCAATTCATCGGGTTCTTCAGTAACTTCCTCAGGAACATCAACTTGTTCCTGTGGAGCATCACTACTGGGATGAGGTACCTCAGGTGCGGGTATCGCTGATGCTATCTCCCCAAAAGATGGTTCGATTCGCATTTCTATCGCATCTGAGTGTGCCTCATCTAACTCGATGATCTGCTGATGCAAATCATTCCCCCCGGAACCAAAGTATCCTCAAAGAACTTTACCGAATTTGTCTCGAAAAACACTTTACTTGTGGGATCGTAGAATTTATACCCTCGTGACCTTTCCGAGTAACCAACGAAATAGCAACTAACTGTTTTGGTGTCCAGCTTTCTTTCATTTGGTCTGTAAGGCTTCGCCTCTACTGGACAGCCCCAAACCCTTATGTGGTTAAGGCTAGGCTTACACTTAGTCCATAACTCATAAGGGGTCCTTATTGTTGCTTTAGTTGGTACTCGGTTGAGGATGTAAGCTGCGGTTTTAAGCGCTTCTCCCCAGAGGAATAATGGTAGTGTAGTTTGACTCATCATACTACGCACCATATCCATAAGTGTACGGTTTCGTCTTTCAGCTACACCATTCATGCTTGGTGACCCATGCATAGTGTACTGAGGGACGATTCCGTTTTCCTCTAGGTATTTAGCAAATGGTCCTGGACACTGTTCTCCTGATCCATCATATCGACCGTAGTATTCACCCCCACGGTCCGATCTAACGGCTTTAATCCTTTTGTTGAGTTGTAACTCAACTTCAGCTTTAAAAGATTTGAACATGTCTATTGCTTGCGCTTTTTCTTTAATTAAGAATACGTAGCCATAGCGTGAATAGTCGTCAATAAAGGTGATAAAATAAGAGTGGCCATTTCGAGTAACCGGATGAAATGGGCCACTAATATCGGTATGAATCAACTCTAATGGACTATTTGCACGATTTGCTTCATATCTTTGGACTTTAGTTTGTTTTCCTTTAGCACAAAATACACACGACTCTAAGTCGGTTAAGTCTAAAGGATTGAGAATTTCTGTTTTGACAAGACGTTCTATTCTGTTTTTGGACATGTGTCCTAAACGTCGATGCCAAAGTGATCCTGAATTCTCATGAGTTAATTTTGCTTTAACGTTTCGCGTTACAACATGCAAGGTTTCCTGATGTGAAGCAACATTTATTGAATAAAGTTTATCAATTTCGGACATTATACCATGACCAATCAATCTAGAAGCATGATAAAGTTGGAAATTTCCATTTCCAAAATAACCATAATATCCACTTTTATCCAATCGATAAAACGAAATAAGATTTCGTTTAAACGATGGCACTACAAAAGTGTCATGCAAATCTAGATAGAAACCGGATGTCAACAGCAATCTGAAATGCCCGATGGCTTCAACCTTTATGCCGCTGCCATTTCCCCAATAGACGTATCTTTCATCGTCTCTTGGTTTTCTATGGCTTAGGCAACCTTGCATAGTCACAGATAGGTGAGTCGTGGCTCCCGTATCGACCCACCAAGTGGCTATATCCGAAACAAAATTAACTTCAGAACAAACTAAGAATGTACCCTTTTTCTTGAGACAAGATATATAACCGGTACAATTCTTCTTTAAATGTCCTTCCTTATTACAAAAGAAACAAGTCATGCTTTTGGGTGCGTCAGTAATAGGCACCCCCTTTTCCTTTTGACTTGTCTTTTTCACAGTAACCATTTCCACAGCTTTGCGTTTCTTACCACCGAAATTGGTGGCGACAGCATTCATAACTTTATGCACCCTTATGCTGTCGATTTCACGGTACTGTTTCGAGCAAAGTTTCTTTAAGAGATTGCCTACCTCGGCTTTCTCATTCTTTACATATCTTTGCACGAGATCGGCTAAAAATTCCTTAGCCGTCGTGGACTCAGAAACATGTCCCCTGAATCATTTGGGGATAGTCTTTTGCATGATCATAAGACACATGCGATTTGATCGTAGCCAGCGTGCCATGTGAGATTTTTCCTCACTGGTACTTTCGTCTGTTAGCACAGCTGGACGATCTATGTGTAACGCATTGTCTAGATCAGCAATCCCCAGAAAGATCTCAAATTGATCTTTCCATTGCTTATAGTTTGAACCGTTCATTGTAGGAATATCCTTAATGTTAGACATTATTGCTGAAAAGCAAACAAGAAACGGACTTAAATACACAACACGTGTAATCTTTAAACTGCATAAAAACAAATATCAAAATAGAACCCCGACTCCATCTACCAATTGTCTTTCAATATTGGGGCTCTTTGGAGTCATCCCAATACCTTCCAACAATTGGGTGTAGTGGTCAATATGACGGCTCTCCAAACACAGGTTAACCACCTTCCTTTGGGCCGATGAGTTAACCTACGCTTTTAAAGCTTCGCCGCCGGCCCTATTTGGGTCCACTACCATGCTCATATGTGTCTTTGACAATCACACCTTCCTCTGGGCCGGTCAATGATTGCCTCCAACACGTACATGCCCTTCACGATCATAACAAATATAGTGGCGATGATATGATTGCCACACTTTAAGGGGATCATATTAAAGCCCTACATTTGCTAAGTCGCGTAACTTTATGGTTCTAAATGATCCGCAGTTTCCTGACTGACCCTTTTGCACGACCGTGCATACTTAACACTAACATCCATTTTGTTTTACTTAAACCAATTTGAACTAGCTTGATTCTCTTTACGGCTCAAATAAGAACCACCTTGAACCAAGCTCAGTTCACCTTACGGTATAAAAAAAAAACAATATCTTTATCAATCAATTTAACAAGTGATATAACCTTATGATGGGTCACATTGAGTGTGAAGTGAACCGATTCAGCAATACCCACTTGCCATAAGGGTGTATTACCATTCCACATAATTTCCAGGCCACCGGTGGAGTCACAATGGTCTCGCTTAAGTACCGGCTTTCTAAGACAAAACTATGTGTACGGTGTTTTTATCACAACTCAACGAGTCATCTATCACGAGTATAAACCGCATTGATTGATAAGTGTTGGTTAATTCAGTCAACTTAGCCCATCGAATTAACTTGGTTGAACTCGGTCAAACCGGGTCAAGCAAGATTCGGATCCTTATTGGGTTAAGTTCCTTAACTTTATTTTATTTATTTATTAACATGCATAAACATAAGGCATAAATAAATAAATAAACAATTAACTGCATGCATATAAAAAATGCAACAACTGGAAATTAAACTTAACACTTGATTATTATTATTTTGGATTTCTTTAAAATAATAATAATAATAACAAGAATTTATTATTATTATTACTATTTTCCTTAATAACCTTTAAATAATAACAATAATAATCAAATTATTATCATTATTATTTACTTTATTTCCTTTAAAAGAACTTTAAAATAATAATAATTACTTATTATTATTACTATTTTCCTTTAATAATAATAACAATAATGATCAAATTATCATCATTATTATTATTATTTTCTTTAAAAGGAGACTTTAAAATAATAATAACAACAATTTGTTATTATTACTATTTTCCTTAAAAGAAACTTTAAATAATAATAATAAAAGAATTATTATTATTTATTTTATCCAAAACAATAATAATAAATCAAATAAAACTGAAAATTTAAAAAAAAATAGGAGAATGGGGCGCGGGTCGGGTCGGGTCAGAACCCGCCCGCCCAATCTGAAACCGAATTGCCCTTTTTTTTTTAATTAACTGCAATTTGGGCCGAGTCCAATTTCTGAACCGGGTCGAACCCAGATTCAGCCTACCAGTCACCCACCTGAAATCTGGAATTCGCATTTTTTTTTTTTAAATTAAATCCGAAATTGGGCCGAAGCCCTATATTTAATCGGGTTGGACCCGGATCAGGAAGCCCAACCCGCCATGCCAGCTCGCAGGCCTGTCAGGAGCAAAAATGCTCCAGAATTTTGCTTGAGTGGGTTTCGAACCTTAGACCCCAGATTCTCTGCCAGCCGCTGCTCCCACTAGACCAGATGGCCTTTTGGTTCTTTAAGGGAGCAGTTGTAATTAAATATTAAACAAAGCAGAATTCCAGAAAACCAAAAGGAAGCCGAAATTGTCGGAAGGAGGATTTGAACTCAGGACCTCCTTGCCATTGTCAGAGACGATTACCACCAGGCCATCAGGCCTTTGTGGTCAAAGGGGGCTTCCGTTTGCTTATATACTAACCAGAGAAATTCCAGAAAAACAAAAGAGGCCCGAATTTCGCGGAAGGGGGAATCGAAACAGCGACCTTCAGCATGCTGCCAGAGGCGCAAACCACCAGGCAGCGGTCTATTTTGTGAACTGATGGAGGCGTTTATTTTATTATATCCAAAAACAGAAGCTTTTGTCTTAACGCAAAAAGGGTTCCGGAAAAACGACATTTGACCCCAAAAAATCGTTTTTTTTTTCAGCATGAACAGATCAACAATAATACATAATTGATTCGATTAGGCCTTCTCTGATACCACTTGTTGGATTTAATTTAATAAACCCCTGAATAGGACCGTTTAATCGAATCAATGGACAAAGTAACAAAATGCGGAAAATATATCTTGCTCCATTGCTGTTGTTAATCTGAACACGTACACTGCAACTGCTCCGGCTGATGAAGAATCTGGCGTGATCCAAGGATTCACGACCTCCCACCAATTGTTGATATGCCCCTTGAACCGGAATCAACAATTCACTGCTTTACCCGATGGAGAGGTTAGGCAGTGTGGACTATATAGAAAATTTGGCACACCCCCCTTTTTCTTCTGTGTATATACGTTCTTTTTACACTCTCTCTATCAGAGGAGATGAATGCCTCCTCCTCTATTATAGATGGGGAATGGAGGAATCCTGATAGGCATAATTATTAATAGATAGAGATTCCTTATATTCAAGTTATCTCTATCTATTTCCAAATATTATCTAATATTTAATAATAAAGATTATTAAATATTATTTAATATTTGATTATTGTGCCAACAATTATCTACTAGCCACACGTGGGTTGTCGCCCCTCGGGGACCAGATGTCGTAACTTTATGGTCGTTGCACTTTGAGCCCATCCATCGCGGTCTCTGACCATATGACTGTCTACATATTCGGGGTTTCCATTTAGACCACACTATACATCCACGAGTATACCCGATGATCACTTAACATGTGGATGTTTTACGTAACAATTAATATTATTACGTGACATATGTGACATATAATATTATCATACATAACGTCCACCTTATGATTAATTCGTATAAACTTTATCAACGTGCTGCGCATCACACGCATCTCGAATTAATCCCAACACAGCATGCCCATTCGGTAAAGGTATATTAGTTATCACTTGATACGTATTTGATTCTTATATTGTGAAGTAACCGTTGATTGATACATCTTGACGCAATTTTCAGTATGGGTCATCGGGAAACAACCCTGTGTATGTTTCTAACACATGGGTTGGTTGCGTATGTTTCTAACACATCGGGAAACAAACAATTTTCTTTGGCTGATTAAAGTGAGGTCTGGTTGATTAACTTTTGTCGAGGTTGCCCTCCCCCCACCCACCTCCAACCCCACACCCCACCAAAAACACACACAATACGTTACTTGGCCAAAGACACGTTAAATAAGGATTTGACTTCACATCTATAGTAAATTTTGGACTCACGCAAGAAAATTTTGTTTCTTGAAAATATTTGAATGTCTTGTTACAATATGAGACCTGAGAAATAGAACTACGACCTAAAACAAGTGTGCAGGGATAAATAGATGTTTTCAATCTTGGAAGCAGGGAGCTGCAGAACTTGGCAATAGATGCAAGACAGTTGGAGTAATCTATTAGATTTTCATTTGGAGTAATTATAATAAAAGCTGCTTAAGGAATCAACATATGAAAAGATTGTTCAACTGTGATCTAGACTCCAGAGACCTACTCTGCTCTAACTCGTACTATTTTTCCTACTTGTATGTGAAAATCTTTGATGAGGGGTGGGTTCTCCCCCACCTGTACCAGACGCCCCTTAACCTGGTGGGATGTAAATCGTGTGAAAATCTACTTGACACAATTTTCATTATCTGTTATCCGGATACAATCTTTCTGTGTTTTCAACATATGGGTAAAGTTGCGTACACCTGAGCCCCCTTAGCCGCAATGGGGTAATGTTTTTGTCGTGTATGTGAAAATCTACTTGTTTTGACTGAGATACATGTAATTCAAAAAACAGTAAACTTTTCAGTAAGTCATGTAGGTTTGTTTCAGTTTCTAGATTGATTGGGGCAGATGTCAAAAAGGGAAGCTAATTATGTCATAGTTCTCGACATGACCGTTGACTTGGTTCATTTACAAGGGAATGAAAGAGTTCTGTAGGTACCTCTTCTGGTCTAGATAATGAGAAGGTGTTAATAACCATCATACTTAGTATATCCTAACGACAACAAAAGCTATCGTTAAGGTCTGAGGAAGGTAAGAGGCAGAAAAACAATACCTCCATCCCAAGAGATAGAGAGTTTGCTTCCAGTGAGACCCCCAGCTTTATATGTACCTGCATGGATAGTACAATAATAGGAATATGTACTAATGAATGTGTTATATTAAATATAAATCAAAAGCTTCCGACATTAAAATAGTCAATAATGGATATGCACAAATAGTTGAAAGACAAAGACCAAAACAAAAAAGTGTAAGTCAACCTAAAGTGTAGAGACTATCTAATCTTCTAAGTATGTTCTAAGGTGCCCCTATATCCCGTGTACCCTTCCTTAACCTTAATCCTCTAACTCCATGAACTCTTATCCTGGACCATGTCTTCAGAGAGAGGCAACTCTAGTAAGTCATGCCTAATCTGCTCATCCCACGTCAGTTTGGGTCTGCCTTTACTCCTCTTCCCTTCTATAGTGAGGCTTTCAATTGCTCTGACAGACGTCGTTGTCTGTCTCCTCTTGACATGCACAAGTCATCTCAGTCTTCCCTCTCTTATCTTATCCGCTATACTAGTCACCACTAACCTTTCTCTGTATACATTATTTCTTATCGTGTCTAGTCTTGTATGCCCACACATCCATCTCAACATCCTTATCTCTGCCACTTCCATCTTCTGGGACTGTGTCCTCTTGATGTTCCAGCAGTCTGTTTCATATAACATTGTCGGCCGCACTGCCATCCTATAAAATTCCCTTTAATTTAGTTGGAAAATTCTTGTCACACAGCACCCCTGAGGCCACCCTCCACCTACACCAACCTGCTTGAATTCGGTGTGCTACGTCACTCTCTATGTCCCAACTTGCTGTACATAAATTATACAGCAAGTGATATTATCAGCGTCATAAATGACTTCCAATATTAAGTTTTCAACTACATCAGAAGCATTAGCATGACAGCAATCATATATTATCAGCATTACAAGTGGGTATTATATGACTATTATATATTATATCCTTTTGTGTTCTTTTGCCTTCAGCTTCCACCGTTCATATATAAGACAAAGAATAGTTGCAGTATTAACATAATGATAAACCATGTGATAAATTGTATGCTGCCGATGCATATGCCCTGAAAAGTGTCGGAAAATAATTTTCCTGGACGTAGTCGATGCTTTTCAGAAACCCTTTCAAAATAGAAAGTGTAAACATACTTGTTAAGCATAATACCTTTTTGTTTTTAGAGGGCACGCCTTGAAGCAACTAGTAACGTTGCTTCTTTATGACTTTGAAGTCACGAGTTCGAGTTTCGGAAACAGCTTCTTGCACAAAGTGTAGGGTAAGGCTGCGTATATCAGATCGCGAAAGCTATCCGGTCTCTTCCCGGACCCTGCGCAAACGCAGGAGCCTAGTACACTGGGAACGTTTTACTTCCTGGTCTACCGCTGGCAGGTGGGTTAAGTATGAAAAATAAGCTTTAAGTCAAACAAGAATGTCAAGACCTCTCCCCACTAGCTGTGGAATATGTCAAAGCAAACTAATTTTCATACAGATAATCAAATTGTTATGCTGTTACTTGCATGAAAATCTTGCTGGCTTTGAAATTGTAGCATTCCTTCTGACATATAGAATCAAAAAAGTCAAAAAGAGAGTTTGTGAAAATACAAATTATTAAGCTGGAAGAGGATCCTTGTGTAATCAAAAACAGTGTACTGTGTGCGTTTGTGTAAATTGACGAATTGCAAGCAGAACCGAGGCGAGTCTAAGGACTCTGTCCTTAAGACGGTTTGCTCCGGTACGAAGTGCCCAGCCAGAAACAACAAACGTCTCCTAGGATACAACGGCTAACAGTTCATACGAAGCGGCACAGCAACATAAGAACTCGACGAACATGTGAAATGCTCTGATTTCTCGACGAACTGGAAACGTAACAACAACACAGCGACAGTATGCAAAAGTCGAAAAGAGAAGGAGAAGAAACAGAGAAGGTGCTGGGAAGAAAGTCTGGAGAAGGAGCCTTTTTATAGACGGGAAGGAGTTAGGCGGTTAATCTCTAGATTAAACCACAGCCGTCGGATCAGACGGTTTTCGTTGATCACCGTTAGATCAAAAACCATAGGCAGTTTTAAATCTCAGCCCTTGGATCAGAAACCGTTGGCAGTTTTAAATCTCAGCCTTTGGATCGTAATCCGTGTCAACTTTTAATCTCAGCCTTTAGATCTTCTCAGAATTTTATTGACCATACGATTAAGAGAATTATTTTTTCTGGAAAATTTTAATAAAAAATTCTCCAAAAAGATAAGAACCGGCCACGAGCCACGAGCCACGATCCGAGCCGGCCGGACGGGCGGGCGGTGGCGGCGTGCGCGCGTGTGTGGTGAACCTTGCCTGAGCTGCGTCTCCCCTCCGGTCAAAAACTTCTTATGCCCAATGGCACATTTAAGAAGGCTCCAACTAGAATTATATATGGTAGCCTTTTCATCTCAAATAGCCAATATGGTATTCCACTTAAGGGGTGATGTGGTCACTCCTCAAGAGGCCACATCACCACTTTTCCAATTTCCTTCCAATTTTACTCCAACTTTGAAAGCATTAATTTTTCATTCACCCTGTATCGGAATCGAGTGATTCAAAAGCCTAAAGTCATCTACTTGTTACGTAGATAATTTAGAAATTATTAGTTTTTATTTTTGATTAACGAACACTAATCATAATTAAGCTCAAAGTATGGTGGTTGTCAACTTTTGACAAACCCATTTGCCCAAACTTTTCCAACTCATTTCACTTTCTCCAACAACCCCCCACATGAATGAAAATTAATGCAGATGCAGATGCAGATGCAAACTCTATCGAGAAATCAGACAAGGATATGTTGCATCAGAAGAGGTAACTTCTGGCTTTGAACCTTTCTTAGTGATATACCATCGGATCCACTCAGCTGGTTAGTGACCTGATGTCTTGAACTATCAGCCTTTATTGTGAACCTAGACAATGATACTCACACAACATTTCCTTTGACACCCCTTATTGGTTCTCATGGTTGTGTTCATTTTGTCCATGAACAACCTGGTTTCAGAAAGTGTATTAGAGAATTCTTGCCTCTCAGAATTCTCATAGAAGCGGCCCCACTTCACACTTACATAGGTGATTCCTATCAAGAGTATTCTGCTATACCCCACTTGAAGTATCAAGATATAGGACATCATTAAAAGCTCTAGCAAGACAGCACTTTTGTTTAACGGAATGAGTAAGTGCTAACTGAACCCTTATAACTTAGTTTTCCCATTGAACCTAGATTCTGGGATCTCCAGTCAACAAGGTTGGGTTACCGTTACAAAGTTTCGTGCTTTGTAGGCTTAAGTCCCATTCCGTTTGTCAATTTAGACATCTGATCCCTAGGCAAAGTTTTTGTAAGCGGATCCGCAAGATTCTCCTTTGATTTTATGTAATCAATGGAAATCACGCCATTAGAGATCAATTGCTTAATGGTATTATGTCTCCGACGTATGTGTCGTGACTTACCATTGTAGATGCTGCTTTGAGCTCGTCCTATAGCTGACTGACTATCACAGTGTATGCTAATAGGAGGGATTGGCTTAGGCCAACATGGAATGTCCTCCAGAAAATTTCGAAGCCATTCAGCCTCTTCTCCAGCTTTGTCTAATGCTATAAACTCGGCTTCCATTGTGGATCGAGCTATGCATGTTTGCTTAGTGGATTTCCATGGCACAGCACCACCACCAACAGTGAATAAATATCCACTTGTGGATTTAGATTCCTTGCAATCTGATATCCAGTTTGTAAGGTCCGTGATGAACACTCCAATGGGGGGTGAATAGAGTGTTGGGCAATTTTGCGGAATTTTCTCGGTTTAGCTCAACACAAAACAAATGTACTCAAAATCAACAAAGAAGGAGATGAGAGATAATGAGTGAAGACACAAGATTTAGAGTTGTTCGAATCTCAAATGATTATACTCCACTACCACTTTGCTTTCAAAGTGGATTTTCAACAGCAACTTTCTTATTACCTTTGATAAGGAACAAGAACAACAACAGCAACACTTACACTAACTCTAGTGCAAGCAACAGCTACAACAGCAGCAACTTATTGCACAACCAATATATGCAATACCAACAACAGCATCAACAACTTGTTGCACATACACTTTGTGCAGCCTCAACAACAACAACAACAACAACAACAACAACAACAACAACAACTATAAGCAAGAACAAGTTCTTGCTTCCTCACAACTTCAACAAAGTTCTCTCAAGAACTTTCTCATACTGGGTTGAAGGAAGTAGTGGGGATCACACTTTCTTTCTAGTCTAAACACAAGCAAGAGATCAATTGTTTATGGTTTCTCTTGTGTTAGACTCACTATCTCTCAATATACAACAATGAAGAACAAAGAAAGGCTTAACAAGCTTTAAGCACTTTAACACATATGAGAGAAATATACAACAATGAAGAATGAAGCTTGATGATGGTGAAAATGTGTGTTTGCATCATCCAAGCTTCATCTATTTATAGGAGATGTTCACCATGTTTTTGAAGCCTCCACCATGTCTTCAACTACATCAAATGTCAAAATAATATCCAAATAATCTTTAGCCACCCTATGGAGTGATTTGATCCTCAATAGCCAACCTAGAATAACTTAGACATGGATATAATAGTCAAGGAAACATGTATTATGTTAGAGTAAAGTCCACAAGAAATTTGAGCAAGATTGGAAAGAGAAAACACCATGAATCTCCCTTGGATTTTGTTCCAACGTTCATAAAAATTTGAATTCTGGGGGACATCGATCGATCTATGTGAGGGTATGATGTACATCGATCGATCTATGTGAGGGTATGATGTTGGACAGTATGATTTCAGAAAGATTCTGGATGACATCGATCGATCTATGTCAGGGTATGATGTACATCGATCGATCTATGTCAGAGTATGATGTACATCGATCGATCTATGTCAGGGTATGATGTACATCGATCGATCTATGTCAGGGTATGATGTACATCGATCTCTGTTTAGAGATCTATGCTAGGGTATGATGTACATCGATCTCTGTTTTAGAGATCTATGTCAGGGTATGATGTACATCGATCTCTGTTTTAGAGATCTATGTCAGGGTATGATGTACATCGATCTCTGTTTAGAGATCTATGTCAGGGTATGATGTTGATTTCTTATTTCCAAGTATAAAACGACTTTTTATTCCTTTTTCAAACATCTTTTAAGCTTCATCAAAACATTCATATCCCAACAATCTCCCCATATGTGAGAGATCTATCTCTCACAATGGATTTTTCTCATTTTGTTCTAATTCCAAATTATGAAACATCTTTTTATCTCATTTTCAACAATCTTTAAATTCATCAAAGCAATTCATTTTCCAACAATCTCCCCCTTTTTGATGATTTCAAAACCATGACTCAAAAGATATTTTTGCTTGATAAATTTACATCTAAACTTGATATTTTACAACTCCCCCTTAGTCCATACTCCCTCATCATATGAACACATCAAAAACTCTCCCTCAACATGTAATTTTCCCAAAATCAATAAGTATGATGACAATATCGAAATGCTCCCCCTCAATAGATAATTCTCCCAAAACCAATAGGTGTGATGAAAAACTTTTCAAAGCTTCCTCTCAACCAAACCATGCATCAAAGCATATATCAAGTCAAGCTTCACCATGTCATACCAAATAAGCACATCAAGTAAGCATACCATATCCATCAAGCAAGTAAGCATATCATGTTTATCACATGCATATCCATCAAGCAAGCATACCCAAACCTTCATTTCTACACAATCATCCATCATATCCAAGAGCATGTTTAAACACAAGCTTATCCAAGCAAGCATGCGTAAGCATATACCATTTTGTCGCATATACCGTATATCAAGTCTCATACACAAGCTACATACATGAGTCATATATCAAGCCACATATACAAATATGCCAATGTACCAACATACGTATTAATGTACCAGCATGCGTATTAATGTACCAACATGTGTATTCTCCCCCTTTTTGTAATCATCAAAATTCTTTAAGACAAAGCAAAAAATTTATTGTATTTCCTCTTATTCAAAGTATTCAGGCTCCCCCTCAACATATGCTATACTCATTTTTGCTCATACCTATTAACCTTAAAATACATATCACCTTATATTAATCCCATATTGTATCACATGCCTTATATATACACTCTTCATTATATACTCTATATATCCGTATATTTTTCTTCCCCCTTTTTTTTAAAGGACAATGAGGCAAAATGAAGAGATCATATAAAGGAGATGAAAAGAAATCATATGATCATTCAAGTTTCTAAATCCATCATTATATCGGATTTCTTCAACATGAAGTAGATGATGTTGCAATAAGAATGGTATTGTATGACTTAGTGGCTGCTTCTATCATATTTGCCATGAATAACTCCACAAAGTTCAAAAAATTTCTTGTTGGCAAGGCGATGAGATATGTAGAAGTCAAAGTTACTAGGAAGCTTATAGGATTTTTTAGTTACACAAAATATGACTCCCACAGTCAACACTCGATATATTAATGACATATTGTTTTTGTTCTTGGTAGGATGAAAAACTAAGAAGCTTTTAACTTGGTCTTCATCGACCTTTCATCTTGCCCCATCCCATTTTCATATGTCAAATCTTATATAACCCTTCATTAGGATCCACAAGCAAATATAATCCTAATATTCCATTCTAGGTGTGTACCATGAATCACATTAAGCATTGCATAGGGAAAAGTATTCAAGTATTCCACCTACAAGTGTGCATAAAATAGTCTAGTGTACATTCTAGACATTTTGTTCATCTACTTCTCATTCCAAAGAGGTCTCTATTTTTGAATATCTATCCAATCTAAGACTAGCATCAACTCATCATTTTTCTCAAAATCCTTGATATTCAACAACTCCAAGGGAGTCGATGTCCTCTCATTCATCTCTCATTCGGTAAATGATTTTTAAGCATGTGAAGGGATGTATTTAAAGTTAAGTGGCACATCTAACGCTCTAATTCTGCAAGTTTTATCCACAAGAAGTTGTAGATGGTTAACCATCTCCTTAAATCCATCAACTTCTCAGTCTTGGCGAAATCCGTGCCTCTAGTCCTGACCGTCCAACTTCTTGGTCCATTAAGGACTGTGTGCTTTGGCCTTGAGAAGATTGTTTGATCCTCCTTCACTATGTTTAAAGTTTCTTGACCTCTTGTAAATTATTCTTTCTCCTCATTTTGATTTCTTTTTATAACGAGATTCTAAATTTGTAAGGAGACTCATTTAACACAAGCTAACTCTTATATATATATATATATATATATATATATATATATATATATATATATATATAAATATATATATATATATATATAAAATCTCTTATAAAGCGATGTCTAACCTCAATATGCTTGGTTTTACTATACAGAGCCAGATTTTGTGATATATTATAGATGAGGTATTATCACATAAAATAGGTACTTTTCTCATCAGCATGATTTTTAGCATAGTCTAAATCACTATACTCTCTTAAGTCAAAAACACCCCAACATTCAGTGTACCTTTTAAATCTTTAAAAAAATACGTTTTAACACAACTAGATGCAATTTCTTTAGCATATTTTAAAATCTAGCACATAAGCACATATCATATAACATATCCGGCTAGCTAGCAATCATACTAAGCAAACTATCAATCATACTCTTAAACTTTGTTACCTTGTCCAGCTATCAAGCTTTGTACTTGTGCTCATTTGTATGCTTACATTTCTTCTGTTTTCAAGTTTGTATTTTTTGAGAGGATCGTTGGTGTACTTTGTTTGAGAGATGTACACTTCATCCTTGGTTTGCTTGATTTGAAGCCCAAAAGAGATGGTTGAGCTCATCCATCATACTCATCTCAAATTTTCTTCCCTTAGCTTAGTAGAGTGCTTACAATGGCAATCATTAGTAGCACTAAACACAAGGTTATCAACACATATTTGAGCAAATGAATGACTTATTCCTTGTTCTTTGATAAACAGGTATGTATCAACTTTTTCTCTTAAAAGACGAGAAATTTCTCGATTTCTCATACTAAGGTTCAGGTGTTTAAGTCCATAAATGACTTTTTGAGGATATGATTTGAACAGCTTTAATCTTTGAACCTAGTAATTTAGCTACACGAGATTTAAAGTCATTTGATATCACATTTAACCTTTATAATCATTTTCCACAATTCTCTCACTTTCCATTTAAGCTAATGTTTTTGCACATAGTTTGAGACAAATGCATTTCATAGTTTGCATAATATGGAACTCAAAGAGGACAAGTGTGTTTTTCTCATTTTTACTTTCATCAAACTTGCCATGCATCGATTTGTGCATATTTTCCACAAACAATTCTATATTTGACCTAAATATATTACCCACATGGATATTAACAAGAATATTATGAAAAATGTGATGACTTGTTTTTCTCTTAAAAAGTTATATTGGCCTCTCTCACCAAACTATAGGAGTTTAGTCCATGTCATACAAGGAAGTATGATTTGACTCATCAAGGTCTTCAATATTGAAAAATTAAATATGCACATTCATTTTTGCATATAGTTATCCAAGATGGTCAATTTGACATATAATTGATTTCCTATGCCAAATATAACCTAGAAAGCTTCTTTAATCTTGCAAGGTAAGACATAAGTTTCATCCACATCTTGATAAAGACATAGTTCAAAATTTCTTCTTCATTTGAATTTAGCGTTCCTCCTTCTGTAAGCTAAAGCTTAGATGATCTACCAAAGTCCATGTGTTTTGAATTTTCTAAACTTTAAAAGACTCATGTAGCGTAGAGGTTTCTCCTTTGCTTTTGATCCTCATGAACGTTCAAATAACTTTTATCATCTAAACATTTTAAACCTCAAGTTCTACATTGATTTTTTTTTTCTAAAGTGAAATATTCAAGTTGTTTCAAGACTTGTTCAACTACATGCTCTTATTTGACATGTTCATCATTCAATAATGTTCAAGTCTCTCTAAATCATCTTTGGTGTTAATTTTGAAAATTTACATCTAAAAACAGTAAAATATTTTAGAGTAGGAATTCTATCATTTCAAGACTCATAGAAAGTCATATTAAGACAATTCCTTAACTACAACATATTGATGATCAACCAATGCTTAAGTTTTCCACTTTGAAGTGTTCTAACAGAGGAACTTCAAGAGAAACTTATCCCCAGAAATATTTTAGTTTTACTTTCTTCAATCCAATTTTGTTTAGAAGTTTAGATACCAAGACATGGTGAAATGCATCCTCTCAGTTGACAAAGATCTTGGTATTTCCTTTAAACTTCCAAATTCTATTTCATTTGATAGATTAATCTTATAGCCATTCTTGTTTTCAAGTTTTTTTTATAGACTCATGATCATGCATCATAGTTCATAGCAAGAAACATATCCAAGTAAATGACATGGAATCAATTAGCTTCAAATACTCAAGCAAGTCACATAAATCAAACAAGTTGTAAAGAAATCATTTAATACCATAAGCATGCATAATGCTCCTATAAAGAATTGAAGCATTTAGAGAGTTTAGAGAATTTACCTTTATTACAAAACTTAAATCCTTACTTATCAATGCTTTAGACATGCCATCACGGTTCGTAAATATTTTGATAGGTTGATACTTTCAAATGTTTATAGAAACTTTGTAACCAACATATCTAGGTCATCTATTCCATGAGATTGATCAAGTCCAAAATCTTGGCATATGAGTTTTTGACAATAAAGCCTTGTAAGCTAAACATTTGTTTTTTTTCCCCAAAAATCTCAAAACATTTTCTTTCCTTTTGCAAATATCTTATTATTTTAAAAAAAGTTTAAGTATTATTATCACCCAAATAAATAGCACATATCAAATATTAGCTAATGTCCCTACTATATATATTATAGGACTAAAAGAATTGTTCGAAAGTTTACCAACTCTTCAAACTCCAAGGGTCTAGCCTTTCCCATTGCCAAAATGGGCTTCCACACCACCTTTGATCTTGAACTTGATATAGTGGTGCTCTTTTTTGGATATATGGATTGAACATTTTAATTCCATGAGCTATTTGATTTCTTTCACTTTGCATTCTCCATAGATTCCAAGCTCCTACATAAGACAAATGTCTATCCATAGGTACCTTTTTGTTGTTGGGTCCATCTTGGTTAGTTCTCATGCCTTTAGGCCTCCAATAATACTTAGAGCTTTTCTTTGCTCTACAAACACTTACCACATGACCTTTTTTGTTACAAAAGAAACAAGTAGGTGTATGATGTGATTGTGTGTTTTTAGGCTTGGAAGGTTTAGCTACCTTCATAGACTTAGAAATCTTGTTGACATTTTTAAGTACTTCCTTTGGAAGTATCAAATTAGCCTTAGGTGAATCACTTAAAGATGCCTATTTTATCTTTGATAATTTTATCTTGGTTGAAGTAGTAGAAGCTTTAAAACCTAAGTTTGATTTTCTATTTACTACTTTTTGTATACCAAGAGGTTTTTCATGGACAATCTTCTCACATGTCGCCTTATGAAGTTCTTCAAGTTTAACAGATTTATTCTTAATCTCTATGTTTTCTAGATCTAAAGATTTATGTGTCTCTAAGATGACATCATGCTCTAGATGAAGCAAAACAAGAGAGTCATGCAAATTTTCATTTTCTAATTTGCATAAATTAAGCTCTTTTTTGGCATGCTTGTATTTTAAAACAAGTTTTTCAAATTCCTCATGTAAAGTGATATATTCATCTTGTAATTTATCAAATGAGGAAGTTGAAAGAGATACCTCTTTATCATCTTCAAAAGCTATGAGGCATATTGATTATGTGTCATTGAAATCATCTTCATCTTTGTTTGATTGATGACCATCGTTTGATCACTCCTCAAGCTTCTTCCATGTCTCATGTGGAGAGAAGATGCCTTGAACCTTTATTAGCTCATCGTGTGAAAGAGAGAGGTGGAGGATTTCTAGGGCTTTTCCTTCTAGCTCGAAATTTTTCTTGTCTTCATCATTGTAGTTATCCAACTCCTTCATGACTACTCTTCCATTTTTATCCAATCTAGTTGGTGGGGGTATTCCCTCTATAACCGCTCTCCATATGTCATAACCACATCCACACAAATATGCACTCATCCTATAATTCCATAAAGAATAGTTTTGGGTATCAAATAGGGGAACTTTAGTGTTTGGTGCTGTGAATATAGTTGATGGTTTGAGAATTGAGCTATATGATGTAGAGGTTGTCATTGCCATAATTTCAAATGATCTTTAACCTTGCTACTTGCAAAGATTTGGCCAAGCAATCAAGGTTAGACTCTGATACCAATTGTAAGGTCCGTGATGAACACTCTAGAGGGGGGGTGAATAGAGTGTTGGGCAATTTTGCGGAATTTTCTCAGTTTAGCTCAACACAAAACAAATGTACTCAAAATCAACAAAGAAGGAGATGAGAGATAATGAGTGAAGAAACAAGATTTAGAGTGGTTCGAATCTTAAATGATTCTGCTCCACTACCATTTTGCTTTCAAAGTGGATTTTCAACAGCAACTTTCTTATTACCTTTGATAAGGAACAAGAACAACAATAGCAACACTTACACTAACTCTAGTGCAAGCAACAACTACAACAGCAGCAACTTATTGCACAACCAATATGTGCAATACCAACAACAGCAGCAGCAACTTGTTGCACATACACTTTGTGCAGCCTCAACAACAACAACAACAACAACAACAACAACTACAACTATAAGCAAGAACAAGTTCTTGCTTCCTCACAACTTCAACAAAGTTCTCTCAAGAACTTTCTCACAGTGGGTTGAAGGAAGTAGTGGGAATACCACTTTCTTTCTAGTCTAAACACAAGCAAGAGATCAAATGTTTATGGTTTCTCTTGTGTTAGACTCACTATCTCTCAATATACAACAATGAAGAACAAAGAAAGGCTTAACAAGCTTTAAGCACTTTAACACATATGAGAGAAATATACAACAATGAAGAATGAAGCTTGATGATGGTGAAAATGTGTGTTTGCATCATCCAAGCTTCATCTATTTATAGGAGATGTTCACCATGTTTTTGAAGCCTCCACCATGTCTTCAACTACATCAAATGTCAAAATAATATCCAAATAATCTTTAGCCACCCTATGGAGTGATTTGATCCTCAATAGCCAACCTAGAATAACTTAGACATGGATATAATAGTCAAGGAAACATGTATTATGTTAGAGTAAAGTCCACAAGAAATTTGAGCAAGATTGGAAAGAGAAAACACCATGAATCTCCCTTGGATTTTGTTCCAACGTTCATAAAAATTTGAATTCTGGGGGACATCGATCGATCTATGTGAGGGTATGATGTACATCGATCGATCTATGTGAGGGTATGATGTTGGACAGTATGATTTCAGAAAGATTCTGGATGACATCGATCGATCTATGTCAGGGTATGATGTACATTGATCGATCTATGTCAGGGTATGATGTACATCGATCTCTGTTTAGAGATTTATGTCAGGGTATGATGTACATCGATCTCTGTTTTAGAGATCTATGTCAGGGTATGATGTACATCGATCTCTGTTTTAGAGATCTATGTCAGGATATGATGTACATCGATCTCTGTTTAGAGATCTATGTCAGGGTATGATGTTGATTTCTTATTTCCAAGTATAAAACGACTTTTCATTCCTTTTTCAAACATCTTTTAAGCTTCATCAAAACATTCATATCCCAACAATCTCCCCATATGTGAGAGATCTATCTCTCACAATGGATTTTTCTCATTTTGTTCTAATTCCAAATTATGAAATATCTTTTTATCTCATTTTCAACAATCTTTAAATTCATCAAAACAATTCATTTTCCAACACAGTTTGCATCGCAGTATCCTTCCAATACCGCTGGATATCTTGTATAATGTAATCCAAGATTCATTGTGTAGATAAGCACCTCATCACTCTATTTAGAGCTTTCCAATGATCTTCACTTGGATTACTGGTAAACCTGCTCAATTTGTTTACTGAACAAGCTAAGTCTGGTCTTGTACAGTTCGTTATGTACATTAGACTTCCGATCACTTGTGATTACTTCAATTGAGCTACTGGTTCACCTCGGTTCTTCCTTAAGTGCATACTTAAGTCAAGTGGGGTTTTTACTGGTTTTGCATCAAACATATTGAATCGTTTGAGAACAGACTCAATATAATGACTTTGTGACATGACCAATCCTTCAGTTACCCTAGAAATCTTAATTCCTAGAATAACATTGGCAACCCCCATATCCTTCATGTCAAAATTTTGTGTTAACATCTTCTTGGTATTCAAGATGATGTCATGAGTACTGCCCATGATTAACATGTCATCTACATAGAGGCATACTATCACATAGGCTTTAAGTGTGTTTTTGATGTAAACACACTCGTCACACTCGTTGATCCTGAAGCCGTTTGACATCATTACCTGATCGAACTTCAAATGTCATTGTTTTGGTGCTTGTTTAAGTCCGTACAAAGACTTAACAAGTCTACAAACTTTCTTCTCTTGTCCTGGCACAACAAACCCTTCTAGTTGTTCCATGTATATCTCCTCCTCCAAATCACCGTTCAGAAAAGCCGTCTTAACATCCATCTGATGGATTTCTAAGTTATAGACGGCTGCAATCGCGACTAGCACTCTGATTGATGTAATCCTTGTCACTGGTGAGTAAGTGTCAAAGAAATCAAACCCTTCTTTTTGTCGATAACCTTTGGCTACCAACCGCGCCTTGTATTTGTCGATAGATCCATCTTCTTTTAACTTCTTCTTGAAAATCCACTTGCATCCGAGTGGTTTACTTCCTGGTGGAAGATTGACCAACTCCCAAGTGTGATTCTGGAGAATAGATTCTATCTCACTGTTTATCGCCTCTTTCCATAATGGAGCTTCTGGAGTTGACATCGCCTCTGAAAAGGTCCTCGGCTCATTCTCTACCATAAGAGTTAGAAAATATGGTCCAAAAGAAGTGGGTCTTCTTGCTCGCTTGCTTTGACGGGGTTCCTCAATTTCTTGAGGAGTTGTATCCCGAGCTTGCTTACTAGTGCTGGCTTCTTCATTGTTTTTATCTTTCTTCGGAAAGACGTCTTCAAAAAACACTACGTTTCTTGACTCCATGAAAACATTTTCATGTATATCAGGGATGTCAGACTTGTGCACCAAGAATCGATATGCACTACTGTTTGTTGCATATCCAATGAATATGCAATCAACTGTTTTAGCCCTATTCTCACTTGTCTTGGTTTAGGTACTGCTACCTTAGCCAGACACTCCCACACTTTTAAGTATTTGTAACTGGGCTTATGGCCCTTCCAAAATTCATAAGGGGTTTTATCCATCTTTTTAGATGGAATTCTATTTAGAATGACATTGGCGGAGAGAATTGCTTCCCCCCACAAGTTCTGAGGTAAACCCGAACTTATCAACATAGCATTCATCATCTCTTTAAGAGTTTTAGTCTTACGTTCAGCAATATCATTGGATTGAGGTGAGTATGGCGCAGTCGTTTGATGAATAATTCCATGTTCTGAACAAAATTCATTAAACGGTGCATCATATTCACCACCTCTATCACTACGAATTATCTTAATTCGTTTGCTAAGTTGATTTTCAACTTCATTCTTATAATCCTTAAAAGCATCAACGGCCTCATCTTTGCTACTTAGCAAATAAACATAACAGTATCCGGTGCAATCGTCTATAAAAGTTACAAAGTATTTTTTACCACTTCTTGTTTGCACAAACTTTAAGTCACACACATCTGTATGAATTAAACCTAACACTTCAGTGTTTCTTTCAATTGAAGGAAATGGAGCCTTAGTCATTTTCGCTTCAACACAAATTTGGTATTTTTCCTTAGTCAAACTCAGTTTGGGTAATCAATCAAGATTAATCATTCTTTGAATTGACTTATAATTAACGTGTCCCAAACGAAAATGCCACAAACAAGAAGACTCAAGCATATAAGCAGAAGTAGATGCATTCTCATTAGCCACTACGGGCACAACTTTTTCTTTCTTGGGTACAATAGTAATAGCATTCATCTTAAACATTCTATCTGCCAAATACCCCTTCCCCAAGTGCAACCCATTCTTTGAAATAATAACTTTGTTAGACTCTAACACAAGTCTAAACCCATGCATCACCATCAAAGCGCCAGAGATCAAATTTTTCCTAATATCAGGAACGTGCAGAACATTCTGCAGAGTCAGAAACTTCCCAGAAGTCAACTTCAGAACAACATTCCCTTCACCTTCAATCTTTGATGAAGCATCATTTCCCATGTAAAGTTGTTCACCATCAACGGGCTTGTATTTTGTGAACATTGCCTTGCTTGCATAAACATGTCTCGTAGCCCCTGTGTCCAGCCACCGTTCGTGCGGATTTCCCACAATGTTGCATTCACTTACAACAGCACAAAGATCCACATCTTCTATTGCACCAACTAGATTCGCCTTCGCTTTCTCTTGCCTCTTCTTCGGCTTGCGACAGTCACTGCTCCGGTGCCCCTGAATGCCACAGTTGTAGCATTTTCCTGTGAACTTCTTGGCTATCTTTTTGCCTTTGTTGTTCACTTCCGAATTTCCTTTCTTTTTCTTCGTCGCTCCTGCGACATGAGCCTTTGCTTGATCAGAATATTGAGTAGATTTTTTCTCAGATCTGCGGTTGTCTTCTTCGATACGCAATCGAACAATCAGATCTTCCAATGACATCTTCTTTCGCTTATGTTTGAGATAGCTCCTGAATTCTCTCCACGAAAGAGGTAGCTTCTCAATCACAGCAGCAACAAGAAAAGATTCACTAAGGGACATACCCTCTTCTTCCATTTCAGCCACTAACATCTGAAGTTCCTCAATCTGAGAAACAACAGTTTTGGAATCAGTCATCTTAAAATCAAGAAATTTACCAATGATAAATTTCTTCGCACCAGCATCCTCTCTCCGGTATTTTTTGTCTGAAGCCTGCCATAATGATTTTGCAGTTTTAAAGGTATTATACAGTCCATACAGAGAATTATCGAGACAACTTAAAATATGACTCAAACAGACATAATCATTATATTTCCATGCTTCAGCAATCAAGCTATTCTGCATATTCATGTTCTGATCCTCGACTGGTATCACCACTGGAGGATCCTCGGTCAGCAACTTTGCCAGCCCTAGAGTTATTAAAAAGAACAGCATCTTCTGCTGCCAACATTTAAAGAAACTACCTCCGAACTTCTCCATTTTCTCAGCCTGTCCAACAGCAGGAACATGAGCAGGAATGTCAGCAGGTGCAACTAGAACAGCAGTGTTCACTTCTTCGGACGGACCAAGGTGCACGCCATTGAAAGAGTTCGAACTTTCGTTCTCCATTTCAGATTCTGTGAGATCAATACAGAAACAGTACACAAAACCGATTAGTCTCGTACAAATAGAAGCTGTAAACAGAAACTGAAAACCGAAACAGATTAGAAAACAATCTGGTTTTGTAGTACAAAACAGATTACAGTATGTAGAAATCGTCTTAAGAGTGTTACAAACTGTAATCAAAAACAGTGTACTGTATGCGTTTGTGTAAATTGACGAATTGCAAGCACAACCGAGGCGAGTCTAAGGACTCTGTCCTTAAGACGATTTGCTCCGTTACGAAGTGCCCAACCAGAAACAGCAAACGTCTCCCTGGATACAACGACTAACAGTTCATATGAAGCGGCACAGCAACGTAAAAACTCGGCGAACCTGTGAAATGCTCTGATTTCTCGACGAACTGGAAACGTAACAACAGCAGAGCGACAGTATGCAAAAGTCGAAAAGAGAAGGAGAAGAAACAGAGAAGGTGCTGGGAAGAAAGTCTGGAGAATGAGCCTTTTTATAGGCGGGAAGGAGTTAGGCGGTTAATCTCCAGATTAAATTGCAGCCGTCGGATCAGACGGTTTTCGTTGATCACCGTTAGATCAAAAACCATAGACAGTTTTAAATCTCAGCCTTTGGATCATAAACCATTGGCAGTTTTAAATCTCAGCCTTTGGATCGTAATCCGCGGCAACTTTTAATCTCAGCCTTTAGATCTTCTCAGAATTTTATTGACCATATGATTAAGAAAATTATTTTTTCTGGAAAACTCTCCAAAAAGATAAGAACCGTCCAGGCCCACGAGCCACGAGCCACGGGCCGGGCCGGGCCGGACGGGCGGGTGGGCGACGGCACGCGTGTGTGGTGAACCTTGCCTGAGCTGCATCTTCTCTCCAGTCAAAAACTTCTTATACCCAAGGGCACATTTAAGAAGGTTCCAACTAGAATTATATATGGTGGCCTTTTCATCTCAAATAGCCAATGTGGTATTCCACTTAAGGGTGATGTGGTCACTCCTCAAGAGGCCACATCACCACTTTTCCAATTTCCTTCCAATTTTACTCTAACTTTGAGCACTAATTTCTCATTCACCCGGTATCGGAATCGAGTGATTCAAAAGCCTAAATTCATCTACTTACGCAGATAATTTAGAAATTATTAGTTTTTGTTTTTGATTGACGAACACTAATCATAATTAAGCTCAAAGGATGGTGGTTGTCAACTTTTGACAAACCCATTTGCCCAAACTTTTCTAATTCATTTCAATTTCTCCAACACCGTGTGTACCACTTAAACTTATCGCCATGTCATACATGACGCATCCAGTAATCCTTTCATGCACAGAGATGCCCCTTGCAAATGAATAGGGTGTTACATGGGTTTTTAGATTCTCTCGAACTAAGAGTTTCCAGATGCCTCCTGTCTCCTACTCCCTAGAAATACATGAATATAAATTAGATGTAACATTATTCTTCTATCTAGTAGCTTAAGCTTTTATATGAAAGGGTAAATAGCATTAGAACAGGTGATCCTAGGTTCTGTTGATATCCCTGCTGCCGTATTTCTGAAAAGTAATACCACTATTACTGTCCACTGCTACTTGCTGCTATTGGATGCTACATTTTTTTGGGTTCAGATATGGGAAGGCCAATGGTAAGGCAAAATATGAGGCCTTCAATGACGTATCATCACGTGTACAAACTTGTCTTTTTTAAATAAAGATTTAAACCGCTGACCAGTTTGTACACGTGGCGGCACGTGATTGGATGCTTCATATTTTACCTCACTGTTAGCCTCTCCAGATCTGAACCGCATTTTTGTACGCGTAAAGAGGCATGTTAAATAGAAACTGATTCCTTAAAAGTTTGAGCTTTTGGATGATTTGGTAGTTTAACACGTATTAATAGTCAACACGCAAGGCTAATCTTGGTGAGAATATGAGTAGATAAGTGGATGAGAATAGGCAGTACTTAAGTTTTTGCAGAGACACAAGCTAGACTGCAATATATTGCAGATTATTGAGAAATCCTGATGAGACGATGTTTTGTTGTGCGTGTGGCACATTGTGCTCTATCTACAAGAGGGGTCACAAAAGCGATGTGATCTCCTCATCCTCCAAACCATCACCTCCTTCACCACCGCCGGACACGTGGCAGCAAGGGGGTGGTGAGGCTATCACCTAGCCTCACCACCCTCTTGCTGCCATGTGTCCGGCGGTGGTGAAGGAGGTGATGGTTTGGGGGCGAGGAGATCTGGTTCCGTCACAAAATGCTCAATCATTCCATTGTGCATATTAAGAGCTTCTTTGTTGCCTGCAAATTTCTGTGCTGTCATCAAAGTGCTGTTACTGGAACAAATCTGGACTAGCAATCATGTAGAAGGCTCCGCATTGTATAAGCTTAATCATGGTTCGAGCCGCGGAAACAGCCTCTTGCACAAATTATAGGGTAATGCTGTGTACATCAGATCGCAAAGCGATTCGGCTCCTTGCCGGACCCTGCGCAAATGCAAGAGCTTAGTGCACCGGGAACGCCCTTTGTTGGAATTGTGTGTAAATATTGTCTAGAATCATATCCACCTTATTCCTTTCCGAGTTGTTTGGTTTTGAACTTTAAGTTTTTAAATCCAACGGTATGCTGATTGCTTCAATCATGTTCTTGCAGTGCCAAGCCATCATTGTCGCATCCAATTCAGCAGCAAGACTGCAGGGAGAAAATGCAGCACTCTGCCTTCATCCAAGAGCTGATCCTGTCGGCAATCTTCTAGCTCATGCGTCGGTCTTACATGATTAAGTCGGACCAAGAGAAAGAGAGGAGAACTGCTTGAATCATTGCAGCCCAATTTAGCTATGGTAGGGGATCACAGGTTGCTGTGTGCAGAGAGCATAAGGCATCATCAGTTGTCCAAAGCTTGGTGGGATGGTGATGTTTCTTGAACAGCTGAAGTATGACTATGGCTGAGTCATGTTTATAGTATGTAACTCTTATAAGTACGTAAACATGTACCATTAACTCTCGAGGTTTCTTAATGAAACATCATCTGTACTTATTATTTATGAAAACAAACTTCATGTGGGATCGTGTAGTCACTAAACCTGGTCTGATGTTTGATCGGGGTAAGGCGACTGGAGGGTCAATGGTTCATGCTAGCGAGTTAACTTGTCAAACCAGTGAACTGATAGTCTAATAATCGGGTTTGAGTTGTTTAGGTCAACCAGTTAAACTATCAGTCAATCCAGGTTAATGCGTATGGAAACAGTTTTTTTCCTTTTGTAATTTAAATTTCCATAAAAAGACCAAAATGGCAGATTTACAAAAGTTATATCCCCTGGGCTTCGCAGCGGGAAGATCCAGACAGATAGTAAAAAGTGGCTTACAATATACACACTAGACTAGTATCAACCTTTAGCAAAAAGTGGTTTCAGATAACCACGTAAATAAACTCTATGCTACTGCCAATATGCTATAGAAATAACAACCCGACGCAGGGGTACAACTCACTAAACTGCTAGTGATTAATTCAAAAGACTCTAGCCTTGCCACAGGTCAATATAACAGCCCGATTTTGTAGAGTCAGCATTAGCCCACATAGGGCTTCCAAAAACATACAATTTGCCTGATAACCACCCGGTAATTTCAGTGAAAATGTTCCAACTCATCACAGATATTTGTTTGTTGATGTTCAAAAGTTGTCACCAGGACCAGTTGAGAGCTCCACATCTTGCTCGTGACCGCTTTGTCCTTGGGTTTCATGAGTTTGCGTTTCAAATATTGATTTAATTGGACTGTGATGAGCTCTTGACGGCTGGGAATCCTGCAAATGGAAATACAAAAAGCACAGTAGATCCAAAACATAGTAGATAATATCCGAGCAAAGTGAGGTGCTGTTAGGGGGTAAAAATTTCCATTGAAGACTCAAGTTCACCGCAATTTCCCAGTTTGATTGGAATTTCCTAATTTTTTTCCAAGAGAAGGTACACAATCTAATGTTTTGTAAAATCTCGTTTATGTTGGTTTGAGTGTTCTTTTTTATTCCCTTATGGAATCTTTGATTTTTTCCCCCCTCCAAATTGAGTAAACCGCTATGGATAAACCTAGGTAAACTAGATCCTTTTGGAAAGTCGAAGACCAACGAGTTGCTAGAAGCCAGTCTTGGATGTGTTGCCAGAAAAAGGTGAAAGTGTGGCAGTTAAGCTTTGTGAGGGTGGACAACCAAACTTATTTCGAGTAAGGGCAGTCGAAGAAAAGGTGGCCATGATCTTCTTGGTGTGATTCACATAAGAGGCACATGTTATCTCTACAATGCCCTATTGGACCAGCTTTTCAAGAGTAGGCAGCCTCTCCCAGAGAACCATCTAGAGCATGAAAACAAACCTGGGGAGATGACGCCTACTCCAAACTATTTTGGTCCGTGGGAGAGGGGGAGAGGTTGGGATGTTCAGTGTAGGTGGCTGTAAAGAAGCAGCCTGTTTTTGTATGGCCCAGTTAGCTGCCATGTCTTTTACAGGGTTGAATCCGTTGCATATGGCTGTAAAGGATCCACCGGATCCGGATGACATGTGGCTAAGTGAAGGGTGGGCCAACAGCAGGCGTGAGACTGAGTGAAGTCGGGTCACAGGTGAGCGAATCTCATTCTGTTTTATATGGCCCAGTTTCTGGGATAATCACTTCAGCTGCAGAATAGGCTAGTTTTATATTCGTATCCATAGAACATCAAGAGATTGCGTTGATAGAACATCAAGAGATGGTGTTGCATTCGCATACATGCATATGATGCAACAATTTCATGAAGTTTCACCTTAGTTCTTGTAGACGAGTGCAGGGTGGTGTGTTTCATGGTTTGCCTAATTACATCGAACGTGCGAGTATAATGATGAGATTATAAATGAAATAGCCTTTAGATTCGTGGTTAAGACAAGAACGGAAATAGACGAACAATTTCTTACAACTTGAGAAACTTTTCCAGTGCTTCATCATAAATGTGTCGACATGAATTTCATGCGGAGAAAACGACTGATTAGATGTAATATCGACTTAGAAGAATTATTATTTGATTTTGCACTAGAATCCTGAGTTCCCTTACAAAGGAATATCACATGTATTCAGGTTTTCCAGAGGAGGATCGAAATAAGTGTTTGAGCGAGCCAAAGTTTAGATTCCTTTAATTTAGTCAGAAAAAACCTTTAATTACTCTCTTGCCAAATCTCAGATTTCATCTCAGGAAAGCTAAAAAAAAAAACGTTTCCAGTGCACTAGGATTCCACGTTTGCGAGGGTTCAGGGAGGGGCAATGATCGCTTCGGGATCTGATTTACGCAGCCTTCAAGGTCACAAAGCAAAAAAAGCTGAATATGATAAATCCTTATGGAACTTTGAAGCCCTCTGATTTCCTTGATCACAATTCAGTACAACTTGCAACAAGAAACGCCTCTACTTGCATAATAAGTGTGCCTTTATAATGAATGAAGAGCCATGCTCTTTTGGAATAAGAATATGCAATCCCGAAATTCTTGGGGTTCTTGGCACAGCACACACTGGTTGACTGATTGAGCCCATTCCATGAGTGCTTTGTGTTGAGAGCAACTCTAAAAGAGAGTATGGCCTAACACGTAAATACATGCAAAAGAGGCTAACTTAGGTTGGTTCAACTGGTACGGTTCATCCACTTAGACTTGTAAACTCTTATATTCTAATCCTGCTATCAGTTTTTGCTTAAAGGTTGACAGTAAGAAGAATGTGCAATTGTAAGCCACCTTTTCAAGTGCCTAGCCACCCGTATTTAGGCTATTGGCTCATTTTGTAAATTGCTTTGGATGTACTTTTGTAACTTCGCCTTTTCATGTCCCTATATATAAAATTTTAATTTTAAAAAAAAAATTCTCTTGATAGGTAATTGATAAATTTCACTGTAAACCTTCTGCCATGAGTCTAGTAAACCCTTGGAGTTAGCCTTATAGTGGAATTTACTGATTGTCCTAAACTGGGAAACCCTCCCCTCACCATAACTTCTTATCACCAAAAAGTAAATACATGCAAAAAAAAAAAAAAAACCATAAACTCTTTATCACCAAAGAGTAAATACATGGGAAAAAAGAACAATTGATCTCGAGATATCTGAGGTTCCTGATACAAACCTACGCTGTGGTTGAGTGATTACGCCTCATTCCCGAAGTATATCCTGGTTTAAGAGTATCTCCTAACACTCGGTATAATAATTGGGATAGATCTGTTATCAGAAGTTAGAAATATAAGGACGCTACTAAACCGTGTGGATCAATCAAATCGTTGATTGACCGAGCACTCATATTGGGTTTATATTGATAACGAGGGGACGAGGGGAGCTGGTTAGCCGCGGAAAATACCAAGAAAACTATTACAACAACAACATTACCTTATTGCTTTAGAGTCTCTCGTCTATGGCGAGGTATAAGGGGTCGGATGTACGCAACCATACTCATGTTTAGAAACACACAGAGGTTGTTTTCCGATGACACAAAATGGAAATTGTGTCTATGTCGATCACTCATTACTGGCCCAGCAGTTATGGCCGTTTCGGGTTTGAAGCAATGCTCAAAAGCTGGGAAAGAGGATCAAAATCTCTGTAGTTTTATGTAAAAACAGAGGAGAAGCAAAAGGTATAAAGGCATCCATAGCCACCAAAGGGGAAAGAAAAAGTGGAGGAGAAAGAACTTAGCTGTGAAGATACGGATGAGCACAAGAAGACCTGATCAAACAAACTCAAATATCAACATATTATCCTTGCCACAGTTGACAAATTAGAAGAACAAAGCACAATGTCCAATCAACAACATAAAACAGCAATCCTCAGAATGCAGACTCCAAATAAGAACACTAGTATAAGTAACAATAAACAAAATCTTTTTTTGTTTTTTTGGGCTAACAGTTGCTATTTTGTGACATTGAGGTCACGAAAAAATAGCCTCTTCCAAAAAAAATGTGTAGGGTAAAGCTATGCATATCAGATCGCGAAGCGATCCGGCCTCTCTCCGGACGCTGCGCAAACACGGGAGCCTATGCACCGGGAACATCTTCAAAAAAGGGTAAACACCACACAGACACAGACACTGAGCCATGAACGAAATCAAACTAAGACGACACTATTTGGGACAAAGGGAGTACTATGTAACATGGCATCAAACAGAATCTGTGTATATGTTCTTTCTTTACCTAGGTACAACCTAACTCTAATCTCAAGAGTACATGAAGAACCAAGTTTCATATAGCACGACAGATCACTCTAGCCTTAACCGTTCTACCGTTAACTACGGATTTAACAGTAATAAGCTCTACACATCACTAGTTCAGCGTACATAATATTCATCATTCACTCTCAAAGCCTTTACTATATATCCTACTTCAAATGAAGTACCTTGGTACCTAAAACAGGTGTGAAAAGACGTTCCTGGTGCATTAGCCCCCCACATTTGCGCAGTGTCCGGGGAGAGGCCGAATCGCTTCGCGATCTGATATACACAAACTTATCATGCACTTTTTGTGCAAGAGGCTATTTCTGTAGCTCGAACACATGTAGCAACCTTACCAGTTGCTCTTAGTCCTGCCCTCTACCTAAAACAGGTGCATACATCACAATTATGTTTCACAATCCCAACAAAATTTAAAGCACAAAAACAACCCTATGTAGTATGTCGGCCCAATCCAATGCAAATGGTGACCAAATTGCATGTGCAAGAAGACTAAAGCGTTTCTCCGTATCATGCCAATAAAATTCATTAAGTTCACGAAGAATATATGTTGAAAAGGCCAAATTATGAAATTGGAGCAAAAGGGAATTACTTCCAATTGGTAATGAAAACAAATGCTTTGACTACACTAAGAATGTTAAAGCAAAAGATACTTCCAAACAAAAAAGGTTCATCATACAGGACAACATATACATGATTTTGAAGCATGCCCTGACAGGAATCAGAAAATGCATCTAATCACAAACCCGTTCATTGTATCACTCGATAATAGATTGAATAACACCAGCACCAACAGTCTTTCCTCCTTCTCTGATAGCAAACCTCATTCCTT
This sequence comes from Eustoma russellianum, assembly GCA_036186865.1. NCBI lineage: Eukaryota > Viridiplantae > Streptophyta > Magnoliopsida > Gentianales > Gentianaceae > Eustoma > Eustoma russellianum. The sequence continues at coordinate 27,439,558 of AP025061.1, read as the reverse complement.
GCTCACAAGCAACCGGCATAATAAGCTCAACCACCAGCTTCACACGATCACCAGGCATCACCATCTTTGACTCCTCATCCTTATCATTCTTTATCTCAGTCACCTTCCCTGTAACATCAGTAGTCCTCATGTAAAACTGAGGCCTATATCCAGCGAAAAACGGGGAATGCCTACCTCCCTCCTCCTTCTTAAGGACATAAACAATAGCCTCAAACTTTGTATGAGGCGTAATTGTTCCTGGCTTTGCCAACACCATCCCTCTCTGAATATCAGCCTTCTGAATACCTCTCAACAACAATCCCACATTATCTCCTGCCAAAGCTTCATCCAAAATCTTTTGAAACATCTCAACTCCAGTCACAGTAGTAGTTCTTGTATCTCTCAATCCAACTAAATCAACCGTCTCACCGACCTTAACTGTCCCTCTTTCCACTCTCCCAGTAGCCACAGTTCCACGACCAGTGATCGAAAAAACATCCTCAACAGCCATTAAAAATGGTAAGTCAGTTTGCCTTTGGGGAATGGGGATATAACTATCAACAGCATCCATTAATTCACGAATTTTATCAACCCATTGATTCTCACCTCTTTTAATTGCAGGATTTGCCATCAGAGCTTCCAAAGCCAACAAAGCAGAACCCGAAATAATAGGAATATCATCACCTTCAAACTCATAAGAAGTTAAAAGCTCCCTTACCTCCAATTCAACCAGCTGAAGCAACTCCTCATCATCAACCTGATCTTGTTTATTCAAGAAAACCACCATCCTCGGCACACCCACTTGTTTCGCCAGCAAAATATGTTCTTTTGTCTGCGGCATAGGTCCGTCGGCGCCGGAAACCACAAGAATTGCCCCATCCATTTGAGCAGCTCCGGTAATCATATTCTTCACATAATCGGCGTGTCCAGGGCAATCGACATGAGCATAATGACGATTCTCAGTCTCATACTCCACTGTAGCAGTATTAATTGTAATTCCGCGGGCTCTTTCTTCAGGGGCAGCATCAATTTCGTCATATTTCTTAGGAGCGGAGTTTCCCAAAGAAGCCAAAGCCATGGTTAAAGCGGCAGTGAGAGTGGTTTTACCATGGTCGACATGACCAATTGTGCCGATATTGACATGCGGTTTCTTCCGCTCGAACTTACCGCGGGCGGCGCGGACAGTGAAGCGGCGGAAAGTACGGGAGGAGGTGGTGGTGGAGGGGCGGAGGGAAAAGGTGGAGTGAGTGAAAGAAGAGGAGAGGATAAATTTGGTGGACTTGGGAGATATGGAAGTTGGATGAGGGGTAAGGGTGGAATTAGGAGAAGGAGAACAATGGCAGATTAAATTAGCGGCGGCTGTGGCTGCAGCTACTGAAATGGAGGCCATACAGGAGAGGGAGGAGGAGGGAGGAGGAAATGGAGATATGGAATTTTATCTTTGTGGGTTTAGAGAAAATAGGAGCCGCAAGTCTCGTCTTGGTGGATTCTATCCAGTAGATTTATACGTGGTTTTTATTGGATTACTTTTTCTTTTTTTAAGGCATGACTTAGAACAAACTGTTCAGCAGTGACCTTGAGATCATGGGTTTGAGCCGCAAAAACATCTTCTTGTATAAAGTATAGGTAAGGCTCTGTACATCAGATCGCTAAGTGATTCGGCCCCTTCCTAGACTCTACGCAAACGCGGAAGCCTAATGCACCGAGAACGCCTTTTTCTTTTTTCCCTTTTGAAAAGAAAAATAAAACAAAATAAAACTTGACGTAAAAATTTATAAATATTAATAATATATATAATATATGTTATTAATGAAGCTAAACTAAAAGAAAAATTAATCTATATCAATAAAATAAACTAGAAGAGTCTAAATATTATAAGTATAATATCTGAGAAAGTCATTTTTAAAGCAACGGTAAACGAGACATTTGCAAATTTATTTATGCAAATAATAAGTGACCTTAGGATGTGATTGCCGACGACCGCGTGATGAACCACAAAAAATCTTTCTTCCTCCTCGACGCAGAAGTCAGACCAAGAGCGCAAGAAGTTAATTTCATACAATCGCAAAGGTTTGTCATACTGATAAGCTTAAACAACAACACATTCAACCAATTAAAACAACTGAGCTAATAATTATTTCAATATTGATCTAATTTTCTACTTTTGACGTTTTAAATTTCTTTAGAATTTATATAGCATAAACTAGCTATTCACATGTCACACATCAACCTTCTAAAAATAGTTTTACTTTCATACAAACATGAAGGAGTAAACGCCCAAATTTCTCTATAATTTCAAGTGGACATTTACCACAAAGCCTCGTTCTTTGCACCAAATTGAACATTTATTTTATTAAATGAATAATATCAACTACACGACTTCAAATTAGTCATCATGTAGTGATAAACCAGAAATAATCGTCTGTTAGTCAACGACAGTCAACGGCAGATATTGTGCAAGTATATAACTCCTGCAGTTCAGCACCCAGACATTGCTGTTCAGCCTTGACTGCACTTCGGCTGTGCCCCATGGCATCCTTCTTATTATCAAAAAATATGCTAAAGGATTGCACATCGGCACCTAACTTCAACCTCAACTTCGGCCTAAGTGCTACGCTTTGGACCACTTCGGCCAAGCTTGATTTTGCACTTCGACGAAGGAGTTAAACGTATCATTACATCGTGAGACCATGAGGCAGAAGTGCAATTCAAAGAAAGAGTACACGCTGGGCTGTTCAGCCTGTACAGGCCAAGGTCACATCAGCCGACCTACTAGTCACATGCGCAGACCTACCAGTCATATCAGCAGACCTACGGCGTCATAGGTTTTCTGCCCCAAGCAAACGTCTCATCCGCTATCAGAGGCAGAGGGCGGAAAAAACTAAAAAAAGCAAGCTAACGCAGACTAGAAAAGGGACCGAAACATTTTCATATCTCCTGGAGCTAATACATTGAATTTTCTCCTCAGCCAAGAACTGTGAGAACTTTCTAACTCCACACACAAAAATTATATTCTCAGTGAGAAATAGCCCAAACTGACTTGAGCGTCGGAGGGTTTTACCCGGGGTCATACCCCCGGAACCTCTGATTCTTGCTTCCTTGTGCAGGACATTCAGGAAGTTATTCCAGCTATTTTCTTCGAATCCACTGACGACATTTATTTTAGGTCATCTTAGACCCTTGGTGAAGATCCGGCTTCATCATTTGGCGCTAGAGGAAGGGCCCTCAATTCCTTAAAACAGTTTCTCAAGGCTTTCTTAATTTGGTTCTTACCCTGCTATTGCGGGAAAGATGGAGAAAAAGGATGGAAAAGGGTCCAAGCAACATATGACATCTAAGAGAAGTCAAAGATCTTCTCAACAACAAACAGAACGGTGTTCCTCGGAGCGGGGAGAATCCTCAACTCCTACCGCTGCCTTCACACATGAAGAGCATATGCGAGCCATACGTTATGTGGTTCAAAATCCGGGTGTTCCAAGCTGTAATGAGAGAAATGAAGGAGAAAGCTTCCACAGCGGGGCCTAGTGGGTCTCACTCAAGTAACTCTCACCCGCAAGAACACCTGAAGTACTCTCCAACTCGGCCTGACTATCATCCCAGGCGTCAGGCCGAATTTATGACTGAGGCTAGGTGCTCAGGACAAGGGTCTAGCCACCAGAGCTTAAAACGCGCACAAAAGGCGTTGCTACCATTCCAACACGGCAGAGAAGTTGACAATAAAGGCAAAGCGCTACTTCAAGAAAGGTGCTCTGTCAAGATTCGGTTGGGAGGCCGAGGAAAAGAAAGGAACTCTCTGCTGGCTTCAAAGGCTCATATTCTCTCCTACATGAGGAGGAAGACCTTAGCAAGGGAATCTCAGCCCCTGGCAGGACCAACCCACAAAAGAAATCACCGACTGTATTACCTTTATCATCATGATATTGGGCATGATACAGAGTAGGCAGCTCGAACAAGAAATTAGGCGTCTAATCGAGCTCGGTCACCTACAACGGTTTTACAATCCGAGGTCAAGGCTGCACAACAGGCTGGACTTTGGCAGGCCCCGTCCGGATGAAAATTGTAGACTTGAACATCAACACAAGTCGCCAAGAGATGAGGATTCAGATTCAGATGAAAAGAGGCTACGGGTTCCTGAGCATACAAGGCTGACCTAACGGCAAAAGTCCATAATTCAAGTGAATTAGGATTTAATCCCTCTTGCGCGCATCCGACATTTTTTAGCTCAGCCTCGCATTATTTAAGGATCAATCTTTTACTAAATTCTCGCTCGGCTCTGTTCGGCTTAATCCTCTGATTCGGCATTCAACCAAGAAAGTTAAGTCACCTTATGGTGCATGAAGAGGCTCATCTAGACAAGAAGAACAGTTTATGCCTACCTAACATCCACTTTATAACCCGTTACGGGAGTGGGGGCATAATTACACTCCAAATGGGACAGGTTTTCCTATATTTTACCTCAGCAGGTCTGAGTAAGTTGAGCAAAACTCAACATTTGGGACAGGTTTCCATATACTTCACCTCAGCAGGTCTAAGTGGGTTGAGCAGGACTCAACATTTGGGATAGGTTTCCCTATATTTTACCTCAGCAGGTCTGACTAGGTTGAGCAGTACTCAACACTTGGGACAGGTTTCCCTATATTTTACCTCAACCCAACATTTGGGACAGGTTTCCCTATATTTTACCTCAGCAGGTCTGAGTAGGTTGAGCAGGACTCAACATTTGGGACAGGTTTCCCTATACTTCACCTCAGCAGGTCTGAGTGGGTTGAGCAGAACTCAACATTTGGGACAGGTTTCCCTATACTTCACCTCAGCAGGTCTGAGTGGGTTGAGCAGGACTCAACATTTGGGACAGGTTTCCTTATACTTCACCTCAGCAGGTTTGAGTAGGTTGAGAAGGACTCAACACTTGGGACAGGTTTTCCTATATCTCACCTCAGCAGGTCTGAGTAGGTTGAGCAGGACTCAACACTTGGGACAGGTTTTCCTATATCTCACCTCAGCAGGACTGAGTGGGTGAGCAGGACTCAACATTTGGGACATGTTTCCCTGCATCTCACCTCAGCAGGACTGAGTGGGTTGAGCAAGACTCAACATATGGGGACAGGACTCCCTATCAAATATTTTACCTCAGCAGGACTAAGTTAGCAGAGCAGGTCTCGGTTAAAAAAGACCTCAGCAGGTCTGAGGCAGATGCCTTTTATACCCCGTACTCTCAAGGGTACATGAAAAATAAAAGAAGCAAAATAAAAGGAATAAATATTAATTAGACATAGTACTTATCTTAATATATGATTTGGAATAGGAAAAGTTATAAGTATAGTGTATAGGATAATAGTTATCCAAATATTGTTAGAATTGGAATAGGAAAATTATATGGATATGGACTAAGTTATAAAGATTCACTTAATACAATTCCTTAACCTATTAGGAATTACTTAGGCATAATTATCTATATATACATATGAAACCCTAAACTAAAATCAACCCTAACTCCCCAGCTGAACGGTAGACGTGCTGCCTTTTTCTCCCTTCCACTTCTACCAGCCGAAATTTCCCCCCCAAAGCCCAACAATTTCAGCAGCCATTCCCAGCAAACAGTTGCCTCCCTCTCAAAAACAAAAAGGCACGCTATAATGAAAAAAAAGAGACAATTTGGATTCCTTCCTTTATATACGGGTATATGGTTATATATATATATATATATATATATATATATATATATATATATATATATATAAAGGATAAACTTCATCTTATTTCTCCAAGCAAGAAAACGGCAGCACCATCCCTGTTTATTTCTCTCAAGCGGCCGCCAGCCCTAGGTGCAAGATTGAGAGATTCATCCATTTTCATCCTGGTTCTTCGTATATTACGTATAATCAAGACACGAGGCAAGTATCTTTGCTATATTTATTATAATTTTCCAACATTATTAGGCTACTTTCATATCAAATCGGATCATGCATGAATACTTTTGATTGCATAGTTGGTTGAACTCTATGTGAATATATACGTGATGTCGATTTGTGCATAGAATATATATATGTGTGTTAAGAATTCAACAGTTCTATATGGTGTGGGCTGCACTCTTGCCATGAACAATGTTTATTTTGAATTGACGGTTGCTGTGGTATATGCACGCATAAGTGAAATTGCTAATTGCTAATGGTGATTCTATGTGGGGGCCAAAATTGGGTTGCCAAACTACAATCTTTTCTTTTAAAATATGTAATAAAAAATAATCTATAGAGTATCAATTTTCTTAAAAAAAAAAGGCAGCCACTATATTTATTTGCAAATGGGACTTTTTGGAGAGGACAAGCGGCCCACTGTCCCCTTGGACGGTGGCCTTAAAGATATGCGCATATGTGTATGTAATACGTGTAATATGAATATGTTTATACATATGAATAATGTGAATATATACTTGTTAATTGATTTGACTATCATCTTTGCATTTACGGCAAATAAATTTAATAATAATAGTGTAACAAAATTTTCGCACAATAATGTTTATGCATAAATAACAGATAATGTTTCATAATTATAAAACTATTACACTAAAGGATGGAATAATTAAGCACGTATATTCATGCACCGTTTTTATGCATATTATCAAACATAAGTCCAGCACTAGCCGCCACCTTGAAAGTATATTTGGAAATTGTTTTATTTAAAGTATAAAATATTATATTCTATATTGTATATATATGTGTGTGTGTGTGTTTGTGTTGGTATGACAAATAGGAAAAAAAATTATTAGAAAGCTATGAACTAATTATCTTAAGTAAGTCAAATTAACCTTTATTATTAGGTATTGATGTTTATACTACGATTGTTTAGATTCGAGCCTAGAGGAGAAGGAAGTTAATTCGTCAAAAGGTAGGTGCCTCTTCCCCCTCAAACGGATATGATTCATGCATGCTTTGATGGTATACTAATGTGCTTCGTTGTTTTATTTGTTTAAGTTGTAAATTTTGTTTCGTTGTTTTTATTTGCTTAAGTTGTTAATTTTGTATATGTTGGAAAGCATGAGATATATTGTTTGTGGCTGCTATGTGCGTGTATGTGTGTGAAATTGGTGGTATGATTGAATCGAAAACAAAATATCCTTAAAAATTGGGAAAAGGGGGAACTTTTACATTAGGAGCCTTTAAAAAGTTATGTTTTGGCCTTAGAATAGGTTCCTCTAGACTGGAAATAGGAGAAAATGGGGGTTGGGAACGAAAAACGAATCACAGCGCGGGTTGCCACTGGTGAAACAGCCAATAAATAAATAAATAAAGTAAGACAGAGAATAGGCCAGCCAATGGACCGGGCCGACTGGCCAGCGGGTCAGGCCGAAGGCGGCCCATTAATCTCTAAAAAAAATGTATCGGCTCTGGCGGATCAGACTAGGGAAATATAATTAAATACCAATAAAATTCAAAAAATTCCAGAAAATATAAAAGGTCAAAATTAAATTATTTTCACTTAATTTCTGAAGTTTGGTAAAGTTAAGTAATCAAAAATTAATAGTAATAAATAAATTAAATAAGGGAATCATAGGGTAAATTAGTAGAAAATTCTAGTAAATTAATACAAGCTAAGGAAAAAATAAGAGTGGTGATAAATAACAACTTTCCAATATTCGATAATTTTACGAAGCCAAATATTGAGTGCCGGAGATGGTGAGGATGGGCGTACGAGCCCCAGGAGATTTTGTTGTTGCATTCATGGCACGTGCATTGCATTTGGAGTGGGTTGAGATGTACAGGTCTCAGACGCTCGAGTGGAGTGGATCATGGTGTACGGGCCATGGGTACTCGGTCATGGTGGATCATGGTGTACGGTCCATGGGCATCGGTTAAGGTGGATCGTGGTGTACGGGCCACTGGCATCGGTCAGGGTGGATTGTAGTGTACGGGCTACAGGCATCCAGTCAATCCCGGGATCATGCATTGCATATAGGTCTAGGGCATATTGCATGACATGATTCTTGTTGCGTGTGTCACGTTATTTGAGCATGCATCACGTACTTGCGCATTTTTATGTGGGGTGCTTTACTTACCGCATTTACTTTATCTTATGTATGTTATCTTATGTTTATGTGCTATGTGGTTATATCATGTTTATGTGCTATGTGGCTATATCATTTCGGTATGTACGTTTTGTATTTGTTTGAGACGGGCATCTACTGGGTGATTTCTGTCACTCACCCCTACTTCCCAGGTGAGCCGGATGAGGACTACGAGCACATCTTTGTTGAGGCCGGGACGGACATAGCTGAGTCGGCTGGTTGATAGCTGCAGCTAGGATACGAGGGGAACTTTGCAGCTGATTTTTGGTAGTTATCTTTTGGGAATTTTCACAGACTTCTTTAGTACTTTTATTATCAGAGTTTTATTCAGTAATGTAATGACGATTAATGGAGTTTAATTTAAGTTATGATTTACGTTTCCGCGAGAAAAAAAATTTCTACGCCATTTCTGACATGTAAGAGATTTATTCGACGCCTTGTATTCTCCTTAGTGAGATACGGCAGGTGCACTGTTCCCGATGCTAGGGCTCGGGAGCGGGGCGCTACAGGTGGTATCAGAGACAAGGCTTCAGATCCGCCTTGGAAATGCAAGGCTTAATTAGATCACTTAGACATAAGTTACGATCTTTTATAAAATTTCGATTTTACCCCTAATAAACAAAGTAGACTTAAGATATGATCTTAGAACTAGGTTATGATCGGGTCATGGGAGGTGTGTGCCGATGGTGAGATTCCCTTGTCTAACTATCGATTTATCGGCGTTCAACCTTTTAACTTACTATTGACTAATCCGATTTCTTCTCATGAACTTGGATAACAGGAAATGCTTCCACGACATGAGCCAGCTGGGAACGGTAGTGAGAACCACCATAATCAGGGGATCATCCTCAGGCACTTGAAGATGCGATAGTCACCATAACCAACGCCTTATCACAATAGCACTAGCTGCTGAACTAGCATGCATCGTCTCCACCATCATCGCTCTCGGACCTGAGATTCTTCGGCAAGGAGACGCAGAGGAATGATGGCGCAGCATAACTGACACCGCCAATCACTTGGATCTAATTTCAAAATGAGTTTAAGAAGTACTACGTGTTCGACAGTGCAATCTACCAAAGCATGGCCCTAGATCCACGGCAGAAGCATAAATTTAGGCTATGATATTAGAAATTAAGTTATGATTTTGTCCTTAAGTCACGATCTTAGAAATAAGTATCGATTTTTAGTCGTAAGCAATGATTATGGACTGGGCATGTTATTGGAAATAAAATATGGCCTTATAAATTAAGTGATGATCCTACTCGCAAGTCACGATTTTAGACCTAAGCAACGATCTTGATTAAGAGCTGATCTACGACTTAAGCATTGATTTTAGTAATAAACATTGATTATATGCTAAGTATGATTTGGAAATAAGAACTGATCTTAGACATAAATGACGATCTGAACATGAGGTGATGATTTGAATATAAGCACTGATCTTAGTCGTAAGCTGTAATTATATTCTAAGCATTGAACTTAGAAATAGGTAATGATTTTAGACGTAAGGAATGATGATACCGAGTATCAATTCTAGAAATAACTGATGACATTAGACCTAAGTGATGATTGGATAAGGGATATGCCACGTATGCCTAGGGCACCCTGTATGATTTTGAATTATTTGTCTTGCTTAAGTGTTAATTATAATATTTTGCATAATCCCTTAGATCCAATTCCTGCAAACACGGTGCTTTATGATAAATGAAACGGGTTCACGCCCTTACCTCGACATTAGTGTCGGAACCTGACTAGGTCTAAGTTGAGATCGTAGCTCTTGAGGATTGAATTGTAGCAAATGATAGAGGCGAAGTAACAATTTGTAAGTACTATGCTCAGTAGACTCGAGTAAAGGACAATGTACAAAGGGGACTATAGTTATGAATAAAAGGTTGAGTTTTAGGGTTATCAACATAGGCAGAAGACATCAGTCTTATTATGGATACTGATTGATAGTGATAAGCGAGCACTACTAAAGTAAGTATGGTGGAATAACAAAGTAGTAGGTGTTGATTCCTAAAAACACATAAGTAGGGATGTATAGAGTAGGCTTGAATTGAAATAGAAGCAGTATGAACAAGCAGTGGATGTTTTTCAGGTGAGATATAACTAAACTAGAATTAGCGGTTGAAATAACCAAGTAAAAAAAAAAAAAGTACAGTGGATCAGTGTGGCGCGCGGAAGCATGGTGAATTAGAATGCCCTAAGTCGATCAATAATTAGTATGTCATACTAGGATTGAATAACTTAAGTTAAAGATTTATAAGAAACGGTACATAGGTGGATTTTTCATTGACATTAAGGGGTGATTTAGAAAATTTATACGAAGTATTAGACTATTATTTTTCAATTAGTTAAACGTTTTCGTATAAGCACGTACACCAAGATACATTCTATAATTCAAAGGTATAAAAAAATTTTTTTTTGCTACTTTCACTTTCTATATAATCTATTACTTTAGAAGGCTATATTCTTTTCCGAATTCGTATAGCCACTTAATAGAATTTTGACTACCTCTGACAAACTGATATATTTTAAAATATTCATGTTTTCGAAGAACGATATACTTGTATATCTCTTATATTTCTCAAACTCTTGTTTAGCTATATTTACTTTGCTAAAATAACTTTATTTGACAACTAGCAATATTGCAAGCATTTTACCCTTTAAATGTTTTGAATATATTTATCTGCTTGTGATGAACTTATTTTGCAAAACAGAAATAGTTTCAAAATATATGTACTTATTTTTGAAAAGAGGGGTACCATGATTAATTTGTTTTCTGAAACTTCAAAATTGTTGAGTTTTCAATTGTTGTATTTTGCAAAACAAAATATAGTGTTCTAAATATATAATTCGTTGGAGAGAAAAGGCACCGCGTTCAAACCATTTTGTAAAAGGACATTTTACGATTGTTGTGTCTCAATTATTTTGAAGTGATTTTAACCATAATACTTTTACGAACCAGTTATATCACTATTTTATAAATGATCATTTGAGACACAGCGTTGCAAAGATAAATGCATGATGCTTTGGGTTTGCCTTTACAAAAAAATTAGAAAGTATATTATTTTAAATAGTTAAAGATATATTCCAAGATTATAGTTATGTAAGCTACTTTTCTTTAAATTGAAGAAGAATATGTCCATACTCATACTTCGTATATTAGTTTGTTGATGACATCTCCGAAAATAAGAGTATGATCATCGAACTAGTTTGTAGGTATAAGAATTGATTTTTTTGAGAATTTGATGATAAAGGAGAGTGATGTTTAGCGTATTGGAGGGCTTGATGGATATTTTGGACGGTCATGTAATGAGGAGATGAATCATATGTGATGATGTTAAGAATTCGAAATTGTAGGTTGCAATAAGTTGAATGATATACGTCAAGTGGTATAAGTAGTGGTTAACAAGTTCTAATCATAGAGAATTAAGTCAAAGATTATAGTACACCTAAGAACTGATCTTAGATGGCTGCTGATAACTACAGATATAAGTACGGTATCGACTGACGATTGGGTTATGGAACCCCCGGTATGATGATATTCCTAAGTTCGATCTTAGAGTTTTAAGAAGTATAAGAGAAGCACGTTATGATCTTAAGTAATCGTAAAACGATGGACTTAGAAACTACCTTATTGGATACAAAGAATGACCTTCAGGATTTAGCCCTATGTCGAAGAAATGTAATGTGAACATATCAACACACGCAATGGATAATTAGCTTGGTCATTATCTAAGTAAACGATGACGTAGAACCATACTAAGGCATTAAGTACGCCATACGCAAGTTTCCAGGACGAAACTTATTGTAAGGGGGGAGGTCTGTTATACCCGTACTCTCAAGGGTACATGAAAAATAAAAGAAGCAAAATAAAAGGAATAAATATTAATTAGACATAGTACTTATCTTAATATATGATTTGGAATAGGAAAAGTTATAAGTATAGTGTATAGAATAAAAGTTATCCAAATATTGTTAGAATTGGAATAGGAAAATTATATGGATATGGACTAAGTTATAAAGATTCACTTAATACAATTCCTTAACCTATTAGGAATTACTTAGGCATAATTATCTATATATACATATGAAACCCTAAACTAAAATCAACCCTAACTCCCCAGCTGAACGGCAGACGTGCTGCCTTTTTCTCCCTTCCACTTCTACCAGCCGAAATTCCCCCCCCCCCCCCAGAGCCCAACAATTTCAGCAGCCATTCCCAGCAAACAGTTGCGTCCCTCTCAAAAACAAAAAGGCACGCTATAATGAAAAAAAAGAGACAATTTGGATTCCTTCCTTTATATACGGGTATATGGTTATATATATATATATATATATATATATATATATATATATGTATATGTAAAGGATAAACTTCATCTTATTTCTCCAAGCAAGAAAACGGCAGCACCATCCCTGTTTATTTCTCTCAAGCGGCCGCCAGCCCTAGGTGCAAGATTGAGAGATTCATCCATTTTCATCCCGGTTCTTCGTATATTACGTATAATCAAGACACGAGGCAAGTATCTTTGCTATATTTATTATAATTTTCCAACATTATTAGGCTACTTTCATATCAAATCGGATCATGCATGAATACTTTTGATTGCATAGTTGGTTGAACTCTATGTGAATATATACGTGATGTCGATTTGTGCATAGAATATATATATGTGTGTTAAGAATTCAACGGTTCTATATGGTGTGGGCTGCACTCTTGCCATGAACAATGTTTATTTTGAATTGACGGTTGCTGTGGTATATGCACGCATAAGTGAAATTGCTAATTGCTAATGGTGATTCTATGTGGGGGCCAAAATTGGGTTGCCAAACTACAATCTTTTCTTTTAAAATATGTAATAAAAAATAATCTATAGAGTATCAATTTTCTTAAAAAAAAGGGCAGCCACTATATTTATTTGCAAATGGGACTTTTTGGAGAGGACAAGCGGCCCACTGTCCCCTTGGACGGTGGCCTTAAAGATATGCGCATATGTGTATGTAATACGTGTAATATGAATATGTTTATACATATGAATAATGTGAATATATACTTGTTAATTGATTTGACTATCATCTTTGCATTTACGGCTAATAAATTTAATAATAATAGTGTAACAAAATTTTCGCACAATATTGTTTATGCATAAATAACAGATAATGTTTAATAATTATAAAACTATTACACTAAAGGATGGAATAATTAAGCACGTATATTCATGCACCGTTTTTATGCATATTATCAAACATAAGTCCAGCACTAGCCGCCACCTTGAAAGTATATTTGGAAATTGTTTTATTTAAAGTATAAAATATTATATTCTATATTGTATATATATGTGTGTGTGTGTTTGTGTTGGTATGACAAATAGGAAAAAAATTATTAGAAAGCTATGAACTAATTATCTTAAGTAAGTCAAATTAACCTTTATTATTAGGTATTGATGTTTATACTACGATTGTTTAGATTCGAGCCTAGAGGAGAAGGAAGTTAATTCGTCAAAAAGGTAGGTGCCTCTTCCCCCTCAAACGGATATGATTCATGCATGCTTTGATGGTATACTAATGTGCTTGGTGTTTTATTTGTTTAAGTTGTAAATTTTGTTTTGTTGTTTTTATTTGCTTAAGTTGTTAATTTTGTATATGTTGGAAAGCATGAGATATATTGTTTGTGGCTGCTATGTGCGTGTATGTGTGTGAAATTGGTGGTATGATTGAATCGAAAACAAAATATTCTTAAAATTGGGAAAAGGGGGAACTTTTACATTATGAGCCTTTAAAAAGTTATGTTTTGGCCTTAGAATAGGTTCCTCTAGACTGGAAATAGGAGAAAATGGGGGTTGAGAACGAAAAACGAATCACAGCGCGGGTTGCCACTGGTGGAACAGCCAATAAATAAATAAATAAAGTAAGACGGAGAATAGGCCAGCCAACGGACCGGGCCGACTGGCCAGCGGGTCGGGCCGAAGGCGGCCCATTAATCTCTAAAAAAATGTATCGGCTCTGGCGGATCAGACTAGGGAAATATAATTAAATACCAATAAAATTCAAATAAATTCCAGAAAATATAAAAGGTCAAAATTGAATTATTTTCACTTAATTTCTGAAGTTTGGTAAAGTTAAGTAATCAAAAATTAATAGTAATAAATAAAATTAAATAAGGGAATCATAGGGTAAATTAGTAGAAAATTCTAGTAAATTAATACAAGCTAAGGAAAAAAATAAGAGTGGTGATAAATAACAACTTTCCAATATTCGATAATTTTACGAAGCCAAATATTGAGTGCCGGAGATTGTGAGGATGGGCGTACGGGCCCCAGGCGATTTTGTTGTTGCATTCATGGCACGTGCATTGCATTTGGAGTGGGTTGAGATGTACAGGTCTCAGACGCTCGAGTGGAGTGGATCATGGTGTACGGGCCATGGGTACTCGGTCATGGTGGATCATGGTGTACGGTCCATGGGCATCGGTTAAGGTGGATCGTGGTGTACGGGCCACTGTCATCGGTCAGGGTGGATTGTAGTGTACGGGTTACAGGCATCCAGTCAATCCCGGGATCATGCATTGCATATAGGTCTAGGGCATATTGCATGACATGATTCTTGTTGCGTGTGTCACGTTATTTGAGCATGCATCACGTACTTGCGCATTTTTATGTGGGGTGCTTTACTTACCGCATTTACTTTATCTTATGTATGTTATCTTATGTTTATGTGCTATGTGGTTATATCATGTTTATGTGCTATGTGGCTATATCATTTCGGTATGTACGTTTTGTATTTGTTTGAGGCGGGCATCTACTGGGTGATTTCTGTCACTCACCCCTACTTCCCAGGTGAGCCGGATGAGGACTACGAGCACATCTTTGTTGAGACCGGGACGGACATGGCTGAGTAGGCTGGTTGATAGCTGCAGCTAGGATACGAGGGGAACTCTGCAGCTGATTTTTGGTAGTTATCTTTTGGGGATTTTCACAGACTTCTTTAATACTTTTATTATCAGAGTTTTATTCAGTAATGTAATGACGATTAATGGAGTTTAATTTAAGTTATGATTTACGTTTCCGCGAGAAAAAAAATTTCTACGTCATTTCTAACATGTAAGAGATTTATTCGAAGCCTTGTATTCTCCTTAGTGAGATACGGCAGGTGCACTGTTCCCGATGCTAGGGCTCGGGAGCGGGGCACTACAGGTGGTATCAGAGACAAGGCTTCAGATCCGCCTCGCAAACGCAGGCTTAATTAGATCACTTAGACATAAGTTACGATCTTTTATAAAATTTCGATTTTACCCCTAATAAACAAAGTAGACTTAAGATATGATCTTAGAACTAGGTTATGATCGGGTCATGGGAGGTGTGTGCCGATGGTGAGCTTTCCTTTGTCTAACTATCGATTTATCGGCTTTCAACCTTTTAACTTACTATTGACTAATCTGATTTCTTCTCATGAACTTGGATAACAGGAAATGTCTCCACGACGTGAGCCAGCTGGGAACGGTAGTGAGAACCACCATAATCAGGGGATCATCCTCAAGCACTTGAAGATGCGATAGTCACCATAACCAACGCCTTAGCACAATAGCACTAGCTGCTGAACTAGCATGCATCGTCTCCACCATCATCGCTCTCGCACCTGAGATTCTTCGGCAAGGAGACGCAGAGGAATGATGGCGCAGCATAACTGACACCCGCCAATCACTTGGATCTAATTTCAAAATGAGTTTAAGAAGTACTACGTGTTCGACAGTGCAATCTACCAAAGCATAGCCCTAGATCCACGGCAGAAGCATAAATTTAGGCTATGATATTAGAAATTAAGTTACGATTTTGTCCTTAAGTCACGATCTTAGAAATAAGTATCGATTTTTAGTCGTAAGCAATGATTATGGACTGGGCATGTTATTGGAAATAAAATATGGCCTTATAAATTAAGTGATGATCCTACTCGCAAGTGACGATTTTAGACCTAAGCAACGATCTTGATTAAGAGCTGATCTACAACTTAAGCATTGATTTTAGTAATAAACATTGATATATGCTAAGTATGATTTGGAAATAAGAACTGATCTTAGACATAAATGACGATCTGAACATGAGGTGATGATTTGAATATAAGCACTGATCTTAGTCGTAAGCTGTAATTATATTCTAAGCATTGAACTTAGAAATAGGTAATGATTTTAGACATAAGGAATGATGATACCGAGTATCAATTCTAAAAATAACTGATGACATTAGACCTAAGTGATGATTGGATAAGGGATATGCCACGTATGCCTAGGTCACCCTGTATGATTTTGAATTATTTGTCTTGCTTAAGTGTTAATTATAATATTTGCATAATCCCTTAGACCCAATTCCTGCAAACACGGTGCTTTTATGATAATGAAACGGGTTCACGCCCCTACCTCGACATTAGTGTCGGAACCTGACTAGGTCTAAGTTGAGATCGTAGCTCTTGAGGATTGAATTGTAGCAAATGATAGAGGCGAAGTAACAATTTGTAAGTACTATGCTCAGTAGACTCGAGTAAAGGACAATGTACAAAGGGGACTATAGTTATGAATAAAAGGTTGAGTTTTAGGGTTATCAACATAGGCAGAAGACATCAGTCTTATTATGGATACTGATTGATAGTGATAAGCGAGCACTACTAAAGTAAGTATGGTGGAATAACAAAGTAGTAGGTGTTGATTCCTAAAAACACATAAGTAGGGATGTATAGAGTAGGCTTGAATTGAAATAGAAGCAGTATGAACAAGCAGTGATGTTTTTCAGGTGAGATATAACTAAACTAGAATTAGCGGTTGAAATAACCAAGTAAAAAAAAAGTACAGTGGATCAGTGTGGCGCGCGGAAGCATGGTGAATTAGAATGCCCTAAGTCGATCAATAATTAGTATGTCATACTAGGATTGAATAACTTAAGTTAAAGATTTATAAGAAACGGTACATAGGTGGATTTTTCATTGACATTAAGGGGTGATTTAGAAAATTTATACGAAGTATTAGACTATTATTTTTCAATTAGTTAAACGTTTTCGTATAAGCACGTACACCAAGATACATTCTATAATTCAAAGGTATAAAAAAAATTTTTTTGCTACTTTCACTTTTCTATATAATCTATTACTTTACAAGGCTATATTCTTTTCCGAATTCGTATAGCCACTTAATAGGATTTTGACTACCTCTGACAAAACTGATATATTTTAAAATATTCATGTTTTCGAAGAACGATATACTTGTATATCTCTTATATTTCTCAACTCTTGTTTAACTATATTTACTTTGCTAAAATAACTTTATTTGACAACTAGCAATATTGCAAGCATTTTACCCTTTAAATGTTTTTGAATATATTTATCTGCTTGTGATGAACTTATTTTGCAAAACAGAAATAGTTTCAAAATATATGTACTTATTTTTGAAAAGAGGGGTACCATGATTAAATTGTTTTCTGAAACTTCAAAATTGTTGAGTTTTCAATTGCTGTATTTTTCAAAACAAAATATAGTGTTCTAAATATATAATTCGTTGGAGAGAAAAGGCACCGCGTTCAAACCATTTTGTAAAAGGACATTTTACGATTGTTGTGTCTCAATTATTTTGAAGTGATTTTAACCATAATACTTTTACGAACCAGTTATATCACTATTTTATAAATGATCATTTGAGACACAGCGTTGCAAAGGTAAATGCATGATGCTTTGGGTTTGCCTTTACAAAAAAATTAGAAAGTATATTATTTTAAATAGTTAAAGATATATTCCAAGATTATAGTTATGTAAGCTACTTTTCTTTAAATTGAAAAAGAATATGTCCATACTCATACTTCGTATATTAGTTTGTTGATGACATCTCCGAAAATAAGAGTATGATCATCGAACTAGTTTGTAGGTATAAGAATTGATTTTTTTGAGAATTTGATGATAAAGGAGAGTGATGTTTAGCGTATTGGAGGGCTTGATGGATATTTTGGACGGTCATGTAATGAGGAGATGAATCATATGTGATGAGGTTAAGAATTCGAAATTGCAGGTTGCAATAAGTTGAATGATATACGTCAAGTGGTATAAGTAGTGGTTAACAAGTTCTAATCATAGAGAATTAAGTCAAAGATTATAGTACACCTAAGAACTGATCTTAGATGGCTGCTGATAACTACAGATATAAGTACGGTATCGACTGACGATTGGGTTATGGAACCCCCGGTATGATGATATTCCTAAGTTCGATCTTAGAGTTTTAAGAAGTATAAGAGAAGCACGTTATGATCTTAAGCAATCGGAAAACGATGGACTTAGAAACTACCTTATTGGATACAAAAAATGACCTTCAGGATTTAGCCCTATGTCGAAGAAATGTAATGTGAACATATCAACACACGCAATGGATAGTTAGCTTGGTCATTATCTAAGTAAACGATGACGTGGAACCCATACTAAGGCATTAAGTACGCCATACGCAAGTTTCGAGGACGAAACTTATTGTAAGGGGGAGGTCTGTTATACCCCGTACTCTCAAGGGTACATGAAAAATAAAAGAAGCAAAATAAAAGGAATAAATATTAATTAGACATAGTACTTATCTTAATATATGATTTGGAATAGGAAAAGTTATAAGTATAGTGTATATGATAATAGTTATCCAAATATTGTTAGAATTGGAATAGGAAAATTATATGGATATGGACTAAGTTATAAAGATTCCCTTAATACAATTCCTTAACCTATTAGGAATTACTTAGGCATAATTATCTATATATACATATGAAACCCTAAACTAAAATCAACCCTAACTCCCCAGCTGAACGGCAGACGTGCTGCCGTTTTTCTCCCTTCCACTTCTACCAGCCGAAATTTCCCCCCCAGAGCCCAACAATTTCAGCAGCCATTCCCAGCAAACAGTTGCCTCCCTCTCAAAAACAAAAAGGCACGCTATAATGAAAAAAAAGAGACAATTTGGATTCCTTCCTTTATATACGGGTATATGGTTTTATATATATATATATGTATGTATGTATGTAAAGGATAAACTTCATCTTATTTCTCCAAGCAAGAAAACGGTAGCACCATCCCTGTTTATTTCTCTCAAGCGGCCGCCAGCCCTAGGTGCAAGATTGAGAGATTCATCCATTTTCATCCCGGTTCTTCGTATATTACGTATAATCAAGACACGAGGCAAGTATCTTTGCTATATTTATTATAATTTTCCAACATTATTAGGCTACTTTCTTATCAAATCGGATCATGCATGAATACTTTTGATTGCATAGGTTGTTGAACTCTATGTGAATATATACGTGATGCCGATTTGTTCATAGAATATATATATGTGTGTTAAGAATTCAACGGTTCTATATGGTGTGGGCTGCACTCTTGCCATGAACAATGTTTATTTTGAATTGACGGTTGCTGTGGTATATGCACGCATAAGTGAAATTGCTAATTGCTAATGGTGATTCTATATGGGGGCCAAAATTGGGTTGCCAAACTACAATCTTTTCTTTTAAAATATGTAATAAAAAATAATCTATAGAGTATCAATTTTCTTAAAAAAAAAGGGCAGCCACTATATTTATTTGCAAATGGGACTTTTTGGAGAGGACAAGCGGCCCACTGTCCCCTTGGACGGTGGCCTTAAAGATATGCGCATATGTGTATGTAATACGTGTAATATGAATATGTTTATACATATGAATAATGTGAATATATACTTGTTAATTGATTTGACTATCATCTTTGCATTTACGGCTAATAAATTTAATAATAATAGTGTAACAAAAATTTGCACAATAATGTTTATGCATAAATAACAAATAATGTTTAATAATTATAAAACTATTACACTAAAGGATGGAATAATTAAGCACGTATATTCATGCACCGTTTTTATGCATATTATCAAACATAAGTCCAGCACTAGCCGCCACCTTGAAAGTATATTTGGAAATTGTTTTATTTAAAGTATAAAATATTATATTCTATATTGTATATATATGTGTGTGTGTGTTTGTGTTGGTATGACAAATAGGAAAAAAAATTATTAGAAAGCTATGAACTAATTATCTTAAGTAAGTCAAATTAACCTTTATTATTAGGTATTGATGTTTATACTACGATTGTTTAGATTCGAGCCTAGAGGAGAAGGAAGTTAATTCGTCAAAAAGGTAGGTGCCTCTTCTCCCTTAAACGGATATGATTCATGCATGCTTTGATGGTATACTAATGTGCTTCGTTGTTTTATTTGTTTAAGTTGTAAATTTTGTTTTGTTGTTTTTATTTGCTTAAGTTGTTAATTTTGTATATGTTGGAAAGCATGAGATATATTGTTTGTGGCTGCTATGTGCGTGTAAGTGTGTGAAATTGGTGGTATGATTGAATCGAAAACAAAATATCCTTAAAAATTAGGAAAAGGGGGAACTTTTAAATTATGAGCCTTTAAAAAGTTATGTTTTGGCCTTAGAATATGTTCCTCTAGACTGGAAATAGGAGAAAATGGGGGTTGGGAACGAAAAACGAATCACAGCGCGGGTTGCCACTGGTGGAACAGCCAATAAATAAATAAATAAAGTAAGACGGAGAATAGGCCAGCCAACAGACCGGGCCGACTGGCCAGCGGGTCGGGCCGAAGGCGGCCCATTAATCTCTCAAAAAAATGTATCGGCTCTGGCGGATCAGACTAGGGAAATATGATTAAATACCAATAAAATTCAAATAAATTCCAGAAAATATAAAAGGTCAAAATTAAATTATTTTCACTTAATTTCTGAAGTTTGGTAAAGTTAAGTAATCAAAAATTAATAGTAATAAATAAAATTAAATAAGAGAATCATAGGGTAAATTAGTAGAAAATTCTAGTAAATTAATACAAGCTAAGGAAAAAAATAAGAGTGGTGATAAATAACAACTTTCCAATATTCGATAATTTTACGAAGCCAAATATTGAGTGCCGGAGATGGTGAGGATGGGCGTACGGGCCCCAGGAGATTTTGTTGTTGCATTCATGGCGCGTGCATTGCATTTGGAGTGGGTTGAGATGTACGGGTTTCAGACGCTCGTGTGGAGTGGATCATGGTGTACGGGCCATGGGTACTCGGTCATGGTGGATCATGGTGTACGGGCCATGGGCATCGGTTAAGGTGGATCGTGGTGTACGGGCCACTGGCATCGGTCATGGTGGATTGTAGTGTACGGGCTACAGGCATCCAGTCAATCCCGGGATCATGCATTGCATATAGGTCTAGGGCATATTGCATGACATGATTCTTGTTGCGTGTGTCACGTTATTTGAGCATGCATCACGTACTTGCGCATTTTATGTGGGGTGCTTTACCGCATTTACTTTATCTTATGTATGTCATCTTATGTTTATGTGCTATGTGGTTATATCATGTTTATGTGCTATGTGGCTATATCATTTCGGTATGTACGTTTTGTATTTGTTTGAGGCGGGCATCTACTGGGTGATTTCTGTCACTCACCCCTACTTCCCAGGTGAGCCGGATGAGGACTACGAGCACATCTTTGTTGAGGCCGGGACGGACATAGCTGAGTGGGCTGGTTGATAGCTGCAGCTAGGATACGAGGGGAACTCTGCAGCTGATTTTTGGTAGTTATCTTTTGGGGATTTTCACAGACTTCTTTAGTACTTTTATTATCAGAGTTTTATTCAGTAATGTAATGACGATTAATGGAGTTTAATTTAAGTTATGATTTACGTTTCCGCGAGAAAAAAAATTTCTACGCCATTTCTAACATGTAAGAGATTTATTCGACGCCTTGTATTCTCCTTAGTGAGATACGGCGGGTGCACTGTTCCCGATGCTAGGGCTCGGGAGCGGGGTGCTACATGCCTATTGAGGGTCAAGTTCAGTAGACAGGATTTCACAATCATCCTGATAAAAGGATGCCAAAATAAATCATGACAGAGTACAAGAACCTCATTAACTACTAGCAGGTCTAGAAAAAGTATAAAGCATATGTATGATTATCAGCGGTGTTGAGGTTTGAATAAAACAGTTATTATTGACAGAGCCGACGTATGATTCGTCCATTATTGCCAAAGTATATTAACAGAGCCAAAGGTCGAGGCTGAAGTCCAACACTTGGGAAAAATCTAGCGTGAAAGATAAAAAGGTTGTCTTTGGCAGAGCCGAGGATAAAAAAGTTGCTACGAATGATAATTTAAAGAACTTTGACAGAGCTGAAGTCACAAGCAGAAGACAAATACTTGCACAAATTATTAAGATAAAGCAAGTAAAGTCTCACTTGGAAGTCTCACTTGAAACCCTAATTGTAGAGGGAAACAGGAGTAAAGGCAGACCCAAACTGACTTGGGATGAGCAGATAAGACACGACTTACTAGATTTGCATCTCTCTGAGGACATGGTCTAGAATAGGAGTTCATGGAGACATAAGATTAAGGTTAACAAGGTATAAGTCATATATAGGGACACTTTACAGTATATGTAGGGACATAGATAAGCATAGATACTATCTACGTTTTAGGTTAACTTCCCACTTGGTGGCGTATGTTTTACCGTTGTTTTACATTACATGTACATATATACGGGATGTGTATTTCAATATTGAAAGGCCTTTATTTGTATTTCTTGAATTTACTCACTAACACACTAGCACAACATATACCTATTATCATGTCATTTATGCAGGTAGAGCCGGGAGTCTCACTGGAAGCAGACTCTCTATCCCTTGGGATAGAGGTATTGTCTGCCTACCACTTACTCTCCCCAGACCCTGATGATAGCTTTTGCTGTCGTTGGGATATACTGGGTACGGATGATGATAATGATGATGATGAAGTAAAGTCTCACAAGCAGATGACAAAATCAGGAAAATAATAGCAAGCTGAAGAGCACAAGTTGAAGAAAGTGAAATTTTCATTAAGAGTTTATCTATTACAACTACAAGAAAATGAAAAAAAGTAAAGAAGACCCTATTATATTCTTCGTCGTCCTTATCATCTCTGAGATCGGCCCCACTCTAAAACAGCGCCAGTTGGTTCTGAAATAAGCTTTCAGCTTTGGGGTTGTAGAGGTCGGCAATTTGAGGATGGTTCTTGTCCAAGTCTGGGTAAACTTCAGAGCAGGCATCGATTGCCCAAGTCTGTCCAATGGCTACTGCTGAGCCTTGCATCTTCAAGAAGTTACCTATGAAGAACTCAGACTGCTTGAACTCAGCAATTGCTTTTTTGCTTGATTTCTTCAGCTTGAAGTTCAAACTGAAGAATGAGTTCAGCTTTTCTCTTGCGCTCTACTTCCAGCTGATTCTTGTTATTGGACAGTTCTTGCTCATAAGTGCTGAGCTCTTTCTGGTAAAACTCCAGTTCAGCCTGAGTTTTAGATGAAATCAACTCAATGTTGGCCACCATTTCTTTCAGCTCGTATACTTGGGAATTGGCAGTGGCCAACTTGATGTCCGAATCTTTTTTCCCTTCTTGAAGCCTGGAGTTTTCTTCAGAAAGAACAGACACTTCAGACTTCAGACTATTCACTTGTACTTCCAGCTGTTCCAACTTTATATTGCTGGGTCTTGCCTCCTCTGCCAACCCGTCATAAGCGTTTCTGAGGTTGGCATTGATCTCAGAGAGTTGGTTAAATTTGGCACGCAACTCCTCAGCCGTTTGAGTATATTGTACTCTTGAACCCGATAATGCAGAAATCAGGTTGATTAGAGAAAACATAAGTGATCAAGCTGAAAAAGATAGAGAATATCGGGAAGTCTTACCATGGACATGTTGCTTGCAAACGAATTCATGGCAGCGTCCCAGTCTAGACTGCCATAAAGTTGTCAATCCCTGGGTAACACTGACATCTCAGTTACTTTCCTAGTTACGCTAGGATTTATAGTAGTGTCAGCAAAAGAGAACTCCATCGTTCTCGTGCCTTGGTGGTTTCGTTGGGAAGATTCTCCCTCCAGTACACCATTTCCCCCCGGAAGTTTCTCCTAAAAGCTCAGCGGGGGAAACAGCCTCAGAAGAAACCAGCCTTGGTTAAGCATAATTTCTTCTTCGGCAACTGGAGAAGGAGGAATCAAGATGGAGCGTCAATTCCCCCAATTCCATTGTCTGGCTGAGCTGTAGCTGGGGCAGGGACTTGAGCTTCAGCTCGGATGGGATTATCAAAAGTCCCAGCTGCAAGAAAACAAAAAGGTCAATTGATTAAATGGAAGCAAGGTATGTTCAAAACCAACATAAGGAAAGAATTTTACCTGGAACCTCAGCCTCGGCTGAAGCTAAATCAGCAGGAATCACCTGCATCTCAGAAGGAGCTCTGGCAGAAGCCTGCCCTAAAGAGGAAGGCTGTCCTTCTGTCCTTTTCCTCTTTTTAGAGACCAACTTCTTTAGCCTGGCAAGGGTCTCAGACACCATGGATCCTACAGGATTCAACAAACAAATTGATCAGAATGCAAGAAAGACATTAGAATAAATCAAAGACGTTCAAATGATTTCTACATACCCCGAACTATTTTCAAAGCAACTGGGATGAGGGGCCGAAAGTTATACTCTGGCCACAAGTGTTCCAGGTCGGTAACCCTTACAACCGGTACTCCTATCAACATTATTGTATTGGCATAATTGAGAAAGTTCAGTGGCTTTCAAGATGCACACTGAGTTCTGCACTATTAGAGATGGTACACCTCTGTCGATTGACGTTGAGGGCACCATGGATTCTAGGGCAACCTTAGAAGGTTCACCAGCAAGGCGTAACCTCCTCAAAGGGCGGTTGTCCTTGCTGGAATCCGACTTTTCATGGAGGGATTGAACCTCCTGGTCCCCCTCTAGATCGCGGGGAAAGAATCAACTGATCTATTTTGAGAATCAGAGGAAGAAGACGATGGTATAACAAAAGCCATGGATAAAAAAAGGGGAAGGAAGAAAAGCTTACAGAAAGATTGAGGGGCTGAGCTGGAAAGCGCCGGAATAAGAGTGTAGGCTTCGAAGACTAAGAGGAGGAGCAGAAAAGCAGAATAAGCAATGCGTAGAACAAAGGAAAAGGAAGAAGAAAGAGTTAGGGCAATTATCCCTATTTATAGGAAGAAAAACGCAAAGGTTGTAACTTTTCGTTTGAAATTCGAAAAGACGACGGTTCGGGTGTTTTCTCCCTTCTCGGGTACTGAAACCGCCGAAAAGATAATGATGAGGCGTTGGAATTGGCGCTTGCATTAAAAGGGGGGATAACGACTCAATTATGAGGTTAAAGGTGCGGTTAATGGGAAATACAGAGCAGTTAAGAGGATAACTGCCTAATTAATGAGGACACGTCATTGGCACTTCAGAATAGATTTGTCTGTCTTCACAGATCAGCTCGGCCACACAAAATCTGGGGGCAAATGATAAATTAGAAATAATCATCTGTTAGTCAACGACAGTCAACGGCAGATATTGTGCAAGTATATAACTTCTGCAGTTCAGCACCGGGGCATTGCTGTTCAGCCTTGACTGCACTTCGGATGTGCCTCATGGCATCCTTCTTATTATCAAAAAATATGCTAAAGGATTGCACCTTGGCACCTAACTTCAACCTCAACTTCGGCCTAAGTGCTACGCTTTGGACCACTTCGGCCAAGCTTGATTTTGCACTTCGGCGAAGGAGTTAAACGTATCATTACATCGTGGGACCATCAGGCAGAAGTGCAATTCAAAGAAAGAGTACATGCTGGGCTGTTCAGCCTGTACACGCCAAGGTCACATCAGCCGACCTACTAGCCACATTCGCAGACCTACCAGTCATATCAGCAGACCTACGGTGTCATATGTTTTCTACCCCAAGCAAACGTCTCATCTGGTATCAGAAGCAAAGGACGGGAAAAACTAATAAAAGCAAGCTAACGCAGACCAGAAAAGGGACCGAAACATTTTCATATCTCCTGGAGCTAATACATTGAATTTTCTCCTCAGCCAAGAACTGTGAGAACTTTCTAACTCCACACACAAAAATTATATTCTCAGTGAGAAAGGGCCCAAACTGATTTGAGCATCGGAGGGTTTTACCCAGGGTCATACCCCCCGGGACCTCTGATTCTTGCTTCCTTGTGCATGACATTCAGGAAGCTATTCCAGCTATTTTCTTCGAATCCACTGACGACATTTATTTGAGGTCATCTTAGACCCTTGGTGAAGATCCGGCTTCATCATGTAGGGAAAAAACAAGCTAGATATGATTCAACTCAAAAGGCTTTCAATAATGAACATAGGCTTAACTTTTCTGTGTCATTTTGGAGTAAACTCCAACAATTTCAAAGATTCATATGAAATAACCTTTTGATCTTTTAATCATACCATAGCTTTTGCTGTCGTTGAGATATACTGAGTACGGATGATGATAGATTTAACATCATATTTATCGTCAAAATGAAATAGACATCAATAATATTCTTTACATTCTTATTCATGCTCATGATTTAAAAACATTGCTTGTTAATCGAAAGACAAATGCCAATTATTAACTCAACTGTCGGTTGTAAAATTATATCCATTTAAACCAAATATTAACTATCACAAAATATATTTCTCAATTACTCTTGATATATACTTTATCAATAACAACTAGGTTAAATAAGTTCAACTTACAACACTTAGATAAAAGTAATCGAAATGATAACGTCAAGTCTAGAAATCCATCTTAAATGATTTCTATGTTTTTCACAAAACTTCTTAGCATTTAAACACAATCATTGAATGACTAAGACAAGAAATCATCACGCACACATAAATGTCATCATAAAATAACTAGTTATTTCATTTTCAACAAGAGTCGTTATCTTCAAAAAGAAGAAAGCAAACTTCAAATCTCTAACTCTTAGATTTTTCATTTA
Source organism: Eustoma russellianum (assembly GCA_036186865.1). Classification (NCBI taxonomy): domain Eukaryota; kingdom Viridiplantae; phylum Streptophyta; class Magnoliopsida; order Gentianales; family Gentianaceae; genus Eustoma; species Eustoma russellianum. Next base: position 27,412,668 of record AP025061.1, on the reverse strand, counting down.
CCATAGTTTTCAAAATTATATACAACCAACAAGCTTCATATTTGAATATCTAGGGGAATTTCTTCTTAACATGAAATTCAAAATTCAAATGACAAAGTCAACTTCATAACTCATAACATGGATAAAATCTTTATTAAGACGTCAAGCTAAATCATGTCATATGTTCAAACACATGCATTGATTTTTCATAAAACATCAATTAAAATATGTGTTGCATGACGTTGATAATATTCATCTTCTCTATTCTCTTAATAGTATTAGTATTTTTATGATCTTGTCTTACATATCGCAAGATACATTAATCAAGCACATATAAAAACTAGATGCAAACCTAATAAGAATTAAAAGACTACATGCATAATACAAAAACAGAAAATAATAGCCTTGTTTGGTAGCGACTCAAAAATCAAATTCCTACATACAATAGGAACACAAAATACATTGCCAACTCTAGCCTTATAGGTAAAATTAACTTTAAGAGCACTTTCAAAAATCTAACTACTTGGATTTCTATGCATTCTCAAATAAAATTTGTTTCCCACTTTTCATCTCTAGAAACTCAAGAAGTAAATATCTATTGGTTGCAATTTACTTGGTAGACATAATCTACAATCAATTTCGTTACACTACTAACAAGAGTTACCTGAAAGTAGATAATGATGGGCTGTATTTGAATTTTCAAATACAACCCCGTAACCTTACTATTTATCTGGATATAATACAAGTAAACTTTGACATCTTCTCCCTGTTGAATGCTTTAAAAATGTTGATATTCAATTTGGATAGGGAAAGACCAATAATAAATCCATATATTTTTGTTAGATTAATGGTCAATAATAAATATTTATATTTTTGTCATTTAACTTGTTTGTCTTAAGTGACACCTATTGATTTGTTCCATGTCTGATGTAGATGTTTAAGTAAATACCATCACACTTGTTGTTGGACCGTAACACCTGCGTAAACACCACTGGAGGAGGGGGTGAATAGTGGTTAGTGGAAATTTCACTATTTTTTTAACCCTTTGAAAAACACCCCTCAAAACAGAAACTGTGAGCTACTCAGACTCAGTACCCGTTTTTGAAAAATTCACAAGTCTCAGTACACAACTCTAAAAAATATGAAATTTTTCAGAAATCGGTTTCAAGGTCTTAACTATACTTTGTCCAAAAACTGAGCTAAAAATAAGATCGTTTGACTCTTCAAACAAATAAAAAGATTTAGACGGTCAATCTGGATAGTTTTGGACAGAATGTTGACAAACTTTGAAAGACTATAACTCTTTGTAAACTCAGCCAAAAAGATTGATTTTTATGTCAAAATACTCCTTGGAATGCTAGTTTAAGTTTCCAAAAGGCTCTAACATGAAACTGTGCTTAATAAAATAGAAAGGCACGTTTACTTAAAACTGGTCAGATTGCTGCCAGAATGGAGCAGTTATCTTTCAAAGATTGAAATACTAACTTTTCTTTGCTCAAATCGAGTTATTCTTGTTGCAAATGAAAGCTAACAGACTAAAGTTTTACTCCACTAAGAATCAAGAATTTTGAAAACGTTTTGCTATTTTTTTCAAGTCGTGTAAAATTGAGTAATAACTGTAGTAAAAACGGGCAGAATGCAGAAGTAAAGAAGAAAGACAAGAACACCAAGAATTTATTCTAGTTCTGTCAATGTGACCTACTCCAGTCCCAAAGGACACCTTTCCTTGGATTTTATTATGAAACAACACCAATACAACCAGAAGAGCCTAGCTTGATCCTTGGGTTATACACCAACCTATCCAAGACTTGGCTAATCACCTCTAAGCAATTTATCTTGCAACACCTCAACCACCTATTGATGTAGCCTTATAAAATGGCTAATCAATCTTACAAAATATGTAACAAGAGATATATAGTGTAGCTCTACAACAACTCTCAAAGGAACATCTTAGCTACACAAAGAATGAACAAGAAATAATGGAAGAGAAAGGAAGAAGAATTCTTCAAGTTGTGTCTTCTCTTCTTCACCCTACCTCCTATTTATAGTGTGAAATGACTCTTAAAGATAAAAATATCAATGTGTCACCTTTTTCATTATCAAAGCTTATATGTCTTCACTTTATTGGATGGCCACCTTAGCACCTTGTACATTTGGAAACTTCAAGAAGAATGATTGGTCCACTTTTTTCCCAACTTGGCCGATTTTATCACCTTCAAAAATGACTTGGAATTTCTTGCAAAAATGAAGATAATATGAATGACATATTAATCAAGAATCCTCAACTTCTTGGTACAAGAATAGAAGTTGTGAATGGCTGACAATTTTGGATAAAATCAACTCCAAATTCAACCTACTAGCCGTTGTCTTCAAAATGAATTTCCAAGTTGGCAACTTTTGCCAACTAACTTGTATTTGGTTGGTCCATGTAGCATGATCATGTACACAAGTCATAAAATGAATAAAACACTTTTGCCACTTGTATACACATGTTTTTGAACCATATATATGTTTACAAACTCAGATTTGTTGAAGAGAAGACAATAGATAACAGTTTACAAGACTTTGTCAACATATAATTCAAAATTCCCACATTTTTCTCCTTGTAACTTGTGGTGAATTTTGTTCCAAGAATACCCTAGAATCTCTGCAAAAATATGAATGGGAGCATCCACTAACAAATATATAAGTGTCTTCAAGAAGAAAATAAAATGCGACGTAGAAAACCGTCACATATTCCGGCGATGTCGATAATATTATCAATTCAAAGAATAGAAAAGATAACCACAAAATAATCTTTTAGAAACCATATATGAGCTCCATAATAAAGATAATATGATACTCAAGAGCTGTCCTAGAGTAAAATGACCAAAATGCCCTTGGGGTGTAAAATGACGAAAATACCCCTGACGTTAGAAACTTCAAAAATATTCTCGATGGTCAGAAATAAATATAAAAACACCTTCTTAGTGATGAATAAGTCATAAAGAAGTCCTTGTACGATTTTCTCCATGTCATGTATCTATAAGAACTCAAAATATCACTTTTGCCCTTTTTGATAAGTTATAGAAACTTCCAAGTCACATTAGTCACAAGACATAATAATATTCATCACAACCAACTAATAAAATCACAATAATCATGTATGCAACATATGCAACTAAAAACAACTATTATATCACCATTTTAGATAAAAAATTTCAAAACCCTAGGACATCGATCGATCGATGTGCCTCTACTTGAGAGATCGATGTCGCATAGTGAGGTCCTATATTTAAATCTATCTTACATCGAACGATCGATGTGAGAGACTAATGTACATCGATCGATCGATGTGCCTCAGGTTTAAAGATCGATGTCTAATAATAAGGTTTTGGCTTTCCACTGTCTTTCTTCGATTGATCGATGTGAGGGATCAATGTACATCGATCGATCGATATATCTCTTCTTGAAAGATCGATGCCATTTTTCTCACTTAGTTTGATTTTTCACCTTTTTAACATTTATTATATCATGTGTGACACTTTCTTAAGTATATGTCACTTCAAATCATAACTTTGAATATTATTCAAACATATTTCTCAACTTGTAACTTGCAACGAAAGTTTCACATGTTCTTCTTGCCGATGCAGTCCCAAAATGAAGGTCTTAAGATCCATATTTGTACAAGTTTGTAATATGCAATGAAGTTTGTCATGTGCCTTCTTCAACCACATCTTCACTTATATAATCTTACCTGAAGCTGTAAGATGGAAGTTTTTGTGATTTACGCTAAATTTCTCACTTACCAGAAATGTTACTCGTCATTATTTCAGTGTAACATAGGCACGTCAGGTAAAAATGTTGCTTTTTTCCGTATACATTGAAAGGGAATAGATAGAATAAAGCAAAATGACTCACTAAATTGACTGCGCATCTTATATTTTGAAGTAGCAGTTTGATCGACACATCTTAATGCATCTTTATGGGTCATCAGGAAGCAACCTCTGTGTGTTTCTAACACATGCACATGGTTGCAACCCTCTACTCTGCCATAGGCGGAAGCCTCTAAGGCAACAAGTTGATGTTGTTGGTGTTGTAATAGTATACCTTGAAAGGGAGGAAAGTCATGGAAACCTACATAGAATGGGAATGTCGAACTCAACAAGCTTCTACAATGGAAGGACAGTACAAAAACGTCCTTCCACTGTTGCACACAGCAAATCCCCAGCTGATGAATTTCTATTGTCTCCCTTCCATTTTGAACTGCAAGCTACAAAGTGATCAGAACCTGCATTCCAAAAGGGCCGAAACTAGAGCCGATTAGGTTTTCGACTTCAGCCTTGGCTAGTTGAAGGGAAAAGAAAAAGGAAAAGAAAAGAAGCAGTAGCTCCTTAGTCAATAAGCCTGGGCTCTGCCTTCAATCTGTATTGGTTCGTAATCTGAAAACCACATTCACATCCATGCCAGGTGCGAGGGGATCAAAGGCCAAAAGGCAACAACAACAATTCTCAAGTCTTTTTCCCAGCGTGGGGTCGGCTATAAAAGGCCAAAAGACAAGCAGCAGAAAATAGCTGCATATGACCAAAATGGAGCCCTAGAGAATACCTTTGTCTACAACATTCATGCAACCACTTTGAGTTCTACAACAGACCAACAAACCTCGGTCTTGGTACAAACCGAAAAAACAAGATGAGAAAGAAGATTCACATGAATGCAATATCTACAAAAATAGAAGAGAAGTTTCAACTAAAAAATGTAGACGACAAACATAGAGAAACATAACACTTACAAAGGAAAAAGGGATTCGATCCCTACTCCAGCCACAAGTCGTCTTAATCTGAATGTTGTATTTATTCCAGCATTCCGCCTTGCTATTACTATGCCTTTAATTATTGAGACACGTCTCTTGTTTTCAGGTACCTCCTGTGACAGAACAATGCCAAAGCAAATAGAATAGAACTCATAACATCATACAATACAATGACAGTCTAAAATGGCAAACCATGCTTCACATAAAGGCTTTTAATTTCAGAAACGCGATCAGTACCACTTTGAGCTGGACAGTGTATCCAGGCTGTATGTCAGGTATCTCTCTGTTTGTCTTCACCGTCTCAACAGCTTCCTTATTAAGAATCTGTAATGCTAAGAGTCATAGTGCACTAAAATTTCTCTTGAAATCAACTGCTTATGCAACTCAACTTGATTGTGAAATATTCCATACGGCAAGGGAATGAAAAGAAAGAAAAATCAAACAAAAAAACTGTTGGAGAAAAGTTAGTTGTGGGAGTCGGAAAATTTTGGATGACAAGTGGATTTTGTCAAACACCATACTTTGGGCTTAATTACGATTAGTATTCGTTAATCAAAAACGAAAACTAAAAATTCCTAAATTATCTATGTAACGCGTAGATGAATTTAGGTTGTTGAATCACTCGATTCTGATACCGGGTGAATGAAAAATTAATGCTCAAAGTTGGAGTAACATTGGAAGTTATTTGGCGGTTTCTTCCACTACCAATAACTACTCGGTGGTTATTGCAGTAGTGGGGCGGTTTCTTCCACTACCAATAACTACTCGGTGGTTATTGCAGTAGTGGGGCAGTTTCTTCCAATCTAACGGTACAGATCAAAACTGATTGATCTAACGGTACGCATCCAATCATCTGATAACTTCCAGTAACTTCTTCCTCTCTATAAATTCCTTTCATGTTGAAACGTTTTAGATAGAGATTTCGAAAATCAAAAGGCGTACGCAGCTTCTTCTTCTTCTACTTCTGTTTTTCATAAAACGTTTTCTTGCATTCATTGCGTTCGAGAAATCAGAGCACCTTACAGGTTCGTCGAGTTCTTTACGTTGGTGTGCCACTTCGTATGAACTGTAGCCGTTGTATCCTGGGAGACGTTTGCTGTGTTCGGTTGGGCACTTCGTACCGGAGCAAATCGTCTTAAGGACAGAGTCCTACGACTCGCCTCGGTTTTGCTTACATTTCGTCAGTTTACACAAACACACACTGTACACTCTTATGATTACAGTTTCTAACATTCTTAAGACGATTTTGGCTTTATATATTGTAATCTATTTCAGTTTGTGATCGCAGTTTCTATTGTACGAAACTCATCGGTTTCGTGTTTGTTTCTGTATTGCGTTTACAGAATCTGAAATGGAGAACGAAAGTTCGAACTCCTTCAATGGCGTGCACCTTGGTCCGTCCGAGGAAGTGAACACTGCTGTTCCAGTTGCACCCGCTGCCATTCCTGCTCCTGTTCCGGTTGTTGGACAAGTTGAGAAACCGGAGAAGTTTGGAGGCAGTTACTTTAAACGTTGGCAGCAGAAGATGCTGTTCTTTTTGACAACTCTGGGGCTGGCCAAAATGCTGACCGAGGATCCTCCAGTGGTGATACCAGTCGAGGATCAAAACGTGAATATGCAGAATAGCTTGATGGTTGAAGCATGGAAATATAGTGATTATGTCTGTTTGAGTCATATTTTAAGTTGTCTTGATAATACTCTGTATGGACTGTATAGTACCTTTAAGACTGCAAAATCTTTATGGCAGGCTTTAGACAAAAAATACAGGACAGAGGATGCTGGTGCGAAGAAATTTATCATTGGTAAATTTCTTGATTTTAAGATGACTGATTATAAAACTGTTGTTTCTCAGATTGAGGAACTTCAGATGTTAGTGGCTGAAATGGAAGAAGAGGGTATGTCCCTGAGTGAATCTTTCCTTGTTGCTGCTGTTATTGAGAAGCTACCTCTTTCATGGAGGGAATTCAGGAGCTATCTCAAACATAAGCGAAAGGAGATGTCCTTGGAAGATCTGATTGTTCGATTGCGTATCGAAGAAGACAATCGCAGATCTGAGAAGAAGTTTGCTCAATTTTCTGGTCAGGCAAAGGCTCATGTCGCAGAGGCGACGAAGAAAAAGAAAGGCAAGTTGGGTGTGAACAACAAAGGCAAAGAGATCGCCAAAAAGTTCACAGGTAAGTGCTACAATTGTGGCATTCAGGGGCACCGGAGCAGTGACTGTCGCAAGCCAAAGAAAAGGCAAGAGAAAGCGAAGGCGAACCTGGTTGGCGCAATGGAAGATCTGGATCTTTGTGCTGTTGTGAGTGAATGCAACATTGTGGGAAATCCGCACGCATGGTGGCTTGACACTGGAGCTACGAGACATGTTTGTGCAAACAAGGCAATGTTCACAGAATACAAGCCCGTTGATGGTGCACAGCTTTACATGGGAAATGATGCTTCATCAAAGATTGAAGGTGAAGGAAATGTTGTTTTGAAGTTGACTTCTGGAAAGTTTCTGACTCTGCAGAATGTTCTGCATGTTCCTGATATTAGGAAGAATTTGATTTCTGGCGCTTTGATGGTGATGCATGGGTTTAGACTTGTGTTAGAGTCTAACAAAGTTATCATTACTAAGAATGGGTTGTACTTGGGAAAGGGGTACTTGGTAGACAGAATGTTTAAGTTAAACGTTATGACCATTGTACCTAAGAAAGGAAAAGTTGTGCCCGTAGTGGCTAATGAAAATGCATCTACTTCTGCTTATATGCTTGAGTCTTCTTGTTTATGGCATTTACGTTTGGGACACGTTAATTACAAATCAATTCAAAGAATGATAAATCTTGATTTGTTGCCTAAACTGAATATGACTAAGAAAAAATGTCAAGTTTGCGTTGAAGCGAAAATGACTAAGGCTCCTTTTCCTTCGATTGAAAGAAACACTGAAATGTTAGATTTAATTCATACAGATGTGTGTGATTTAAAGTTTGTGCAAACAAGAGGTGGTAAAAAGTACTTTGTAACTTTTATTGACGATTGCACTAGATATTGTTATGTTTATTTGCTAAGTAGCAAAGATGAGGCCGTTAATGCGTTTAAGGATTATAAGAATGAAGTTGAAAATCAACTTAGCAAACGAATTAAAGCAATTCGTAGTGATAGAGGTGGCGAATATGATACACCGTTTAATGAATTCTGTTCAGAACATGGCATTATTCATCAAACGACTGCACCATATTCACCTCAATCGAATGGTATTGCTGAACGCAAGAACCGTACTCTAAAAGAGATGATGAATGCTATGTTGATAAGTTCGGGTTTACCTCAGAACTTGTGGGGGGAAGCAATCCTCTCAGCCAACGTCATTTTAAACAGAATTCCATCTAAGAAGATGGATGTAACCCCTTTCGAGCTTTGGAAAGACTACAAGCCTAGTTACAAATACTTGAAAGTGTGGGGGTGTCTGGCGAAGGTGGCTGTACCGAGACCAAGACAGGTGAAAATTGGGCCTAAAACGGTTGATTGCATATTTATTGGTTATGCAACTAACAGTAGTGCATACCGGTTCTTGGTGCACAAGTCAGATATTCCTGACATACATGAAAACGTTGTCATGGAGTCAAGGAATGCAGTGTTCTTTGAAGATGTCTTTCCGAGGAAAGACAAAATTCAAGAAGAAACAAGATTTGGTAAGCGAATGCGTGAGGCGATTCCTCAAGGAGATGAGGAGCTTCGTCAAAGCAAGCGTGCCAGAATGCCAACTTCGTTTGGACCAGATTTTCTAACCTATATGGTAGAAAATGAGCCAAGGAATTTTTCCGAGGCTATGTCAACTCCAGAAGCTCCATTCTGGAAAGAGGCAATTAACAGTGAGATAGACTCGATTCTTCAAAACCACACTTGGGAGTTGGTTGACCTTCCACCTGGAAGTAAACCACTTGGTTGTAAGTGGGTTTTCAAGAAGAAACTGAAAGAGGATGGGTCTATTGAAAAGTATAAAGCCAGGTTGGTAGCTAAAGGCTATCGACAAAAGGAAGGCTTTGACTTTTTTGACACCTACTCACCAGTGACTAGGATCACTTCTATAAGGGTGCTAGTTGCAATTGCTGCAGTCTATAACTTGGAAATCCATCAGATGGATGTAAAGACTGCGTTTCTGAATGGTGAGTTAGATGAAGAAATCTATATGGAACAACCCGAAGGGTTTGTGGTTCCAGGACAAGAGTCTAAAGTTTGTAGACTCGTTAAGTCCTTGTACGGACTTAAGCAAGCGCCCAAACAGTGGCACTTGAAGTTTGATCAAGCTATGTTAGCTAATGGTTTCAAGATCAACGAGTGTGACAAGTGTGTTTACATTAAGAGCACACAGAATGCTTATGTGATAGTGTGTCTCTATGTAGATGACATGCTAATCATGGGAAGTACTCGGGACATAATCTTAAACACAAAGAAGATGTTGACGAGGAACTTCGATATGAAGGACATGGGAGTTGCCAATGTTATTCTAGGAATCAAGATTTCTAGGGTGACTGAGGGACTCATACTGTCACAAACACACTATATTGAATCAGTCCTGAAACGGTTCAATATGGATGACGTGAAACCGGTAAAGACCCCGCTTGACTTAAGTATGCACTTAAGGAAGAATCGAGGCGAACCTGTAGCTCAGTTGAAATACTCTCAGGTGATCGGAAGTCTAATGTACATAACGAACTGTACAAGACCAGACTTAGCTTGTTCAGTAAACAAATTAAGCAGGTTTACCAGTAATCCAAGTGAAGATCATTGGAAAGCTCTAAATAGAGTAATGAGGTACCTCAAGTACACAATGAATCTTGGATTACACTATACAAGATATCCAGCAGTATTGGAAGGATACTGTGACGCAAACTGGATATCAGATTGTAAAGATTCTAAATCCACCAGTGGATACTTATTCACTGTAGGTGGTGGTGCTGTGTCATGGAAGTCTACAAAGCAAACGTGCATAGCTCGGTCAACTATGGAAGCTGAGTTTATAGCACTCGATAAAGCTGGGGAAGAAGCTGAATGGCTTCGAAATTTCCTAGAAGACATTCCATGCTGGCCTAAGCCAATCGCTCCTATAAGCATACACTGTGACAGTCAGTCAGCTATAGGACGAGCTCAAAGCAGCATCTATAATGGTAAGTCACGACACATACGTCGGAGACATAATACCATTAAGCAGTTGATCTCTAATGACGTGATTTCCATTGATTACATAAAATCAAAGGAGAAGCTTGCGGATCCGCTTACAAAAGCTTTGCCTAGAGATCAAATGTCAAAATTGACAAACGGAATGGGACTTAAGCCTACAAAGCATGAATCTTTGTAACGGTAACCCAACCTTGTTGACTGGAGATCCCAGAATCTAGGTTCAATGGGAAAACTAAGTTATAAGGATTCAGTTAGCACTTACTCATTCCGTTAAATAAAAGTGCTGTCTGTAGAGAAATGAGGGTAAGCTGATGCTTTTAATGATGTCCTATATCTTAATAAATCAAGTGGGGTATGGCAGAATACTCTTGATAGGAATCACCTATGTAAGTGTGAAGTGGGGCCGCTTCTATGAGAATTCTGAGAGGCAAGAATTCTCTAATACACTTTCTGAAACCAGGTTGTTCATGGCCAAAATGAACACAACCATGAGAACCAAAAAGGGGTGTTAGAGGAAATGTTGTATGAGTATCATTGTCTAGGTTCACACTAAAGGCTGATAGTTCAAGACATTAGTTCACTACCCAGCCGAGTGGATCCGATGGTACATCACTAAGAAAGGTTCAAAGCCAGAAGCTACCTCTTCTGAGGCAACATATCCTTATCTGATTTCTCGATAGAGTCTGCATTCACATTTGCATTAATTTCCATTCATGTGGGGGATTGTTGGAGAAAAGTTAGTTGTGGGAGTCGGAAAATTTTGGATGACAAGTGGATTTTGTCAAACACCATACTTTGGGCTTAATTACGATTAGTATTCGTTAATCAAAAACGAAAACTAAAAATTCCTAAATTATCTATGTAACGCGTAGATGAATTTAGGTTGTTGAATCACTCGATTCTGATACCGGGTGAATGAAAAATTAATGCTCAAAGTTGGAGTAACATTGGAAGTTATTTGGCGGTTTCTTCCACTACCAATAACTACTCGGTGGTTATTGCAGTAGTGGGGCGGTTTCTTCCACTACCAATAACTACTCGGTGGTTATTGCAGTAGTGGGGCAGTTTCTTCCAATCTAACGGTACAGATCAAAACTGATTGATCTAACGGTACGCATCCAATCATCTGATAACTTCCAGTAACTTCTTCCTCTCTATAAATTCCTTTCATGTTGAAACGTTTTAGATAGAGATTTCGAAAATCAAAAGGCGTACGCAGCTTCTTCTTCTTCTACTTCTGTTTTTCATAAAACGTTTTCTTGCATTCATTGCGTTCGAGAAATCAGAGCACCTTACAGGTTCGTCGAGTTCTTTACGTTGGTGTGCCACTTCGTATGAACTGTAGCCGTTGTATCCTGGGAGACGTTTGCTGTGTTCGGTTGGGCACTTCGTACCGGAGCAAATCGTCTTAAGGACAGAGTCCTACGACTCGCCTCGGTTTTGCTTACATTTCGTCAGTTTACACAAACACACACTGTACACTCTTATGATTACAGTTACTAACAAAAACAAAAAGATAAACATGAACCAAGACAGTTGTAGGCATACATTCATAATGTTTCTTGCCGTTTTATCGTCTCTTAAATTTTATGCATGAAGGTGCACCAGACACAAAGCCAGAAGTGCCATCAAGAGCATATTCATCCGCTTCAGCCGTAGTGGCAAAACTCCAGCCTGCAGAATCCATGTTAGGTCGCGATAAACGTGCATTAGGTCCTTCGCATAACCGGATCATCGGACCAACAACATTGATCGTGGAAGGCAAGAAGAAGCCAGCTTTACTACTGAAGTCCTCGGCCTGGAAGGAATTAACATATGCATACATTGAAAGCTGAGAGAAATACAATTTTACAAGTTCCATAGGTTTAATATAAAAGTCTTGTTCAATAAAACCACACGTACATCAATCTGTTTTGGTCAAACGCCACATCAATTTTTTTTGAACATGTACGTTCCCCTGTTTTAGCACCCTTTAATAACCATACTTCGATTAGTTCGGAAAGAGTTACTTTTCAGAAGTTGCAGAACCTGGACAACCTAATCCGCACAAAAATGTGAGCACACAGGTGGTATGTATGTATATATATATATGTATGTATATGTATATCTATATATATGTATATGTATATGCATATATATGTATAATATCAATTTGGAAAAAAAGATAATATATGTATATGTATATCTATACATACATATATATACATATATATATATACATATATATATATATATGTATGTACACACACACACACACACACACACATATATATATAAGATAATATCAAATTGGAAAAAGACTTATATTTTTAGAAAAAGGGAAATCTCATATGGAGATCTCCGAAAATTCCTCCGCACGCACGCACGCACATTGATATATATATATATATATATATATATATATATATATATATATATATATATATATATATAGGTATGAATGTATGTGTGTTTATACATATATACACAACTTAAAAGGAACACGAGAAAAGCTTTCTGCATATGATCAATGGAAAGTCCAGTTGTGAGATGATTCATAACCACTCCACAGAAGATTTAATATTCATGGACAGGGATTGCTTAGCGAAAAGAAATGCATAGATAGAACCAGTTCAGGAAACATAGGAGAGAGACAGTAGGTAATATTGCTACATTACTGTAGATATCTATTATGATAAACAATTGAAAGAAGAGGAAAAATGAAAAACGAGTCCAAACGCAATGCATTAGCTGCCTGCAGCAACAAAACAAAATTTAACTCATCTTTGAACATAGCCAGATTTGGAGAACAATAGCGATGACCAATTTCTCACTGATTTCTTAATGATTATTACATCTCATGGTGGGCGTAAGTTATCGAGGCATCGCAAACTTTTTCTGTTCTTGTTTTAAATCCATGTCATTAAAAGCAATAGTCATTTTATTGCGCTTTAAACCCTTGGCTACCTTAGATCTATATCAAATGCTAAAAAAATATGTTTAAAAAAAAATAGATGAGATGGATCAATTTCATTAACTCAGATCAACATGTTTACATCAGGAAGAAATCAATATGTACAAACAATTGCCATACACTGCTATACCAACCCATGCTATCTGATTGTCTATTCTAACATGCCGCTATCAATACTCGAGCATGAGGAAGTGCATCCTGTATGAACCATTTAATTGGAGGTAGCTCCAAGATACTTCCATGCCTAAGCTTATTCCACAGGTTTTCATAACATAGCAGCAACTGGACACCATACTCTTCAAAAATATTGACCTTATTTCTATTTGAATATCGCCAAGAAATGCTTGTCCAACTTGTACAAATGTCATTAAGAAACAGTTATGTCATCTGTTTCCCCTAATTAAATGGCTAGTTTTCAGGGGAAAAGCTAACTTTTTATGAGCAATAAATGGTTATTTCACCAATTTTCATTAGATTACGAACCAGTTTGACAAAGGCGGTCTTTTTAGGATGAAAGAAGTACTTTTTTTGATTGGCTGGTGTGGCAGAATTTTTCATTCCCATTCCTGTAAAACTAATCAACCCTGTTGCAATCTTTGAGATAAAGTTTCCTTTCTTAATGACCTGCATACCTTGAACTTCCGCGTCTATGACCTCAGAAAGTAGGATGGAAATTCAACTATTTCGAACTTTAGGATTCTGTATCAGGATCCAAAAATTATTAATCTGAAATTCATATTTGGCACCATGATTTTTGTTTTAACACAAAATGATAGTGAGTACCATGAGAAAAACTCAAAGTACGCAACTATTACAGACCTTGGAGAGGAGTACGACTAGATTTTTATTTTATTTTTGTAATTAGAGTACGACTAGATTTAAATCAGTGCACAAATAAGCCTCCACCAAATTCCTAAATTCTAACTTTACTCTGGCAGAAGAACGAGGAACTTCCTCCCCTGGGGCTAAACACAAAACATAATAAAATTGAGACAATTAAACCTTTATCCCGAATTTCTTTTTGCACCTATTTTGTTTTTACAATTCTCCAGAAGGATTGGATAACAAATATTTGGGAAATCACCTCACTTTTATGCATAAAAATGAACGCAGTACCCACTATGTTTACACCAGGATCTGATCATGTTAAAAGAGATCATGATTTGATTGTATTACACCAAAAACTGCAAGTTTAAGAGTGTTCATCCAGGAATGTAGAACCAGAACAAATAAACCAGGTACGGGGCTACCTTCATCAGACCAATAATTTTGCATCTTTGCTAATTCAATTACTTTTAGTACTTTCAGCCTCCTTAAAGACCAGTTAAAACTAGTCTTACATTCTACCCAACAGACAAGTGTCGCTAAGTACAAATCACCACATCGAAACCTATGAGAAAAATAGCTAAACAGCAAAAGCTCAACTGCAGATCATATCACCCCTGACATTTGTATGTGTAGAAATATTGAAGAACATATTGGAGGCTGAATGAAGTTTTATTCAGACTTAACTTGAATGTACAAATGGAGGACCTTATATAAGGCAGAAAGACAAACATCACTAACGGCTATAAAATGTGTCTAACGGTAAGTTGGCTAACGGCTATTAATGGCCAAACTCTTCTAAGCTATTTACAATTCTAGACTTAATTGTAGATGTGCTACAGTGTACTTCTATTTGTTTAAAGTATATGTGTATATATACATGTACTTGTCAGTGTATATTTCTACAGTATGCCAAACTCTGAAGTCTTCAAGAGTATCATCAGTCAGCATGCTGTTCATTACAGTGTTATTGCTATCTGATTCTGACTAAAATCTTTCCAAGGCACTCTTCTCTAGTCAAATAGAAAACCAATATTTTGCACCGCGATACAGCCTTTCCAAATACGATAAATTGCATTGCAAAAAAGTAAATAAATTCCGAAGCACAATAATACAAGTAGAGATGCATTTGTTGCCCGCAGGGCGTAGCTCAGATGGTTCCGGAGGGGCAGACTTGCTTCCAACGGCACGGTTCGAGTCCCGCAGCTGACAGTGTGGGGGGCTTTATTCATGGTCTCCAACGGGGAGTCCTTTGGGTAGAGTCCCTTGTTGGTCTGTGGGCATTGTTCCTCCCCCTTAGCGGGCTTATGAGTACCTGATTTACATCCTCCCAGCTGCTCCGTCGGGCCGGGGTGTGGGGGGCCCTTGGGGTTGGGGATTCAACCTTTTGCTTCCAGAGATGCATTTGTTCTAGAAACTAAAATGAAAGCGACTTCCTTTACAAATTTTAGATCTTTTTTATTTTAATTCAATCAACAACACTAAAGCGTTGATTCCAAGAATTCTAGCTCCTAGTTCACAAAACTCCCACCCCCCCCACCCCCCCGTCACACTGGAACAATAGAAAGAAACAGTGACATCAAAAAATCATTTACAGCAATGATCAAACTGTCAACATGAAGCAACTACCACTTAGTGCATAGACCAAACCTCACATGTCAAGGTTGAACTTAACACCTTTTAGTATGAAAGGTCAGAAGTACTCGTCATTTGGCTAGGGCATCCTTGGTCTCAGTGCTTTTTCCCAGCCCTTCATAGCGTATTATAATTAATTTACTTTCATGTCTACTTTGTCAATTCACATAACCATTGGTTCAAATCGTCAAATATTGTGTTTCTCCAAGTGCGTTTGCACCTTGATTCTTCTATGTTTTAGGCGCAGAGTTGGCAAAAATTCTTCAACGATTCAAAGTAAACATTCAAAACAGAAGATTCTTCAATCTTCCCCATATTAAACTGTTCTCCCCTAAATCTTTCTAGTATGTCTAAGTTAATTTCAGCACCAGCTTCTTATTCCACCCCCACTCCTTTAGATCAATTGACATCTTATGTAGTGGTTCGATGCTAAGATTCTTAGCATAGCCCTGTGTTCATTTACATGTTAGGCGTGTGACCAAAGCTTTGGGCACAAAATGCTAAGCTTGAAAGGCAAGCACAGAAATTCATATTGGGTGCAGAAAGCAATACTAATCATAAGCTCACCAGAAAACGCATAGGATGGCAGCTGGAGCCCACAATTTTCTGATTAGAACTACCTGAGCTAATTAGAGGACTACCCATTACTGCTTTCACATTCAAATTCTTCAAATTTATAGTCGCACTTCCTGCCACAAATCGAGATTTCCCTAGAATAGCCTGCATTTCCCAAACTCAACCTGCATTGTACCACAAAAAATGCCAAAAAAAAAACTCAAAAATCTTCAATAAAGCCAACTCTATAGGTAGCTTACTTGATTAACGCAAAAATGCAACACAGAGAAAAACCAACTTTATAACAAAATGGCCTAATAAACAAACTCCAATACAGATATAAAACGGAGCTATACCTTATATCTTCGTGAAATGCAGATATACTGAAGAGCTTTAACTGACAAAACTAGAGAAACTTCGGAGAAACAATGAATCATCTTTTCCAAAATTTATTAACCCAGAGTAGCTACTGTAGAAAAATTACGGAAAGCTGTTTTAAGCGATTCAAAAAATTCAAAATTAAAATAAAGATTAGAAGAACTGACGATTGGATACCGCTATTTGGTTGCTCCGCCGTGAGTGCAAGCGACAGAAAAGGCAGTGCACAGCGCAGTGGTGTTTGTCGAGGTTGTCTATTTGCAAGAAAGGGCTCCTGCTAATAATTCTCCTCTTTTCCCTTTCCCCTTTCCCTTTTTGTATCTCTCTCTTTTTCTTGAGAAATATTTCCTTTCTTATCCGCAGGTAGGGCTTAATCGAACTTAACGATTCACAAACAAACTGTTCAAATTCGATTTGATTTGGTTTGAATTCGTTCGTTAATTTTACTTAAACGAGCCGAATTCAAACATATATTTGGGTTCGTTTAGTTAAACAAGCCGAACTATTTGCAAATAGTTTGGCTCGTTTAAACAGTTATAGGGTTATCGAATCGAACTCAAACCAATTTTAAGGCTCGTTTAGTAAAACATACTAAGCCAAATAGTTCGTTTAGCTAAACGAATCTGAATTTGAAAACCTAGTATTCAGCTCGGCTTGGTTCGTTAACACCCCTATGATCTAAGTTTGCCAAAGAAAAAAAAAAGAAAATTATGTAAAAAAATGTTTGAGATGGAGCCGAACCTCAAGGTTTAATTGGTATAAGTCAATCGTCCGTTTCAATTAGAGAGTATTGTTGGAATGTAAAATTATAGTAAGTAGAAAAGGGGAAAAAAATGATAAACAGGAAAAATCGACATGTTTAATGTAAATCAATGACAGAAAGAATATGTGCGACCATCCTAATTGTTAGGCCAGTCCGATCATTGACCTGTAATGTCAATCAGATCAGACGATCAACCGATCAATCATTATATACATAAAACTATTTGACAATATTTGTTGGACATATAGAAAGCTAATAAGTGGCTTGGGATAATTAAATTTTCAACTTCTGTTTTTATATATAATCACCTATGATTACCATGTATATATCTTTTTATATATGATTATCTATAGAATTCTTTTAGTTTAAAACTTGACATTTACACTCATATTATTTATGCCATTCCTAAACGCATGCATGTTCACATACAAAGCAGGTTTGTCTCATCTATCTCATTGGGCACGTGGCGGCCTAGCACCCTATGATCTACGATCTTGCCCAACCCGTCATTCCGTATTAGAATCTCTTAAAAAACGGATAGTTAAATATAGGAGAGAAAGCAGTGAAAATATTGGTGCATGTATTGCGGGCTGAACTTTAAATCTTCTTTAGACTTTCTCAAGTTCCTATAAACACGGGTTTGTCCTTTAAAATGCGTGGCAAGAGCTTGGCATGACTGCTCTTCGCTGCCATTATCTTGTTGCGCTAGTGAGATCATTCGCTCAGTTGTAGCTGTGCTCAGCTGGGCTCACTTTTTATCGCTGCCATTATCTTGTTGCGTTATTGAGATCGTTCACTTAGTTGTAGCTGTGCTCAGTAGGAATCGTTTATTATTGTTGCCGTTGTTCATATCATCTTACTGCAATATCTTCATTTCGACTATTTCATTATTGAGCCCAGCACAGCTTGCCGAGTCAGCAATATCTTCATTTCGCATATTTCATTATTGCGGCCAGCATAGTTTTGCGAGTCCGCTTTACGCTCAAATATCTTCATCTCATCTCTTTCTTGCGACACCCTGTTATGTGGGGCATTAACTTTGTCAGCGTAGACTCAGTATTATGTCTTCTTTCAATATTCTGCCCTGACGTAGGGGCACGAGGTTCAAACATTGATCATATGTCTTTTGGTTTATAAGGAGATTCACCTTGGCCGACCTCAAACAGGAGGCGCAAACTGGTGACCAGCTTTCCTTTTATGTCGTCCTTCAAACATTGATCCTCTGTCTTATGGTTCATAAGGGGATTCACCTCGGTCGACCTCAAAAAGAAGGTGCAAACTGTTGACCGGCTCTCCTTTTATGTCGTCCTTCAAACACTGATCCTCTGTCTTATGGTTCATAAGGGGATTCACCTCGGTCGACCTCAAAAAGAAGGTGCAAACTGTTGACCAGCTCTCCTTTTGTGTCATCCATCAAACATTGATCCTCTGTCTTATGGTTCATAAGGGGATTCACCTCTGCCGACTTCAAAAAAGAGACGCAAACTGGTGACCAGCTCTCATTTTGCGTCGTCCTTCAAACGTTTATCCTCTGCTTCATGGTTCATAAGGCGATTCAATTCAATAAAGGCTTTCTAATTAAGATACGCCTTCAACAGCTCGGCCTGACTGATTAAAAAGGTTTATTGCTAGTTCTTTACTTCTGATTTCATAAGGCTCGCCAACGCTCCATCAGTCCCAGTTGGAACAACTCATATTCTTAAGGATGAGATTGCTAGTATCCCAGTTAGCTGATTTAACTTATGAATGCAAGCATGCGTCTTTGTCTTTATCAAATCAACAAAGTTTGAAAATTGAACTCTTCGCGCACAAGAGATCATAGTTGACAGAAACAGAGTTGTTCATTCATGAGGTGAACCAGTCACATTGAAGTTGACAAACAAAGGCCACAAATTTCTACGTCTACACAAGATCCTCTCTAAGGTCTATACCCTCAATAAAATGCTTACACTGTGCATCAAGCTCCTCTTTGGCATTAGGATTATACACTTCAGCGATACGAGGGTCACTCTTGCCCAGTGACGGATCCACAGCGGTGGAGACGTTTATAGCCTCGGTTTGCCATATCTCCATGGCATAGCCTTGCTGAAGGGCTACTTTCTCGTCTGAAATGTGGACTTCTTGAAATTAGCAATAGCTTGTTGTTAGGACTCAAATAGCTGCTGCGGAAACAGCGCAGCTTCACTTCAGAGCTCAGCCACATTACGCTCTGCCTCAGCTCGACCCTTATCCACCTCTTCAAAGTCCACCCTGAATGCTTTGTTGTCAGCCTCAACATCTTTTAGCGTCTATTCCATCTCCCCAACCTGGCTCTGTAGAGTATCCATGGTCGAAGAAGACGCTGTCAAAGCAGTCTCCGCTGCTTCTTTATCCTTCTTTGTCTTCTCCATCTCAGCCTCCAACTCGGTGATTCGCTGAGCTCTTTCCTTAGCTACTCTGGTGAAGGTAATGCGTGTTTTCACGCATTAAACGGAGTTGAAGTAATCTTTAACCCACTATTTAGCACCAACCATTCAGACACTAACACGTCACGAATGTGGGTAAGTGAAGCAGATTAGAAATTAATGGACGGTTACTTAGAGATTACCCTTCTCTTTTGATCTCGACAAGTCTAATCTGGGCGAATTTGACAAGCCTAAGAACCAACTATTAATAAAGATAGGTATTTCTACCTTAGTAATAGTCAAGGTTGCTGGACCCTGCCACTGGCATAGGGCAGCCACCTATCCTGCTCAGCTCTACTTCTGCTCAGCCATGAAGCAAACCATTGACTCAGCAAACCTAGGCCAGCTCAGCTCGGCCAGATAGTTAGTCTTCAGATCAGTGTGGCACGTTAGCTTAGTTCACCTCAGCTCCACAAAACCCCGCGGGTCAATTCATGCATGCTACCCTCACCTCGCCCCTTTGGTTGTGCTGCTCAAAGCGAACCTCAGCTCGACCATGAATGTCAAAACAGACATCTGCCAGTGAGCCACCCTAGCCATGCATCGAGACATGTGGCTCTACGTGGCCACCATGCGGACGAGAACTGCCATCAATATAGCCAGGTGTCACCATTCCATGACTCCTCACCATGCACTGTTGGCCCTACGTGCAAGCCTCCCCAGTAGGGAAGGGAACCAAGCTAAACAGCGCAGGAAAACAGTAACCTCTTTACTAGGGGAAAACCCAAACAGGTTGCTTCCCCCTCTACTTCATATTTAACACCATGGTTATGCCCAAACTGAATTGAGCGTCGGAGGATTTTCTCTGGGACAATACCCCCGGTACCTCTAACGTCGTCCTTCTTTTCCAGGTTTCTGGGAATATCATCTCGGCATTCTGATGAGGCAGTAACGGCGTTATTCACCTCTGATTCTTTGGTGAAGATCCGACTTCGTTACATCCCTTAATTCTTATACCTGTAAAAGGTCAAATCCCTAGTTTCAGAAGCATATTTCTTGATTCTATGGGGGCATGTATGATAGGACAAGTCCAACGAAGTTATGAAAGAGTAATAGAGAAATTCTTTATTTTTTAAGACGAATCTGCCTTTTGTGACAAAAATTATATAGAAACAATAAATAGCCTATTGTTTGTTTCTATTAACAAAAATTCCTTTAGAACCTTTCACTTCTACGATGAGCTACCCCCGACCTTATTAACTCTATAAGACAAAATATTTAATATATTTGTATTTAATCAGCTCAACAATCAGTTCCACGTGTGATGTGGCGTGAGAAAATCGTACTAATTTATTTAATCAAATGGAATTTCTTTACTTGGAAAAGCCCGAGAGACGATGGCTGATATTTAAAAAAAAAAGTCAACCGCTAATTTATGAGGGTGCAAGTTAGGGAATGGAATCCCTTGCGGCGGACACACCATACATGGCCTTTGGTGAACCCATAAAAAATAAGACTCGTCGAAAATCCATGTGTCTAAGTACATAGTAATGTTGGGGAAATCGGGTATTTTTCCTACTACGATAACACAACTAATGAAATGCACCAGTTCAGAACAAATGAACTGGACAGAACACTAACTAAACTACCCGACAAATAATATTGAATACTATACTACAATAGGAAAGAAAGCAGTAAAACAACAATAAATAGAACAGAATAAAAGAGATAAAGAGAGAAATACACTCGAATGCTTTCGCAATGGAGTTCATCCAATATAGCTTGATCTCCGAGTACTTGCTGAATTGCTTGCTTCTATTGATATGTAGAAGAAGATACAAGTTTTGGGATGATTTACATAAGAAGAGGAGGGGTTTATTTATAATCCTCAGCCTCCCCCTCCAATTGTCTTACCACCGATGTGGTACAAAAATTAAGGCAAAAATCAACAAATCTCCACCTTGGCTTAATTTCAAATCCTACCAAATACAAAACTTATCAAAAAAATTCTTCGTCGTGCTTCCAAATGTTGGCCTGTGAGGTGCCAACTCAAATATGCAAGATATTAACCAAGTCTAAACAATGTTCGAACTTGGCCCTTGTAACAACCTTGGTCAACATATCTGCAGGATTCTCCGTAGTATAAATCTTCTAGAGAAGTATCTCCTCTTCTTCGAGAATTTCCCGCACAAAATGATAGCGAACATCAATATGCTTCGTCCGTGCATGAAAGACTTGATTCTTTGATAAGTGAATAGCACTCTGACTGTCAGAATACACTTCAAGTTGTTTCTGACCAACCCTCAAGTCTTTAAGCAACCCATAAAGCCAAATTGCTTCCTTCACAGCCTCTGTAATCGTCATATACTCTGCCTCTGTTGTAGACAAAGCCACCGTTGACTGTAAAGTAGACTTCCAATTAACTGGCGCTTTTGCCAAAGTGAACAAATAGCCAGTTGTAGATCGTCACTTATCCAAATCTCCTGCATAATCAGAATCACAATATCCAATTACGCCTTGACCAAGTGATTCATCTTGCTCGAATACCAATCCAACATCTACGGTATTTAAGAGGTACCGTAAAATCCATTTCACAGCTTGCCAATGACCCTTGCCTGGATCATGCATGTGTCTACTAACAATATTAACAGATTGCGAAATATCTGGTCTCGTACACACCATTGCGTACATCAAGCTTCCAACTGCATTTGCATATGGGACTTTCGCCATGTATTCTCGTTTTTCATCAGTTGTTGGAGACAAACGACTACTCAACCTCAAATGAGGAGCTAGTACTTACAGGTTTTGAATCTTCGTGCATACCAAACCGTTGTAGTACCTTCAGCAAATACTGCTTTTGTGCCAGCCAAAGTTTCCCCCCTCTCTCTGTCCATGCTTATCTCCATGCCGAGAATCTTCTTGGATTCCTCCAAATCCTTCATCTCAAACTCTTTACTCAACTGAGCCTTCAAATTGTCAATATCTGCTTGGCTCTTTGCAGCAATCAGCATATCATCAACATATAAGAGTAAGTAGATGTAGGAACCATCTTGAAGTCTGTGCAAAGACACACAATGATCGCATTTGCTCCTCTTGTACGACTGACCCTTCATGAACTTATCAAATCGTTTGTACCACTGTCTCGGAGATTGTTTCAGTCCGTATAACGATTTGGTAAATTTACACACCCAATCTTCTTTACTAGCAACCTTGTATCCTTCTGGCTGAGTCATGTAGATTTCCTCCTTCAAATCACCGTGTAGGAACGCGGTTTCACATCGA
Source organism: Eustoma russellianum (assembly GCA_036186865.1). Lineage (NCBI taxonomy): Eukaryota > Viridiplantae > Streptophyta > Magnoliopsida > Gentianales > Gentianaceae > Eustoma > Eustoma russellianum. The sequence goes on along the minus strand of AP025061.1, from coordinate 27,389,965 downwards.
GTTGAGCTAGCTCCAAATTCAACTGTGCTACCAAAGCCAACAAAATTCTAATGGAGTAATGTTTAACAACCGGAGAAAATACCTCATTATAATCAATTCCCTCCCTTTGAGCAAAGCCTTTAGCCACCAACCTTGCCTTGTAGCGAACATCTTCTTTATGAGGAAATCTTCTTTCTTTGCAAATACCCATTTGCACCCAATTGCCTTCTTATCTTCTGGTAGTTGTGTCAACTTCCACGCATTATTCTTCTTAAGAGATTGCATTTCTTCTTCCATTGCACCTGCCCAGCTTCCACTTTCTGAACTTAGAATAGCATCTGAGTAAGTGGATGGAATGTCATCAACAACTGGAAATGCATAAGCTACCATGTCAGCGAAACGAGTAGGCTTTTCTAACTGCAATTGGCGCCGATTGCTGTTGAGGTTATTGGGTAGAAACCTCTTCCTCATCTGACTCTACTTCTGCCATAGGAGAATCACTGGTGGTGCTTCGTGCTGGGATCACCATTGTTTGCTCAAACTCCACCTGCTTCGGAGTACACTCCACCTGCTTTAGAGTACTATCAGCTCCTTCTTGATTTACCTTGTTCAATATGGCACATTCATCAAATGTAACGTCTCTGCTGATAATCGTCTTCTTTGCCTCCAGACACCATAAACGGTATCCCTTCAATCCAAGATTGAAGCCCATGAAAAGAGTCTTCTTTGCCCGTGGATCCAAATTCGATTCAATCACATGATAATATGCAATAGAACCAAAAACATGCAAAGAATCATAATTAGTTGCAGGTTTTCCAAACCATACTTATAAGGGAGTTTTGCCATCTATAGTAGATGATGGCAAACGATTGACGAGATGTTGAGCGTACGTCACAGCCTCAGTCCAAAATTTTCTGTCTAACCCAGCATTAGACAGCATACAACGAACTTTCTCCACAAGTGTCTTGTTCATACGCTCTGACATGCCATTCCGCTGTGGTGTTTTCCTAACAGTGAAGTGTCGAACTATGCCACAGTCTTGACATATCTTCAAGAACGGATCACTCTTGTATTCTCCTTTATTATCTGTTCGGAGAACCTTAATCTTCCTTCCTGTCTGATTTTCAACTTGAGCTTTCCACTTAAGAAAAATGTCAAGCACATCATCTTTGTTCTTCATTGTATACACCCAAACTCTTCTTGAAAAATCATCAACAAAGGTGACAAAATAATGCCTACCTCCAATGGATGGAGTCTTGGCAGGTTCCCATACATCTGAATGCACATAATCCAAAATACCATTGGTATTATGAATCGCAGTGCTAAATTTCACTCTTCGTTGTTTTCCCATAACACAATGCTCACAAAATGCAAGTTTGCAAGCCTTCGTACCTTTCAACAATTTTTGCTTGGCAAGAATTTGCAAGGACTTTTCTCCAGTATGTCCCAACCTCATATCCCACCACTGTATTACCTTGGTAGAAGTACAGATTGCTTTTCCTCACGCCTTTCAATATCACTAGTGCTCCTGAAGTTGCTTTAAGAACTCCATCTCGCATCGTCACATCTAGGCCTTTAGATTCTAAGGCCCCAATGAGATGAGATTCTTCTTCAACTTTGGTACGTACCGCACATCTCTTAAAATTCTGGTGGATCCATTATGATTTCGTAGCTTGATTGAACCTATCTCAGTTGTTTTACATGGATTATCATTACCCATGTAAACAATCCCACCAAAAAGTTTATGGAATTCAAAGAAAAATTCCCGAATAAGACACATATGATAGGTACAACCTGAATCCAATATCCACTCATCTGGATGTAATGGCACTGACGGCGAGACAGTCAAAGAGATATCCGATTCCGCGTCACTTTTGCATTCCGCAACATTTGCATCTTGCGGAGTCTTCCCTTTCTTCTTCAGCTTTGGACAGTCTTTCTTCCAGTGTCCTTTCTCATGAAAAAAAGCACACTCGTCTTTGGCAACGGCTCGGCTTTTGGACTTAGACCTTTCTCTTCTCCCTTTTGTTTGGCTTTGCTGACGACCTCTTGCCGCCAATGCTTCTTCTGATGTCGTTGATTTGTTTTTCATCTTATCATGCTTTCTCAATTTATGACTATACAAAGCTTAACAAACAGCATCTAACGACACATTCTCTTTCCCATGAAGTAATGTAGTTTCCAAATGTTCAAATTCATCGGGAAGAGACGATAACAACATCAAAGCCAGATCTTCATCCTCAAATTTTACATCTAAACAGCAGGTCTGCTGCTAATTGATTAAACATAGTGATGTGCTCATTCATAGTAGTACCTGGTCGGTAATCAAATCAGAACAGTCTTTTCTTCATGAGGAGCTTGTTCTAACCATTCTTTTTCAGAAACTTGTCCTCCAATGCCTTCCACAGTTTGTGTGCAGAAGTTTCACTCTTGAAGGCATACTTCTGCTCTTTAGATAGGCAGGATCGAATAGTTCCGCATGCCAACCAATTGATGATACTCCAGTCTTTATCCTCTATCTCTTCTGGTTTCTTTCCTTCAATAGCAATATCAAGACCCTGTTGGAAAAGAGAGTCCAAGACCTCTCCTTGCCACATGCCGAAATAGCCAGTACCATCAAATATTTCCACCGCCAATTTCAAACTAGACATCGGGAACCTCGACCATGACGACGAGGAGCCTAATATCTGTAGAGAAAAAGGGGTTTGAGTGATTACAAAATACATGATTTGAATAACGTGTTACAAAGAAATACATGACATATTTTATGACATGACACGTTTCTGCATAAAACCTGCATTATATAGTTCATATATAATGTTGTCGTACTAACGAGCCATGAAGCTTTAAAGCTTACATCAAATGGCAAGCATTTGTTGTGTTTGAACTATTTTCAGGTGTCATCATTAATGAACTAAACTAGTTCATTAAGTGAAGTACTTAGTTAAATAAACTAAGTAGTTCATTAAAGGAAGCTATATTTGGAAAAGGCACAAAGGCAACAAATTGAAGAATGGAAAGTCCTCTTCTCCTTCATATCACACGTTTTTAACATATATATATATATATTCAGATTTTTTTAGAAGGCACATACGCATATATTCCAATGTACTACTGACACGTTATATATCTTACGTACGTACGTTAACGTCACACCACTATATTTAACTCATATTTATGAGTATATTCAGGTCTTATATCATATGACATAAGTCATGGTGATGACAAATTCATTACGACACGTTAAAAGGTTTTAAACCAAAAATTATCGTATCGGGTGAATACCGAAACTTCGCCAATGTGTCACGTACTTGCCATATATAGATGGCCAGCCCCTACACTTCAAAAATGGCCATAAATTTCGTGGCTTACATGGTATGTACAGCCATAAAATCATTCCATATTGGCACACACAAATCACCCACAATTAAGGCCAAATTGTGGAGATTCCAAATTCAATTTTGTCACATGTTGGGCGCCACTTTAGATCAGCCTAAGTGCTGTATATTAAAGTTTAATTTATGTATATTATGTGTAACATAATATATATAACATGTGCAAAAAGTTGGAATTTAATTAGAGAAAAATCGGGTAATCGATAAACGTCGAAAATTCGGTTTTCTACGAACACGACACATGGAATATTTTTGGCATGGCATATAACATGTATCTAGACACTTTTTATATACTTCATACATTTTAAAGTGTTCTAGAAAAATCAATTAAGGGCTGATTGGAATATACCATATGTGTATAATTATATGTGCACTATTTTACAAAGTTTGCAAAAATAAAATTCAGCACATGTATATTCATCATACGCGCCTAGCTCAGCCATGTTGGAGCATATATGGAGCTTTGTTGGTATCTTTATTGGCCAAGAATGAAGCATACAATGTTGGTGACATAAAGAAAGGAGCTATACAAGGTAACATTTCAAACTTTGTCACATTTGTGACACATGCTGAAAATTCAGCATGTGTAGTCTTAGGCTGGCCGAAGTTTACACTTAAATGATGACATATTTACTATCTTGAATCATGTGGATTAATTGAAAGATGTTATGGCAATGTTTTGAATATATTATGGAATTAATATGGTGATATCTTTGAATATCACACATGCTGAAAATTTCAGCATGTGTGGGAATGCATGTGGCCGAATTCTTGGCCTTATTAGTGACTAATTTTTATTCCAAATTGAGTGGAAATGTTATGTACTAAATGATGATTGATTTCTTCTTTATTTTCAAGGAATAAATCAAATACAAACTTGGCAATAATTTGAATAAAATGTGAATGTTACACATGCTGAAATTTCAGCAAGTAAAGAGACATAATGGCCGATTTTTGCATGGAAATTGTGATTAGTTGTCTTGCTAATTATGTGGGATGATTATGTGAATTATGGCAACCTTTTTATGGCTAATTGGTACATTCTTTTTAAGGTTTATTTTCAGATTTATCTAGTCATCAAATGATGACAACTTCCATCCAATCAATGAGTGCCAAGTAAGCAAGAGCTTAATGATCATCCAATGAGGAGTTGCCAAGTAAGCAAGGAAATGTCACAATGATGCAATATACTCTTCCAAGGACTTAGAAGATAATTTTCAAGAAGAAGAGAAGACAAAAGGGGGCGCCACATCTTGATAAAAATAGAGAAGAAGAGCAAATCAAAAAGAGACAAGCCTCACAAGTTCAAAAGTGCAAAAAGAGTCTTCTATCTCTTCTTCTACATTTTCTTTCTTTCTTATCTCTTAAAGCCTATTGTATTCATATTCATACACCTTGAATAGGCTTCTTACATACCACCCTATACTCTTTATAATTGTAAAAGATTGATCAAGGTGTGATCAATCTTGCACTTGCAAGGTGGTGGTGTTCGTGATCATTGTATTCATATACAAGGTTTGTAAAGGGTTGGAGTTGGTGTGTAACTCCATCAACCCTGTGGTAAGGTGTTATTTGTGTTTTGTGATTAGTGCTAACCGAGGAAGGTGTCCTCAAAGACTGGAGTAGGTTGTTTTAACCGAACCAGTATAAAATTCATGGTGTTATTTACTTTCAGCACTTACTTTCAGTTTCAGCACTGTGTATCGTTTTTCATCACATTATTAAAAATAGTAAACGAATTTTAAAAATCACAAAAATTTCCAGAATCATAGCCACACGTCTTATGGTTATTTTGACGCAAGTTTCAACCCTTTTGGATAAGTATAAGTCATCCAAACATCCAAAGTTCTGAGACTAGTGCAGTCTGATTTTCAGGCTTGCAAAGGTTGAGACTTTGAACGTATTTGACTAACTTCATAAAAGAATTTTTCAAAACTATTTCAACCCAATTAAATACAACTAATAAGGGGTCAGTCATTAAATTTTCAGAGCATTTGGAGTTACAGTTAAATAGGAATTAATTTTTCAAATCAGACTACCGTTTCTGGCAGATTTGCGCAATCTGACCACCAACGATTTTTCAAGGGGTTAGAGGTTGAATTTTAATCTAACATTTTTTGGAGATACTCAGAATATCTGAGACTAAGTTCTCTCCAAATTTCAGAATTTTTAAAGACCTGCAACCTATTTTTCAAAACGTTTCAAAACTGGTCCTGAAAACAGAAACTGTTTTCAGAAGTTGGGTTTTTGGTTTAAAACAATTTTAAAACCCACATTTTCCGCACCCACTATTCAACCCCCCTTCTAATGGTGCCTTGCAGATCCTACAATATCCCCGACGGAATATTTGAGATAACATCCTTTGCTTCTTGATCTCTCGTTGCTATTACAGACTCAATATATAGTATTCAATATTACAACAAATTTCAGACAGCTCAAGGGCGAACCTTCGGCTCTAATACCACTTGTTGGAAAAATCGGGTTCCCACTACGACAACACAACTAGTGAAATGCACCAGTTTAGAACAAATGAACTGGACATAACACTAACTAAACTACCCGACAAATAATATTGAATATTATACTACAATAGGAAAGAAAGCAGTAAAACAACAATAAATAGAACAGAATAAAAGAGATAAAGAGAGAAACACATCCTAATGCTTTCGCACTGGAGTTCAGCCAATATAACTTGATCTCCGAGCACTTGCTGAATTATTTGCTTCTATTGATATGTAGAAGAAGTTACAAGTTTTGGGATGATTTACATAAGAAGAGGAGGGGTTTATTTATAATCCTCAACCTCCCCCTCCAATTGTCTTACCACCGATGTGGTACAAAAATTAAGGCAAAAATCAATATGTACATGGTTGTACATGATACATAGTAAATGGTACTAAACTCGTAAGTTCGTAGGTTTATGACAGGAAATCTCAACCGGACCCTTATCAGTCTGTCTCACAGCGCGATAAGGATGAAATTCAGGTATCCAAGGTCTGCTATGACAGAGTTTGGACTGCTTAGACAGGCACACAAGGAGCTCACTGCAAGCAGTGAAACTCCAATATCATGCGTTTACCTAGAAAGAGAGTTGAAAATCTTGTTTAGAACAAGAATCAAACTCTCGACACTTTCTCCAATCTCTATTACTAGAACCATTGGACCATGTCTTAGCTTTCGATAGAAAGTAAAAAAGGCAAGCATCGAAGTTCATCTCAAAACTTCCATTGGCATAAGAATAAAGGAGCTCTCTGATTCATAGCCAAACAAAACTGTATATTTGTTTCATCTAAGTCAAATACAATAACAACTATATCCTGTATATCCCAACGACAGCAAAAATTATTGCTTCTAGTGAGACCTCCGCCTCTATATGTACCAACATAGATAACCTAATAATAAAAATATGGTATACTAGTATAATAGTGAAGTAATTTGATAAACACATATAGAAAGCCTATGACACTACAAGGCATGAAGAGTTTTCATAAAGTCAAATGAATCTATGAATAACAAACCCGTATAATTTATCCTCACCTTTAGTCTTATACATTTATTAATCTTTTGTAGATGCCATTTTGGCGTTTATTCATAAATTGTTTATACTAAAGTTTGTTGTTCATCCTCATGCACATAACTACGCGAAATAATCAAATACCAAACCAATTTGTTTGTATGGCTTTGTTTGTTTAAGTTAAATCGTTCTTTTAAAACATTTTAAAAGTTAAAAATAGACTGGAAACCATGTATAACATATAGTTTTTTACATGTAAATTTTTTTAGATACTACAGTGTAGATGTGGGTGTCTACCATTGAAGAATTAGGTAAAGAAGAGAGCTTTTAATCTTTAGTTTTCCATGTAAAATTTTGATGATGGGTTGATTAGCATTATCTTGTGTTTCCAGATGTTTTTAACACATGAGTATAGTTGCATATATCCGACCCTTTATATTCTGTCATAAACGGAAACTTAAAAAACAAAAGAGTAATAATGTTGTCCCCGTCGTCCTATATTCACAATAACTTTTGAGATATGTCAAAGACTCGTCAACTTTCTATTCTAGATTTGAAAAATTATGTGGTTTCTCAAAACTATCCTTACAATATCAAAAAGACACATCGCATTAAACCGTACCAACATATAACAAAGGATAACAATTACTGCCTATTCAACTGTAAATGACCAGAAAATGTATTAAATAAATTGAATCTTTAACCCCAAACATCTTTGTTGTCTCGTCCGTAGACCTTTGAGGAAGATATAAATACATTAAATAATAATTACTACGATGAAGAATTTTAAAAAAAAACTGTCAATTTAGACCGGATAGATTATTATAGGGATAATTTACATTACATGTGTTTAGACGTAATTATTCTCAGATTTCTCTAGTTTAAAATTCAATATTTATACCTTCTGTGTTTTTGGACTAAAATAGAGATGACAGTTTCCAATTAAAGTTAGAGAAAAATACTCTTTTAATCCAAAACTACATTATGATTTAATCATATGTCCAGCCAAAAAAGATTAAAATATGATAATTTTTATTAATTTTGACGGAAAACTCTTTTTTCTGGTTTAATCTAAAAACACATGAGATATAAAAATTCAAATATAAACTAAAAAGGTATAAAGACAATTATGCCTAAACATAAAGAGGTAAAAGTAATTATCACATTATCAAACACGAGAAAAACTAGCTAATTATAAGCAATATGTGAGGTACTGAGCTTATTATTTCTTTACAGTCTTTTTTAGCTTACTAAAAGTTTAGACCAAGAGGAGGCTTCCTCAATCCAAGGATGTCACCAGCCTCATCGAAGACTTACAATATAATACTTATGTTATATCATAAACGTAAATTTCTAGATAGAAATGTCATAATACAGGAAAAAAAACTTTTGCAACAATACATAATACATACATACATATATATATATATACACACATATATATCTATACATATATACATATATATATACATACATACATACATACATACATACATACATATATACACACACATATATATGATGAAGTTGGATCTTCTCATCAATATACATACATATATATGTATGTATACATATATATATATGTATGTATGGGTGTGTGTATAAAAGTGCATTCGCCGCTTCCCTTGACCATTTAATTAACCGCCCAAGTGTATGTAAATTCCACCCCTTCAACCATTCTTTGAGCCAATTCGTTATCCCAAAGTCAATAGCAAATAATACACCAATTTCTTCACACAACACATTGCCCTTGGGATGCCATTGACTTTTAATCTAGGCCCTTAACCTTTTATTACTGAATGTATGAACCCCTCTCGTCCCACCTATAAAAAGAACCAAAAGGACAGCCTACAACTTCAATCAAATCTATCCCTCCTTTGCTTTGTTTTTTATCACTTGATTTCTCCTCATCAAATTTTGGCTTCTAGTCTAGATTTTAAAACTTGAAGGAGTACAAAGGTAGCTGTGATATGTCAGAAATGGCTACCACTGGATTTTCACTTGTCTCCATCCTTCTGCTTAGTTTGGCAACATCTTGCTGTGGTGTCACCTTCTCTTCCCTTCCAAGAAGTCTGATTGTCACTGCTTCTCCTTCAGAAGGCCAAGGTAAGTAAATCCCACCATACACTTCCTTGTTTTCCCTTTTGTTTTTTTCTACAACTTAATAAAAGTTAGACTCTTTGTAACTTTGTCCCAGACCCTAACGATAGCTTTTGCTATTGTTGGCATATACTAAATATGATATTGTTGATATAAGTATGTCAACTCAATAGATAAGTTTCCTCAGCTTAACCGTCTTTCTTGCACACGAAACAGAGAAAATTGCAGTTTTGCCTGCGTCGGAGTGATCAACATGTACCCTTTTTGAGGGATTCCTCTTTCTTGCTGCGGGTGGATTAATTGGTTCTGTTAGCTTAATAAAAGATACATGGCGTTCGTGCATTATACTCCTGTGTTTGCGTAGGGTTTGGAGAGGGGTCGGATCGCTTGATATACGCAACCTTATCCTACGGTTTGTGTAAGAGGCTGTTTCCGAGCTCAAACCTGTGATCTCAAAGTCACAAAATATCAACCTTACCAGTTGCTCCAAAACTCACTTAGAAGCTGTTCTCATATCAGATATGAGATAGTGAAAAATATCAAATAATGAAAAATAATCCATCACATATGTATCTTTGTATCCCTTAATAAAAGCATAGATATCTGATGGATTATTTTTCACTGTTCAATGGTTTCTGTGACGGCACAAATCTCCTGTCTTATGTGTCGTATTATTTTTTTAGCTTACTCAAATTTTCATCAAATCTATACATATGACATAATCCCACCAGATAAGCAGGTTACAGGATGGTGTGACACATTGGATAGGATGTCTTATATGTGATCTTTTGACTTTGTTTTGTAAATTGATAAGTCTAAGAATGAGAAATCAGATATGCAATTTTTTTTTTACAATCATGAAATGGGGTTTGACTTTTCAGTTGTGAAAGCTGGAGAAGACCAAATCACAGTAACATGGGCATACAACACCACCTTTCCAGCAGGGACAGACTCAGCCTACAAAACCATCAAGGTTCTATTCTGCTATGCACCAATTAGCCAAAAGGACAGAGGTTGGAGAAAAACAGTGGACAATCTTAAAAAGGACAAGACTTGTCAGTTCAAGATTGTGGAGAAGCCTTATAGTCCTTCTAACAACACATTCACAGGGATAATAAAGAAGAATGTCCCAAGTGCTACATATTTTGTCAGGGCTTATGCATATAGCTCTGATGATGTAGAAACTGCCTTTGGACAAACCACAGATGCCCTCAAGAACACCAATTTGTTCCAGATTCAGGCGATTTCGGGTCGCCATCTGTCTCTTGATATTGCCTCCATCAGCTTCTCTGCTTTCTCTGTTGTGTCTTTGTTTGGTTTCTTTTACTTGGAGAAGAGGAAGGCCAAAGCTGCCCAACAGAAGTGAGTTTGGGACTAGGAAGTATCTCACTTTTGGGGAAATCATGGGCTGATGAATAATGATATGATATTCGTAACTTTTTTATTTTCTTTTTTATGTTTTATGTAGTTCAAGTTTGCACTAGACTAGTCTCGATTTCCATGTGAAATTTGTAATATGTGCGTGTATTTTCGTGAATTTTATAACGTTCCATGCATCATATGTATAGTAATACTCATTAGCTATGGAGTCAATAACACACTCTTTCTTGACTTTGGAATATGATGGAATAAAGCAAAATGACTAACTAAATTGGTTGTACTTCTTATATTGTGAGGTAGCTGTTGATCGACACAGCTAGACGCAATTTTTGTTATGGGTCATCAGAAAACAACCTCTGCGTATTTCTAACACATGTGTATAGTTGTGTACATTCAAACTCCTCATACCCCACCATTGGCAGAAGGCTTTAAGGCAATAGAGTAATGTTGTTGTTGTTGTAATACTCATTATCTAACGAGATACGAATAAATCATACGTAAGCATCCTGTTATTAGCACAAGTGCATCACGAATGTGACATTCAGGGGCGGAGGGAAGGGGGGCCTGGGGCACGTGTCGACGAAAAAATTATATAGATAGATAGGTGTAGTTGTATTTTTGGCCATTCAGTTTAAAGTGTGCCCCTCCTAAACAGAACACTAACACTCTGTTACGTGGTCACATAGTGTTTAGAGTTCATTAATTCTCTACTAAGTGATTAAAATGTGTCTAAAACTTACCAAAATACGAGGATGGCAAGAAATCAGATATCTAAAATACTGTGCCGGGTTTGATTGATAAGATGGACTCTTTTGAGTTTGTATTTGTTGGAAAGTTTATGTTGAAAAGTTTAGGAATGACAAGTACACTTTCTAAGATTCTACAAAGTGAAAGATCAAAACATAGGGTGTGCTCTTAATATGATCAACGAGGTAAAAAAGAGATTACAAGAATATAGAGAGGTTGGTTGGGATAATTTGTTGAAAGAAGTCCTTGAATTTTGTGAAATACATGAAATTGATGTGCCTAATATGGAGGATATTAAGAAAAGCGTAAAGGTGGTGAACCGATGACATACTTTCATCATTTTCGTGCAGAAATCTTCATAAAGATACTTCATTTATCTTTATTGTGTTGATACATATGACATTGATGATTAATTTGTCTATATCGCAATTAATTTTTATTCATATAAATTCTTAGGTGATTGAAATTATTGCTAGGGAAATGGATGAACACTTCACAGAGGCAAACACGAATTTACTTAGATGTGTAATGTGTCTTGATCCTTCAAATTCTTTTGCGAACTTCAATCATGGTCAATTGTTGCATCTTGCTAGTTATATCCAGATGACTTCACTTCTATGGAACGAATGGAGCTTGACCATCAACTAGACAATTACAATGGAGCTTGACCATCAACTTGACAATTACATTGTCAATATGAAGTCAAATGAAGTATTCTCTAATATAAATAATCTTAGAGATCTTGCAAATAAGATGGTGGAGAAAAATTATCACAATTACTTTCCTTTAGTATATCGACTTATCGAGTTAGAATTGATCTTACCCGTTGGAATGGCTAGTGTTGAAAGAACTTTTTCTGCAATGAATATCATCAAGACTGATCTACGCAATCGGTTGGTGGATGACGTACTATCGAATTGTTTATTGTGTTACTTTGAGCATGAAATTGTTAACACCATTGTAGATGAAGATATTATGCAACGATTTCAATCAATGTCATATCGAAGAATCTTTTTGCGTCCCTCGGCGACTCTTTCTCGTCCTACAATAGGCAAATAAAGGTATGTATTGATGTATATTACTATATTCATTTAATAATTATGATGTGCATATTGTTTGTTATGTATTTTTTTGTACATGGGTTGGTAGATATGTTTTCTTTTACGTATTTTATGTTATAATACAAAAATATGTCTAGAAGATTTTGTCGGTTTTCCCGGTCCGAATCGGTGACCGGTGGTATTCCTATGCCGAAGCCTATCAGTGCCCCTCCAAGAAAGGACTTCTGGCTCCGCCACGGGTAACATTCTTCCTGAGTTGTCTATATCTTTTTGATAAAAAGAATAACTAATAAGATAAGTAGTAGATGCAATTAAAATACAATGAAACTATTGGTATCTTTTAGATGTGTCTTTTATAAACTTATATGAACTGTTATGATGGCGTTGATCACAAGAATCTTGGTTGGTTGTGTAGCATAAATACTTGGTGGATCGATTCAGTATGCTTGCGGTTGCAGACACATAATGTGTGAATGATGCAAATTGCACCTTACAACAACAACATTACCCTATTATCTTAGAGTCTTCCGTCCTTCCGTTCATAAGAAGTATGAGGGGTCGGATGTATTCAAGTGGACCTGTAATAGAATTGACAAAGTAATTCAGCTCGTTTGTTCTTTTGTTTACTTTTTTTTTTTTTTGCCAATGCAAGTATTGTATTCCTCAATTTTCGGAAAATATTTACAAACAGAATAACCGAAAAGCGTCAAAAAAAATTAAAGGGAAAAACACATACATACTTTCAAATTGACGGGAAAACCAAAAGCAAAGTATTATAAAAATTGGTGGAAGATAGTCGCAGTTCAAAAACGACGCAAAATTTACATGCTTTTATTATCTTTTTCAATGCTGCTTTAAAAACAGGTGTCCAATGTCAAGGGAGATGGCTGAATCAAGGAAGGATTGCTGGTCATGTTAAATAAGTGTCTTTTTTAAGATATAGAGATAACGCATTTTTTATGTTTTATACAAAATACAAAATACAAAATGCCTGTGTTTTTTCGGTTTTCTTCTTTTTTCTACCAAACGAATCAACCATATTGTTCACACTATTATCCAGTAAATTCTATCAGTTATATTGTGAAGAACCGCATTTAGATAATAGAGTTACGGTAACCATAAATACGGTTGTCAAATATATGGAAATTTCTTCTCTTCTTTGAGAGTATAAAGATATGAAGTTACCGTACTTATGGTGAATGGTAAGCGTAATTACGGTTACAACTGATTAATGAGGAGCCCGGTTAGAGGTATATTGTGATATATACTGTTATAACCGGGTATAAAATCAAAAAAAAAAAAAAGAGAAAAAGGAAGAAACGTTTGAGATAATAACAAAATATTTAAAATTCCTAAATTTTATCTTTTCCTTAATCCTCACCCTTATCTCTCCCTCAAATCTCTCCCTCTCTCTTTTAATCCTCATTAACCCTAATCCCTCTCCCCTTTTTATCTCATATTCGACAGCCTCCTCTCCCTCTCTCCATCAACAATTTCGGCCACAACAAGAAGCGAAAAGAAGGATCCTTGATCCAAGATTCAAGAGAAGGAGGATCAAGCGCTCTCAAAATCACCTCACCTTTCTATTATCACTTCTCGCTAGGAATCGAGGTAGGTGCATATTCATTATTTCCTCAAAACGGTATGAAGGCTTGCATAGGCAAAAGGGTATTTTTTATGTGTTGTGGATGTCGTTAGTTTTGATTTTATTTGGATCATGTGCAACGTGGTTATTTTCCGTTATATGTTTCTTGATTCAACGTGATCTTGTTGTTGTATGGTTCGTTGTTACTTGGGGTTGTAAGGTCTTGATGCGAGTATGGATATGTGGGATGGGGGAAAGGTTGTTTGGGATTGGATGGAGGGATTGCAGAAATTTCAGAATGGGAGTTCTGAAATTCGGGGACATCGATCGATCGACGTCCAGAGGGTGAGAGATCGATGTGCCTCAGATGGACATCGATCGATCGACGTCCAGGGCTGAGGGTTCGATGTGCCTCAGAACCACGTCGATCGATCGACGTCCAGGGCTGAGGGTTCGATGTGCCTCAGAACCACGTCGATCGATCGACGTCCCATGGCTGAGGGTTCGACGTGTCTCAGAACCACGTCGATCGATCGACGTCAGAGGATGACGTCCCACTGTTATTTTTCCTTTCTCTTGCATTCATGGCACGTGCATTGCATGAGGTACCCATTGTCTGAGGGTGTGCGTGTTCGGAGGATACGTAGTGCCTATAGGGCGTGGGGGCCGTGATGATACACAGCGTCGGTCGGGCGTGGGTGTCATGTGATACGCAGCGTCTATAGGGCGTGGGTGTCGTACGGATACGCAGCGTCTATAGGGCGTGGGTGTTATGAGATACGCAGCGTCTATAGGGCGTGGGTGCCGTACGATACACAGCGTCTATAGGGCGTGGGTGTCCAGAACGGCAAGTGGTGGCTAGAGACCATGACGCTGGAACTAGGTCCCGGGAGCATGCATTGCATATAGGCCTAGGAGCATATTGCCTGACATGTTTCTAGTTGCGTGTGACACGTTATGTGAGCATGCATCACGTACTTGCGCATGCATATTGTGTGGATTGTTTATTTCCGTATAAGCCATGTCATGTAGTTTATGTTGAGTACGTGGAGTGTCTTACCTTCCGGTTGTATGCTATCTGTTCTATGTGGTTACGTGGAGATATCGTTTTGGGTATGTAAGTTTTGTATTGGTTTGAGAGGCACCTACTGGGTGATTACCATCACTCACACCTACTATTCCATATGTAGCCGAGACAGAGTATGACTATATCTTCGTTGAGGATGAGTCCGATACCGTGGAGTGAGCCGAGTGACTCGTAGATACGGCTGCGGCAAGGATGGAGACAAGCTTTTTGTGATGCTTTGGGGGGTGACACAGACATTTTATTTTGATATTCAGTATTACTTATGAAAACAATTTCATGCTTTTGAATTTAGACATTTGACCTTGACTTGTAAGCCTGGTCAGCCTAGCTTTACTGTCGTTGTTTCCTTAAAGTTCATTAATTTCAATCAGTGTTGCGACTTATCGTTTCCGCAGGAAGAAAAGGAAAACTTTTCTATGTCAGCACTGACGTGTAGCAGGTTGATGTGACGCCTTGTATTCTCCTGAGTGAGATACGGCGGGTGCACCGTTACCGAGGATGGAGCTCGGGAGCGGGGCGCTACAGGTGGTATCAGAGCGAGGTTGTAGATACGCCTCGGGAACGTATAGTTTAGTCAATTAACCCTAGGATAAGTGACGATCTGTTTTCAAATGATTTTTTTTTAAAATTGGAATAAAATGAAGTAGACATAAGCTGTGACTGGGTTTTGGTTGGTGAGTGCCGTTAGTATGTAGACGGGATAGGTTATCTTTTCCTTTGGCCTCCATTCCTGTATCTCTCTTACAATACTCTTAAGTCAATTTTGGCTAACGTGTTTTGAATTGTCCACAGACAATGCCTCCGCGACGTGAGCCATCAGGAAATAGTGGAAATGACGGAGATGAACGTCAGGGGCAAGGGGCGATTCCCCAAAACCTTACAGACACACTGGCCAATCTGACGGCCTTAATAGCCCATCAGCAAACACAGATGGCCCAGCAATATACTCAGATGACAGAGCAACAGGCACAGATTGCCCAAATACTTCAGCACACTCAGCAACAGCAGCAACAACAACCGCCACCACCACCGCCCGCACCACAGCAGGGTTTGAGGTTCTATTACAGGGAGATGCAGAACTCCCGAATACCGATGTTCCGGGGTACCACTCGGCCTGAGGAAGCCGAGATTTGGCTCAAAAACATAACCGAACAGATAAGACTGATACAAGTACCCGCGGATCTGAAAGTAGAGGTGACTACCCCGTTCTTGGAAGGGGAAGCTGAGAGGTGGTGGAACGGAGTGAAACGCAAATTGACTCCACCAGTGACTTGGGAGCAATTTGTTGAGGAGTATAAGAAGCACTATGTTCTGGGTAGTGCTATTCAGAGAAGGATGGCGGAGTTCCAGCTGCTGACTCAAGGGTCCATGACGGTGGATCAATACTCTGAGAAATTTCATGAACTGGGCCAATATATGTCATGCATCATGGACAACGAAGAGGCCAAAATGCTGAAGTTCCACACAGGTTTGAGCTTTCGCATTCAACAGGCGATTGTTTGCGCAGAGACTACCACATTTGAGGGATTGCTGGAGGTATGTCGACGTGTAGAGAGGAATTTGGAAAGGGCAGCTGCTCTAGAGAGACTAAAAAGGCCCCGTGAGGAGTTGCAGACGGGTAGATCAGGGAGATGGTTGAAAGTACCTCGCCGCCCACAGTCCGGGCAACCATTCCGGCCAGAACGACAGCAAAGTGCAGTGATTCAGACCCCGATGATTGAGGGTCCAGCACCGACTGATGCGCAACCAGTAAGGGCTGCGGCACCTATCCCACGGTGTACCCTGTGCGGACGTTTTCATCCGGGACCATGTCGGAAGGATCAGAGAGTGTGCTATAACTGCGGGAAGCAAGGACATATTGCTAAGGAATGCTCAGCGCCGGCACAGGTGAACTCGCAGACACAGGCTCAACAAGGAGGACGAGGCCGGACCAATGCTCGAGTACACGCGATGACAGATGCAGAAGTCGAGGAGTCAGGCGACGTGGTGACGGGTACATTTATTTAAGTACTTAAATTTGAAGTTGGATTAAATTCTAGTTGCTATTGATGTATGTTGTGTGCTAAACCTGAATGTGGTAGGTGTGATTTTAATTAACAAAGTGCCAGCAAATGTTCTATTCGATAGTGGAGCAAGTCACTCGTTTATGGCAAAGAGATTTGCCAAGAATCTGGACATTCTTCCCGAATGGATTGAGACTCCATACCGTATACAGGCCGCGGGTGGCCAAGTACTCGTATCTCATCAACGTTGCAATGGATGTGAATTGGAGATTAACGGTCTACAGTTCTCTGTGACCTTGATACCGATTCAAATGTACGACTTCGACGTCATCTTAGGTATGGACTTCTTAGCAAGGTATCATGCAAACATTGATTGCCGACGACTCCAAGTCAGCATGAAGCAACCTGAACTGGGCGAAACTGTTTTTCAAGGGAACCCTAAATTTAAGAAGGCACCCCAAAAGTTTTATTTGACTGCGGCTCAGGCCTTTCGAGCACTGAAGAAAGGAAGAGAAGGATTTTTGATTTACGCAATGGGTGCTGAACAGGAAGTTCCGCAAATCGACCAAATCCCTGTGGTAAGTGAATTTACAGACGTTTTTCCCGAGGAGTTACCAGGACTGCCACCGGAAAGAGAGGTAGAGTTCGAGATCAATCTCATACCCGGTGCAGAACCCATATCCAGGGCACCATACCGTATGGCTCCAGCAGAACTCAAGGAGTTAAAGGAGCAATTACAAGAACTGCTGGACCGTAAGTTTATCCGACCTAGTGTATCACTCTGGGGTGCTCCAGTTCTGTTTGTAAAGAAGAAGGATGGGAGCATGAGATTATGTATAGACTACCGGGAGCTCAACAAGATCACTATCAAAAACAAGTATCCACTACCTCGAATTGAGGATCTCTTTGATCAGCTACGGGGAGCTAGAGTGTTTTCCAAAATCGATTTGCGATCCGGTTATCACCAGTTGAGGATCAAATCTGGGGATACAGCCAAGACCGCTTTCCGAACACGCTATGGCCATTACGAATTCCTGGTTATGCCTTTTGGATTAACCAACGCCCCGGCTGCCTTTATGGACCTAATGAACACAGTATTTCGGAAACAACTGGACAAGTTCGTAGTAGTGTTCATTGACGATATTCTGATATACTCCCCCGACGAAGAGACTCACGCTGAACACTTGAGGGAGGCTTTAGAGACACTTCGGAGAAGCAAATTATATGCCAAGTTCAGCAAATGTGAGTTCTGGCTGAAGAGTGTAGCCTTTTTGGGTCATGTGGTTTCTGAAGAAGGAATTTCTGTAGATCCAAAGAAGGTAGAGGCGATCACTGAGTGGCCTCGACCCACTAATGTGACTGAGGTAAGAAGTTTTCTCGGTCTGGCCGGATACTACAGGAAGTTTGTAGAAGGCTTCTCATCTATTGCAGTGCCTCTGAGCCGGTTGACGCAGAAGAAGTCGAAATTTGAATGGACCACCGAATGCGAGCAGAGTTTCGCTGAACTAAAAAGGAGACTGACCACAGCCCCTATTCTTGCTCAGCCCTCCGCATCCGAAGGGTTTGTCATTTACAGTGACGCTTCTAAGAACGGGCTAGGTAAATGTATATGATTTCAACTGATTTTGTGTACGATTAAAGATGTGGTCTAATCCCTATATTTCAGGATGCGTGTTGATGCAAAACGACAAGGTCATTGCTTATGCTTCACGACAGCTAAAGCCCTATGAGCAGAATTATCCGACTCATGATCTGGAACTTGCAGCGGTGGTGTTCGCCCTGAAAATCTGGCGTCACTATCTATATGGAGTGAAGTGCAAAGTGTTCACTGATCACAAAAGCCTTAAGTATCTGTTCACACAAAAGGAGCTGAACATGCGCCAAAGGAGATGGTTAGAGCTGTTGAAAGATTACGACTTGACCATCAGCTATCATCCAGGGAAGGCCAATCGAGTGGCTGATGCCTTAAGTAGGAAGTCGAGCCATGCACGGCAGGCTACTCTAGAAAAAGAGATGGCGGAGTTTGATTTGGATCTTGTAGATTCTACTGCCGATATCTTGGCGACGCTAATTATCACCCCAACCTTGGTAGACCAAATTAAGGAAGCACAGAAGAATGATGCCACAATTAAAGAGACGCGAGAAAGAATGTTAACCAGCCAAGTGGACGGATTTCAGATTCATGATGACGGCAGTATGTGGTACCAAGGAAGATTGTGCGTACCTGATATTGAGGACCTTAGGAAGGAGTTGTTGAAGGAGGCCCATAATTCGAGACTGTCTATTCACCCTGGTGCTACGAAGATGTACAATGATCTCAAGAGACACTATTGGTGGAATGACATGAAAAGGCATATTGCTGAGTTTGTGGAAAGATGTCTTGTTTGCCAGCAAGTTAAAGCGGAACACCAAAGACCGGGTGGATTGATGCGACCACTAGAGATACCTGAATGGAAGTGGGAGCATGTAACAATGGACTTCGTGGTGGGACTCCCGAAAACAAGAAATGGAAATGACGTGATATGGGTAATCGTGGATCGACTGACTAAGTCCGCTCACTTCTTGCCTATTCCCACCGGACTTACTATGGAGAGGCTAGTAGCCATGTACATTGATAACATTGTTTGCCTTCATGGAATGCCAGTTAGCATAGTATCGGATCGTGACTCGAAGTTTACATCTCAGTTCTGGACAGCGTGCCAGAAGAAGATGGGGACTGAGTTGCGACTGAGTACTGCTTTTCACCCTCAGACCGATGGACAATCTGAAAGGACCATTCAGACCCTGGAGGATATGTTGAGGGCATGCGCATTGGATTTTAAAGGAAATTGGGACAGCATGCTCAAATTGATAGAGTTCTCCTACAACAACAGCCATCACAGTGCCATAGGTATGGCACCATTTGAGGCCTTATATGGACGAAAGTGTAGGTCACCTGTGCATTGGGACGAAGTTGGTGAACGTAGGTTGACGGCTCCAGAAATAATCGAGCAAACTAAAGAAAAGGTGAAACTGATTCGGGAACGTCTTAAGACGGCTCAAGACAGAAGCAAAAGTTGGGCCGACGCGAAGAGACGACCTTTAGAGTTCGAGGAGGGAGAAAAAGTCTACCTTAAGGTGTCACCAATGAAGGGTGTGACACGGTTTGGAGTTAAAGGGAAGTTGAAGCCGCGATATATTGGACCTTATGAGATACTTGAAAAGGTTGGAGATTTGGCTTACAAATTGGCGTTACCTCCGATGTTGGCTCAAGTACACAATGTATTCCACATCTCCCAATCGAGGAAATATGTTGCCGACCCGAGTCATGTGTTGGATGCACAACCTCTTAAGATTAGACCCGATGCGTCCTATGAAGAGGTGCCGATACGAATTCTGGATCGCAAGGACCAAGAGCTCAGAAGACGGATCATTCCCTACGTAAAGGTTCAATGGAGCAACCACCGAGAGAATGAAGCGACATGGGAACTAGAAGAGCAAATGCGCGACCGCTACCCTCACCTATTTGATTAAGGTACGACAAGTTTCGGGGACGAAACTTTTTGTAAGGGGGGTAGGATGTTATAACCGGGTATAAAATCAAAAAAAAAAAAAGAGAAAAAGGAAGAAACGTTTGAGATAATAACAAAATATTTAAAATTCCTAAATTTTATCTTTTCCTTAATCCTCACCCTTATCTCTCCCTCAAATCTCTCCCTCTCTCTTTTAATCCTCATTAACCCTAATCCCTCTCCCCTTTTTATCTCATATTCGACAGCCTCCTCTCCCTCTCTCCATCAACAATTTCGGCCACAACAAGAAGCGAAAAGAAGGATCCTTGATCCAAGATTCAAGAGAAGGAGGATCAAGCGCTCTCAAAATCACCTCACCTTTCTATTATCACTTCTCGCTAGGAATCGAGGTAGGTGCATATTCATTATTTCCTCAAAACGGTATGAAGGCTTGCATAGGCAAAAGGGTATTTTTTATGTGTTGTGGATGTCGTTAGTTTTGATTTTATTTGGATCATGTGCAACGTGGTTATTTTCCGTTATATGTTTCTTGATTCAACGTGATCTTGTTGTTGTATGGTTCGTTGTTACTTGGGGTTGTAAGGTCTTGATGCGAGTATGGATATGTGGGATGGGGGAAAGGTTGTTTGGGATTGGATGGAGGGATTGCAGAAATTTCAGAATGTGAGTTCTGAAATTCGGGGACATCGATCGATCGACGTCCAGAGGGTGAGAGATCGATGTGCCTCAGATGGACATCGATCGATCGACGTCCAGGGCTGAGGGTTCGATGTGCCTCAGAACCACGTCGATCGATCGACGTCCAGGGCTGAGGGTTCGATGTGCCTCAGAACCACGTCGATCGATCGACGTCCCATGGCTGAGGGTTCGACGTGTCTCAGAACCACGTCGATCGATCGACGTCAGAGGATGACGTCCCACTGTTATTTTTCCTTTCTCTTGCATTCATGGCACGTGCATTGCATGAGGTACCCATTGTCTGAGGGTGTGCGTGTTCGGAGGATACGTAGTGCCTATAGGGCGTGGGGGCCGTGATGATACACAGCGTCGGTCGGGCGTGGGTGTCATGTGATACGCAGCGTCTATAGGGCGTGGGTGTCGTACGGATACGCAGCGTCTATAGGGCGTGGGTGTCATGAGATACGCAGCGTCTATAGGGCGTGGGTGCCGTACGATACACAGCGTCTATAGGGTGTGGGTGTCCAGAACGGCAAGTGGTGGCTAGAGACCATGACGCTGGAACTAGGTCCCGGGAGCATGCATTGCATATAGGCCTAGGAGCATATTGCCTGACATGTTTCTAGTTGCGTGTGACACGTTATGTGAGCATGCATCACGTACTTGCGCATGCATATTGTGTGGATTGTTTATTTCCGTATAAGCCATGTCATGTAGTTTATGTTGAGTATGTGTGTAAGGTCCGGAATACACTCTAGAGGGGGGGGGGGGTGAATAGAGTGTATGGCTCTTTTGCGGAATTTTCTTGTTTTTCTCAACTCAAAAAGATATTCAAAATCAGAGCAAGAATTGGAGATGAGAGACAATGAAAGAGTACACCGGATATAGAGTGGTTCGAATCGTAAATGATTCTACTCCACTACCACTTTGTTTCCAAAGTGGATTTTCAACAACTACTCTTCTTATTATGAACAATAAGAACAACCACAGCAACACTTACACTAACACTTTAGTGTAAGCAACAACAACAGCAACTTCTTGCACAACACACTTGTGCAACTACAACAACTACAGCTCGTAGCAAGAACAATTTCTTGCTTCCTCACAACTTCAACAAAAGTTCTCTCAAGAACTTCTCACAGTGGGTTGAAGAGATATAGTAAGGTTCACACTTTCTCACAAGTCTAAGCACAAGCTAGAGATCAAATAATTATAGTTCCTCTTGTGCTTGACTCTCTTTCTCTCAATATACAGCAATGAAGATCAAAGAAAGCTAGACAAGCTTTGAACAAATTTACAAGTATGAGAGAAAAGTACAACAATGTAAAATGAAGCTAGATGATGTTAAAAGTGTGTAATTGCTTCATCCAAGCCTTCTACATTTATAGAAGAAGTTCACCACGTTTTTGAGGCCTTCCACCAAGTCTTCATCTTCAAAAATGTCAAAATAGTGCCCAAATAGTCTTTAGCCACCCTATGGAGTGATTTGATCTTGGATAGCCACCCTAGAGAATCTTAGACATGTTTAAAATAGTCAAGGAAGCATGTAGTATGTTAGGTTAAAGTCCACAAGAATTTTGAGCAAGATTGGAGAGAGAAAATATCATAGATCTCCCTTGGATTTTGTTCCAACGTTTGAAAATTTTTGAACTCTGGAGACGTCGATTGATCTACGTGCCAGAGCTGAGAGATCGACGTCTCTCAGAATGACGTCGATCGATCGACGTCTGCCTGGCTGAGAGATCGACGTCTCTCAGAATGACGTCGATCGATCGACGTCTTTAGGCTGAGAGATCGACGTCTCTCAGATGTACGTCGATCGATCGACGTACTCTTAGCTGAGAGATCGACGTCTCTCAGATGTATGTCGATCGATCGACATACCTTAAGCTGAGAGATCGACGTCTCTCAGTTATACGTCGATCGATCCACGTCTCTTGGCTGAGAGTATGACGTGGATCTGAAAGCTCAAACGTTTACCAAGCTTCACACGAAACGAACCATGTGCCTCCTGAGGGCCTGATATATACTTCAACCGATCCATGAGAAATTTACGTCTCGCACATGTTTTTCTCAATTTGCTTCAATCTTAAGGTGTGAAAAAAATCATCAAAACATTTTTATAATCTAACAATCTCCCCCTTTTTGATGATTTCAAAACCAAGATTCTAAAAGATGTCTTTGCTTCATTTTAACTATTTGAATGTTTTAAACTTGAAACATATCAATCTCCCCCTAAGTATATGCAATCTATACCTTCCATAATAATCAATGTGAACCAGATTCTGCAAATCCAATCATCCTTAAAGTTGCTCCCCCTCAACCAGATAACTTTTCATGCTCATTTTTATTTCACCAACAATTGTCAAAGATTCCAATTTTCAAGCTTACCTCATTTTGTCAAAGAAAAGCAACATGCCAATAAAGCAACAAATAAGTCAAATAAGCCACTTAATCAACCAATGAGCCACTAAGCCACTTAAGCAAACAACAACCCACTAAGCCACTTAAGCAAACAACAACCATTTTCTCCCCCTTTTTGAAAGCATCAAAAAAAAATATGCAACAATACTTCATTAAATTCAAAGACACATTCAAGTTTTTACAACCAAAATGCTAAGCTAGAACTAGAAGCAAGCTAAAATACATCACTCTAGTCTTCATCCGAAGAAAACGTGATTCCAGGAATACACGCTTTCATTTTTGCCTTGAACTTGGCAAATCTTGATTCATGCATAGATACTTTGCCTTTTAGCTCGCCAACCTCCTGTTGGAGACTGATAACTTGAGCTTGAAGCTCCGGGACATTTGAGCTCAGGTGACTTGGTTCTGCATGAGTCTCTGGTTCAGGAATAGGTGCCTCATGCGGAAAGTCTTCCTCTTCTTCCCTTGCCTCTTCCTCCTGTTCTCTTCTCATTGCTTCCTTTCTAGATTTTAGTATTTGTTGAATATTGACTTTATCGTAGAAGTCTTTGTGCGTAATACTGTCAATATCTGTGTCATCAACCTGAATACCCGACTTCACAAGCATCCGATAAATAAGGTTACTATAGGGTAAGGCCTTGTTTTGTTTGGTTGCTGCTTCGACAACATTTGTCATGAAAAGCTCCCCAAAGTTAACCTTCTCCTGGTTAGCTATTCGGTATGCTATGTAGAAGTCAAGGTTACTTGGCAGTTTTGCAGATTTACCATTGATACAGAATGTAACAATGGCCAGAAGAGTGCGGTAGACTAAAGGCATATCATTTGTGTTTTTACTAGGATGGAAGCCTAGAAAAGTCTTAACTTCATCTTCAGATACTTTCCATTTGGCTGCATCCCATTTCCACGCATCAAACTCAAAATACCCTTCGTTGGGTACACCAATCAGGTCACAAATTTTTTCAACTTTCCATTTGATATGGTGTCCATCAATAACAGAGTGTAGAGCTAAGGGAAGGTTATTTATGTATTCAATCCACAAATTTGCATAAAATAGTCGAGTATACCTAGTGGACATTTTTGACATCTCATTCTCATTCCATATACTCCTCCATTCTTGAACATCTAACCATTCAATGATTGGTCTTAGTTCATTATTGCTTAGAATATCATTTATTCTAAGCAACTTGAGTGGGATGGTTGCTCTTTCATCATCATCCCATTTATCATATAAAATCTGAGAATGTCTAGTTATATACCTTATTTGCCCCGGGGGCAAGGGTTCCGTCAAGGCCTCCTTGGCATCTTTTGCTTTAATCCAAGGGAAGTTTGATAGGGTGAGCTCACTTCTAATCCCAGCAAGTACTCGTCCTTGACTCATGTCCATTGATTGTTTCATCCTAGGTTGAGAAGATTGTCCTTGAGAGGAGCTTGAACCTTCTCCTCCACCCCTAGAGGATCTTGGCCTTTTTGTGGTATTTTTGCTCCTTGAAGACATTTTGAGAGGAATTTGGATTTGAAATTTAGGGATTTCTAGAGAGGAATGAATGAAGAAGATGAAAATCAAGTGTAAAGATGAAGAAGTTTTGTTTTGGAGATGAAATTGAAGAGATGAATGGCTTGGGAAGGCAAGGGGCGGAGTGTTTGTAGGGTTTTAGCCGATGAAATGTTGGAAAGTGAAGAGGAATTCGCGTTTTGCAGAGTATTTATACCTGCTGAAATTTGTCTATGTCGATCGATCGACGTCTGAGTTCGACGTACGTCGATCGATCGATGTCAGAGATCGACGTACGTCGATCTCTTGTTTTGATACGTCGATCGTTCGACGTGTCCCTGATTTTGAAATTTTCAGTTTTCATCTCTTTAGCTTATGTTTATCATTCCTAGCCTCGTTCTAATTGATTCGAATGTCTCAGTGGGAAGGGATTTGGTAAGATGTCCGCCAGTTGGTCATTTGTTGGAACAAACTCAATGCATACCAATCCTTTTTGAATGCAATCTCTTATGAAGTGATGTCTCACTTCAATGTGTTTTGTTCTACTATGATGAACCGGGTTTTGTGCTATACTTATGGCTGAGGTATTGTCACATAGGATGGGAACTTTATCAAACTTAACATTGTAATCATTCAATGTGTTTGTCATCCAAAGTAGTTGTGCACAACATGAAGCGGCCGATATATATTCGGATTCCGCCGTTGATAGTGATACACTATTTTGTTTCTTAGAGAACCAAGAAACTAAGCAATCTCCAAGGAATTGACATGTCCCGGAGGTGCTTTTCCTATCAACAAGATTTCCAGCATAGTCGGAGTCACTATATCCTCTTAGATCAAAACAACCATTTTTGGGATAAAACAATCCGAAGTTCAAAGTTCCTTTTAAATACCGAAAGATACGTTTAATGGCAACTAAATGCGATTCCTTAGGCATACTTTGAAATCTAGCACATAAGCACACAGCATGCAAAATATCGGCCTACTAGCAGTCAAATAAAGTAAACTACCAATCATACCCCTATATTTTGTTACCTCAACCGGCTTTCCTTTTTCGTCTTTGTCAAGCTTTGTACTTGTGCTCATCGGAGTACTCACACTTCTTCCATCCTCGAATTTGTACTTCTTGAGCAAATCCTTCGTATACTTTGTTTGAGATATGTACACTCCATCTTGAGTTTGCTTGATTTGTAGACCAAGAAAGTAGTTGAGTTCACCCATCATGCTCATTTCAAATTCTCCTTCCATCAATTTAGCAAAATGCTTGCAAAGAGAATCATTAGTAGCACCAAATATGATATCATCCACATAAATTTGAACAAGCAATTGATGGTTTCCTTGTTCTTTAATAAAAAGAGTAGTGTCGACTTTTCCTCTTGAAAACTCGTTTTCAAGTAGGAAGTTACTTAATCTATCATACCAAGCCCTAGGAGCTTGTTTAAGTCCATAAAGTGCCTTTTTGAGTCTAAAAACATGATTTGGATAATCATGATTTTCAAACCCTGGAGGTTGAGCTACATAGACCTCTTCTTGAATTATTCCATTTAAGAATGCGGATTTCACATCCATTTGGTATAGTTTGAAATCCTTATAGCATGCATATGCTAATAACATCCTAATAGCTTCTAACCTAGCCACGGGGGCAAAAGTCTCATCGTAGTCTATGCCTTCCTCTTGCCTATAGCCTTGGGCTACTAACCTAGCCTTGTTTCTAGTGATGTTTCCTTTATCATCCATTTTGTTTCTAAATACCCATTTAGTGCCAATTACGGGATGATCACTCGGTTTAGCAACTAATTCCCACACATCACTTCTCTCAAATTGATTTAATTCTTCTTGCATAGCTAATACCCAATCTTCATCATTTATTGCTTCTTTTATATTTTTAGGCTCAACTTGTGAAATGAAGGCATTTTCATTGAATTTTCTTCTTGTCATTACACCTTGGCTAGTTTCACCTAGTATCAACTCTTTAGGGTGATCTTTCCTATATTTATATGAATCCGGCAAATTTGAGGTATCCCCTCCTACTTCTTCATCTTCAATCTTAAGTGGATCAATCCTAAGGTCGATGACAATATTACCTTTTGGATCCTCAAATTTGTCTATGTAACTTACTTCGATTATTTCATCTTCATCGTCATCATTATTATTGTTTGACTTATCATCAATGAATTCACTAAACTTGACATGAATGGATTCTTCGACTTTCATACTTCTCTTATTATATACTCTAAATGCCTTGCTATTTTGAGCATAACCCATAAAGATTCCTTCATCCGCTTTGAAATCGAGTTTGTCCAAGTTGTCTTTGGTGTTAAGTATAAAACACTTACAACCAAAAACCTTGAAATAACCAATATTTGGTATTCTACCTTTCCAAAGCTCATAAGGAGTCTTTTTGAGAAATGGTCTCAAATAAACTCTATTGATCACATGACAAGCGGTATTTACCGCTTCGGCCCAGAAATATTTGGGTAGCTCAAATTCGTTTAGCATGGCTCTACTCATTTCTTGAAGTGTCCTATTTTTCCTTTCCGCAACACCATTTTGTTGAGGAGTTCTTGGAGCTGAAAAATTGTGTCCATACCCTTTGGATACACAAAATTCTTGAAACTCTCCATCAAACTCACCACCTCTATCACTTCTAATTTCCTTAATTGTGTCTTCTCTTTGATTTTCTAATCTCTTACAAAGCTTTATAAATTCTTGACAAGCATCATTCTTTTTAGCTAAAAACATTACCCAAGTGTACCTAGAGTAGTCATCTACCACCACAAAGGTGTAATGTTTTCCACTTAGACTTGCTGTACCAATATCCCCATACAAATCCATATGAAGCAATTGTAGAGGTTTGGTGGTGGAGATTTCACTTTTGGGCTTGAAACTTGTTTTAACAAGCTTTGCCTTTTGACAAGTGTCGCATAAGCCTTGATTTTCGAAATTCAATTTTGGAAGACCTTGGACTTTTTCATTTTTGCAAATCTCTTTGAAATTCTTGAAACTAATGTGTCCAAGTCGTCTATGCCATAGTTGAGTCAAATCGTTTTTGGCAACTAGGCAAGAAACATTTTGTGATATCAAATCATGTGTGCTAAATTTGTAAACATCATTTTTACGAATAGCTTCGAAAACAATCTTATCGTTCTTTTTCACAACACATTTTCTTTTCACAAACTCAATTTGAAAATTAGCATCACATAGTTGGCTAACACTTATCCAATTATACTTAAGCCCTTCTACATATAGTACATTATTAATAGTAAAGGAAGAATTACCAATTTCTCCATGTCCAAGGATTTTGGCTCTCCCATTTCCAAAATGCACCGTTCCACCATCTTGGAGCTTGAGCTTGGTGAACAACGTCTTGTCTCCGGTCATGTGGGTTGAACATCCGCTGTCCATAAGCCATTTGGTTCCTTCTTCTTTGGCTACTCCATTTATCTTGAGAGCCTACAAAACCAAAAGATGTATGCATTGGTACCCTTTGATGGTTGGGTCCTTTAGGGTTAGTTTTTCGACCCTTAGGCTTCCAAACATATGTGCTCTCAAATCTAGCTCTACATGCTTTCTTTACATGTCCTAGTTTGTTGCAATAAAAACAAGTGGGTACATGCTTTGGTTTAGAAGATGATGAATTTTGTTGTGTTTTTCTATTGTTTGCCTTTTTCTTTAAGGACTTAGGTTTAATAGAAGAAGATGATGAGTTAAATCCTAAACCGGATTTATCATTTCCAATCCTTTGATTTCCAAGTAGTATGTCTAAGTTGTTTTTACCATTTGTTAGTCTTTGTAAGTCTAACTTTAGTTTCTCACATTCTTTTCTAATTTCTTCATTTTCAAGAGCTACGGTTTTATGCATGGTAAGTATGATATCATGCTCTTGAAACATCAAAATATTTTTGTCATGCAAGCTCTTATTTTCTAAAATGCATTTCTTGAATTCTTTCTTTAAATGCTTATATTTCAAATTTAATTTCTCAAAGTCATCTTGCAAATCTCCTATTTCATCATGCAAATTTGAAGGGTTAGAATTTACCTCAAGGTCATCTTCTATCGCCATAAGACAAGTATGTTGAACCTTTGGATTTTCAACCATTGCCACAAGTCCAACACCTTGATCTTCACTCTCTTCTCCTTCCGATTCCGAAAGGAGATCATCCCACGTGGTTACCTCCGCATTGAGGGCTTTCTTCTTTTGAGGAAAGACCTTCTTCTCTTGCTTTTGCGGCTCTTTTACGTGGCAATCGGCAATGAAGTGACCGGGTCGACCACATCTATAGCAATTTTCACTTGCTTCTTTTTCTTTAGATGGTTTCTTGAAAAACTTTCTTGCTTGAGCTTTGTTTCTAGTTGCCATTCTTCTAAATTTTCTTACAAGAAGGGCAACTTCCTCATCCGAATCATCGGACTCTACCACCAATCCCTTGTGTGATGTTTGTGTAGGCTTGATGGGATTCATCCTATTTTGTTCATCAATAAGAATCTCATGAGTAAGAAGATTACCGGATAACTCATCAAGAGTAAGAGTCTTGAGATTCTTTGATTCAGTGATGGCGGTGACTTTGGGTGTCCATTCTCTTGGCAAAGAGTTGAGGAGTTTTGAGACAAGGTCTTCGTTTGAGATTTTCTTGTCAACCATGGAGAGTTGATTCACTATTCGTGTGAATCGATCGATTGTCTCCTCAATCTTCTCACCACTCTTCATTCCGAACATCTCATACTCCTTCATGAGCATGAGTCTTTTGGCCATTCTTACTTGCTCAGTTCCTTCATGTATCATTTCAAGCCTTTTCCATGCCTCATGGGCTGTTTCAAGACCTTGGAGTCTAATGAGCTCAGTGGTGGTAAGAGCACTTGAGAGAATGTCAAAAGCTTTGCCATTGATGGCGAACTTTATCTTCTCTTCGTCGGTGTAGTCATCCTCATCTTTAAACATTGATTCTCCTTTTGAGTTGGTAATCATTGGAACTTCAATTCCTTTGACAACAGCTCTCCATATATCAAATCCACAGCCTTTCAAATGATTGATCATTCGAAATTTCCATAAAGAGTAGTTTTGGGCATCAAACATAGGAGCTTTAGTGTTTGATCCGGAAAATAGTGCAGTAGGCTTGGAAGATGAAGAGGTTGAGGTTGAGGTTGTCATTGCCATGATCTTTAACCTTGCTACTTGCAAAGATAGGCCAAGCAATCAAGGTTAGGCTCTGATACCAATTGTAAGGTCCGGAATACACTCTAGAGGGGGGGGGGGGGTGAATAGAGTGTATGGCTCTTTTGCGGAATTTTCTTGTTTTTCTCAACTCAAAAAGATATTCAAAATCAGAGCAAGAATTGGAGATGAGAGACAATGAAAGAGTACACCGGATATAGAGTGGTTCGAATCGTAAATGATTCTACTCCACTACCACTTTGTTTCCAAAGTGGATTTTCAACAACTACTCTTCTTATTATGAACAATAAGAACAACCACAACAACACTTACACTAACACTTTAGTGTAAGCAACAACAACAGCAACTTCTTGCACAACACACTTGTGCAACTACAACAACTACAGCTCGTAGCAAGAACAATTTCTTGCTTCCTCACAACTTCAACAAAAGTTCTCTCAAGAACTTCTCACAGTGGGTTGAAGAGATATAGTAAGGTTCACACTTTCTCACAAGTCTAAGCACAAGCTAGAGATCAAATAATTATAGTTCCTCTTGTGCTTGACTCTCTTTCTCTCAATATACAGCAATGAAGATCAAAGAAAGCTAGACAAGCTTTGAACAAATTTACAAGTATGAGAGAAAAGTACAACAATGTAAAATGAAGCTAGATGATGTTAAAAGTGTGTAATTGCTTCATCCAAGCCTTCTACATTTATAGAAGAAGTTCACCACGTTTTTGAGGCCTTCCACCAAGTCTTCATCTTCAAAATGTCAAAATAGTGCCCAAATAGTCTTTAGCCACCCTATGGAGTGATTTGATCTTGGATAGCCACCCTAGAGAATCTTAGACATGTTTAAAATAGTCAAGGAAGCATGTAGTATGTTAGGTTAAAGTCCACAAGAATTTTGAGCAAGATTGGAGAGAGAAAATATCATAGATCTCCCTTGGATTTTGTTCCAACGTTTGAAAATTTTTGAACTCTGGAGACGTCGATCGATCTACGTGCCAGAGCTGAGAGATCGACGTCTCTCAGAATGACGTCGATCGATCGACGTCTGCCTGGCTGAGAGATCGACGTCTCTCAGAATGACGTCGATCGATCGACGTCTTTAGGCTGAGAGATCGACGTCTCTCAGATGTACGTCGATCGATCGACGTACTCTTAGCTGAGAGATCGACGTCTCTCAGATGTATGTCGATCGATCGACATACCTTAAGCTGAGAGATCGACGTCTCTCAGTTATACGTCGATCGATCCACGTCTCTTGGCTGAGAGTATGACGTGGATCTGAAAGCTCAAACGTTTACCAAGCTTCACACGAAACGAACCATGTGCCTCCTGAGGGCCTGATATATACTTCAACCGATCCATGAGAAATTTACGTCTCGCACATGTTTTTCTCAATTTGCTTCAATCTTAAGGTGTGAAAAAAATCATCAAAACATTTTTATAATCTAACAATCTCCCCCTTTTTGATGATTTCAAAACCAAGATTCTAAAAGATGTCTTTGCTTCATTTTAACTATTTGAATGTTTTAAACTTGAAACATATCAATCTCCCCCTAAGTATATGCAATCTATACCTTCCATAATAATCAATGTGAACCAGATTCTGCAAATCCAATCATCCTTAAAGTTGCTCCCCCTCAACCAGATAACTTTTCATGCTCATTTTTATTTCACCAACAATTGTCAAAGATTCCAATTTTCAAGCTTACCTCATTTTGTCAAAGAAAAGCAACATGCCAATAAAGCAACAAATAAGTCAAATAAGCCACTTAATCAACCAATGAGCCACTAAGCCACTTAAGCAAACAACAACCCACTAAGCCACTTAAGCAAACAACAACCATTTTCTCCCCCTTTTTGAAAGCATCAAAAAAAAATATGCAACAATACTTCATTAAATTCAAAGACACATTCAAGTTTTTACAACCAAAATGCTAAGCTAGAACTAGAAGCAAGCTAAAATACATCACTCTAGTCTTCATCCGAAGAAAACGTGATTCCAGGAATACACGCTTTCATTTTTGCCTTGAACTTGGCAAATCTTGATTCATGCATAGATACTTTGCCTTTTAGCTCGCCAACCTCCTGTTGGAGACTGATAACTTGAGCTTGAAGCTCCGGGACATTTGAGCTCAGGTGACTTGGTTCTGCATGAGTCTCTGGTTCAGGAATAGGTGCCTCATGCGGAAAGTCTTCCTCTTCTTCCCTTGCCTCTTCCTCCTGTTCTCTTCTCATTGCTTCCTTTCTAGATTTTAGTATTTGTTGAATATTGACTTTATCGTAGAAGTCTTTGTGCGTAATACTGTCAATATCTGTGTCATCAACCTGAATACCCGACTTCACAAGCATCCGATAAATAAGGTTACTATAGGGTAAGGCCTTGTTTTGTTTGGTTGCTGCTTCGACAACATTTGTCATGAAAAGCTCCCCAAAGTTAACCTTCTCCTGGTTAGCTATTCGGTATGCTATGTAGAAGTCAAGGTTACTTGGCAGTTTTGCAGATTTACCATTGATACAGAATGTAACAATGGCCAGAAGAGTGCGGTAGACTAAAGGCATATCATTTGTGTTTTTACTAGGATGGAAGCCTAGAAAAGTCTTAACTTCATCTTTTGGAAGAACATACATTGTATAATTTATAAGAACAACTGTAGAATAGAAGAGTAGAATTAAAGTCTGAACATTATAAACTTTTATTCAGACTTTAAATTCTTAAAAGAAAAACTTCACACCTTGAACTATTAAAATGAAATGTACAAGTATTTGTATTTTATAAAGCTTGGAAGAGGTAAGACACCTCAAGCTGTCAAGAGCTATTTCTAACGGCTATATTCTTATTTACAATTATTTATTTGTCCACTGAGATAATGAATGTATGTACAATATATTCATATAAATACTCTTGCTGTACTGTGCCTCTGTTTCATACTTCAGGGCTGCCTCCGTAGTTTTATGTATTTCTGCTCGGTAGTGCTATCCTGGTAGCTGTTGTTATTCTTTGCTCTGTTTGTTCAGCGCAGCTTAGTCCATTTGTTTATGCCTTCACCTCGTCTCCTCAGCTTGACATCCTTGTGCCTTCACTTCGTCACCTCGGCTTTGGCATTCTTACCGATATTCCATCACCTTGGCTTTTTATCATTTCAGCTCACCTTAACACTTCTTCTTTTAGCTTGGGACTTCGTCCAGATTCCAACACTTTTCACCTCGGCCCTTTATCCCAGCATTGCATCGTTTCACTTCGGCACTGCTTTCTTGTCACCTCGGCACTGCATGGTTTAGCTCCGCACTTAGTCTCAGCTTCAAGTACTTTTGACCTCACCTCGGCCAGGCACCTCGGTTTGGTACTTTTGCTTTGCCTTACTTTGGCTAAGTGCCTCAGCTCGGCACTCCTACAATCTCCACCTCGGTTTGGCACCTCAGCTCGATCCTCCGATCTTTCTGTACTTGTCTCTGATCCTCGCCTCGGTATGGTAACTCGGCTCGATATGGTCCCTCAGCTCGGTATGGTACCTCGGCTCGGTACTCCTTCCTTCACTCCAGCTAGGTACCTCAGCTCGTCTAGTTCTTTCTGTTTACTTCAGCTAGGCACCTCAGCGGTCACTTTATTTATTTCTGCAGACTCTTTCTTCAACACTCCTCCTCAAGCTTGGTGTATTTATACACCAAGATTGATATTGTCTGCTGCATAACACTCCTCCTCAAGCTTGGTGTATTCATGAATACAACCAAGCTTGACTTCTTCTTGGTCTGCTTCCAACCGTGGTCGGCTAGAAGCTCCAGCGAGTTCCTGAAAGAAACTCAAACAAACAACTTGGAGAAATTTATTAGTATAATTATGCATGCATCATTATCCTATGACTTATATGTAAGTTTTAATCATGATTCAGGATAACATAAACGTAATTAATTTAAGTAGCAAGTATTATCATAATGATGTATGGAAGTATTGCATGTCAATGTTAGAAAATAAAATTTTAAGTTTGTTTTATGTACTGATTTTCATGTCAGCATAGAAGCAGTTATTCTTAATGGCATATTCTAAATTTATTTAATACATGGATTCATGAGTTCTAATTGAGAATTTATTTAAATGCATGATTTTTGATTTTATGAGTAATTTTAGAAAGTAAGTGGTCTATCAGATGAATGTGTATTTCAGTTCAACACAGCAATTTATTCATATCAGAAAGTTACTGTGGTTATGGTGATCCTACGCAGTCTAGCATATTCTGAGAATAATAATTTTAATATCAGAGTGAGTAGATGCATGGTTATTCTTTGAATGAATGTATGCAAGGCAATAGCATATTAAGAACAATGAAGATTTTCAAGTATAAGAGTAATAGATATAAGAAAGGGTCTACCTTCCCAAGTAATTAATCGAATATACATGATTTCATGGATGAAAGGTGGTCAGCATTGTGTAGTATACCTATTGTCAGCTCAGCTCGGTCAGTACTTACCGTAGTTTGGCTGAGCTGAGCCGAGTATCACAACAGCTATGCTTGGCATTTTCAGCATGACATTCTCCAGTGTGTAATAGTTCAGCAACATGCATTTCCTAAAAAATTCAGAGCATATGTATATATTATATTTAAAAAATTACATTGTTAACTGTGCAAGTGGTCAAGTGGACCTGCTATGATTAAGACAAATCACTCCCACTTGTGCCATCACATCACACTTTTCTTCTCTCTCATATGTACTTATCTTCTTCATGTTTTTCTTTCAAATTTATAAGATGGAAGAATCGGAAAAAAATGAGAGAGAGAAGGGTAGAGAAAAATATTTTTAAATTCAATGGCATTGTAAAAGATTTTGTATTTGAGAAAACAAAGCATGTGTATTTGAGCAGTATGAGTTGAAAACAAATAAGCCTTTAATGACATTTTAGCAATTCAATAAGATTTCGGCATCTCAGCCAAGGCTCTTCAGGACTCATGAAGAAATGGTACTTTGCTTTTTAAGGCATAAATCCATTGTTAGTATACGACCTCAGTTCAATGGCTTTGGAAAAGTTTCTTGAGTAATGCGACCTAAGCTCCATGTCTTAGGAAGATTTTGAAGGTAATACGACCTAAGCTCCGCGTCTTAGAAAGAGTTTGGACAGTGGCACTTCGGCCAACATTGAGGTAATATATACACACACACACACGCACACACATATCTATATTTATACAAAGTTTTTCAGTAAATCTGGCATTTAGGCCGATCTCTGAAGAACAGGAAGTCAAACTTTTTTTTGGATAACAAGTTGATTGATATTAAGGTACTGTGACCTTTGTTTAAGATTTTAGCCTTGCGGCTAAGGCTTTTATTACCTTTTAGAAATAGAAGATTTCAGTATAAAACCAAGGCTCTTCACGGTCAGTTTAAAGAAGAGAAGATTTCGGGCATGTCAAGGATCTTCAAAGACAATTTAAGAAGAGTTTTGAAAAAAATATTTACAAGTATTAAAAACAGTTGCACAGTCAGCTACGAAGAAGACATCCAAAGAATTGTTGCTGGAGAAACTTGAACATGTACTTACCAAGCAAAATGGGTGAATGAATGTCTGTTTCTCATTCAAAAGCTTCAGTGCAGCAATAGAGAAATAAGAATTTACAAGTATTGAGACTTGAAGTCTCTAGAAGATTTAAGCTCTGCAGCTAAGGTTCTTCAAGACCCATGAAGATTTCAGCTTAGTGGCTAAGGCTCTCCTCAGCCTGTTTGGAAAACAGGATTTGAAAAAAAAACATGTTTGGATTTGAATATTCCAGATCAAGGCTAAGGCCCTTCACAGCTATTGAAAAAGATTTGAAGGTTGGAAGATTTCAGCACAAGGCTAAGGCTCTTCTCAGCCGGTTAGAAACAGAGTTTAAAAAAATAGTGTGAAGTTTGAAGATTTCAGCATTAAGGCTAAGGCCCTTCATAGCCTATTGAAAAAGGATTTGAAAGTTAAAGATTTCAGCCTATTACATACAAAAGATTTAAAAGACAATGTGTGCATATGAATATATCTGCCTGCAACAATGATTCTTCATAACCCAGAGAAGAAGATTTCTGCCAAATGCAATGGCTCTTTATCTCGCGGAGGTGAAAAACATTTTTAAAATGGTATGAAGAGGAAGAGTGAAGAGTTTTGACGACAGTGTTTTAGCAAGAATAAAGCTCGGCCAAGTAAGTTTTAAAAAACAGTTTTCAAACAGAGGAGAAAATATTTGGCCAGATGCATTCTCTTCACAGCTTCTTCTTCTTCTTTTTCTTCTTCTGCATTCATGGTCGTGGCTCTGATACCATGTTGAAATTCTCAGAGTTACAGATTATGAGCGGAAGCAAGTATGAAAAACATTTTGGAAGAGCACACATTGTATAATTTGTAAGAACAATTGTAAAATAGAAGAGTAGAATTGGAGGCTGAATATTGTAAAATTTTATTCAGAGTTTAAGTTCTTAATAGAAGAACTTCACACCTTGAACTCTTAAAATGAAATGTACAAGTATTTGCCTTTTATAAAGCTTGGAAGAGGTAAGACACCTCAAGCCATCAACGGCTATATTTTTATTTACAATTATTTATTTGTCCACTGAGATAGTGGATGTATGTACCGTATATTCATATAAACACTCTTGTTGTAATGTGCCTCTGTTTCTTACTTCAGTGCTGCCTCCGTGGTTCTAAGTATTTCAGCTTGGCACTGTTATCCCTGTTGTTGTTGTTATTCTTTGCTCTGTTTGTTCAGCGCATCTTAGTCCATTTGCTTATGACTTCACCTAGTCTCCTCAGCTTGACATCCTTGTACCTTCACTTCGTCACCTCGGCTTTGACATTCTTTCCTATACTCCATCACCTCGGCTTTTCATCATTTCAGCTCACCTTGGCACTTCTTCTTTTGGCTTGAGACTTCGTCCAGATTCCAACACTTTTCACCTCGGTCCTTTATCCCAGCATTGCATCATTTCACTTTGGCACTGCTTTCTTGTCACCTCGACACTGCATGGTTTAGCTCCGCACTTAATCTTAGCTTCAATTACTTCTGACCTTACCTCGGCTAGGTACCTCGGTTCGGTACTTCTGCTTCTCCTTACTTTGGCTAAGTGTCTCAGCTCGGCACTCGTTCGATTCCACCTCGGTTTGGTACCTCAGCTCGATCCTCCGATCTTTCTGTACTTGTCTTTGATCCTCGGCTCGGTATGGTACCTCGGCTCGGTATGGTACCTCGGCTCGGTATTCCTTACTTCACTCCAGCTAGGTACCTCAGCTCGGCTAGTTCTTTCTGTTTGCTTCAGCTAGGCACCTCAGCTCGGCTTGGTCACTTTATTTATTTCTGCAGATTCTTTGTTCAACAGTAACCACAATGAATAAAATATGCCAACTTTCCCAATATTTTATCTATATCACCACGTTATCAATTAAGAGGACGGATCTTAGAGCAACTGGCAAGGTTGCTGTTTTGTGACCTTTATGTCACATGTTTGAGTTGCGGAAACAGCCTCTTGCACAAAGTGTAGAGTAAAACTGCATACACTATTTGTAAAAATTTATTGTTTTGTATCGAGAACGCATTATAATAATCAAAGTAGACATTTACCAATTAGATTTATTATGTATAAATTTATTGAGATAATCAAATCAAATGCATTAAAATCTCCAGGTGTCATCCCGGACAAAGTTTGTACTTTACATATAAACTTCTTGATATATACATGATATGAAGTACAAAATATGTTCCAGCAAACATATAAATCAATACAAATCGCTAAATGATAAAATTCTCATCACCAAAAGAAAATATAAGATTCGAACTGTAGACCTGATATAAGTAATGTTGTATTTAAATATCATGTTCATTCCATTAAACTTTGTCCTTTTTTTGACCAAGCCTAGTCACATTAGCCATGTTAAGTGTTTGTTTTTTAAATAATATTATCATAATTGACTTTTTAATATATTATAATTTATATTATTTTAAAAACAAAATCATTTATAACAATATCTTTCCTGCTGCTTACCATCGAGCGGTCTACTAGTGGCTAAATGAGATCTGAGCAGGGGTTAAAATATCAATTTACAAGTGTGATGTTTACACAGGATGACGTGGATTAGAAATTAAGATATGTTATCTTTCTTAAACGAATTCAAAAGTCAACGAAGACTCAAATTTAAAGGAAATGGGACGACGGAAGAGACGGAAGAAATTGGAAAAGGAACGTGGAAACAGTGCAGGTCAACGGTGTGCTTGTGTAATCTATAAACCCGCTCAACGTCATAGCTCAGTTGATATTTGGGTAATTTGTTTCAAGAGGTCAAGAGTTTGAATCCAGAAACATGTACAATATCGGTATTCTAATACTGCTAAGCCGAAAATATGATTTGCGGGAGACACCTTGTGTAGGCATAAGTTCTCACCCAACCGCCCCTGAACTCCTGATTTGCATCCTTAACCACGCTTCTTCGACATGGGGCAGTGGAGTCTTCATGACAAGTGAATGACCTTTTTATAAACCCGTTTTCTTGGCGACCTGACATGTATCATGCCGTTGCCACTTGTATTTTTCTATTGCAAACATTCACAAACATTTACCTTTTTTTTAATCAAAAATATCTTTGACGAGGTGCAAAATACAAACACAAAAAAGAAAAACGTTTTATTTCAAATAGGACGCCATAAATGATACTAAGTACACAAGTAAACTAATAATAATATATGAATAGAGTCAACCGTCTTACATTCACAATATGGGTTGTCATAAAATAGCTCAGTTATCTTAGACTCTAGTTATCCATTTGATGACACAAGGACGGATATGACGAATAAGGCAATCGCCCTTACAACACGATCGTCCACTAGGAGGTTTGTTCGCCTCCACATATCTTTTGTCTCGAAGTTAGAATCCTCTACAAGAATATTTGGATGACTATCATTGTAAAACCTGTATATTTAATGTTTTCGAGATATTTACTGTATAATTTAATTAAATGCGGGTACAACATCTTGTCAAACCTGAAATAGAAGCGAGAAACATGGATTGGATGTCCATCCCCTATCATACCTAATAGGTATAATGTCTTGTCAAAATGGTAAAACAGGTCTGTTAAGGAATATTCGGATTGGATATCCGAATATTCCTAAGAAATATCTCTAATCATTTCTTTGTATATGTGATTTACTTTATGTCAAAATCATAGAAGATAGATATTTGCTATAATTGTAGGCTTTATCTTTGATGCACACATTCAATTTATAACATTATAAATAGATGCAGTGCAATAGAAGAAAGACAGATTTAGATTACCAAATATTTCTTTATATAGTATCAGAGCGACTTTGCTCCACCATCACTCCCTTATAGCTGAAACCTATCCACCGGCCGGAAACTCCCTGTGGCAGCTGGAACCTCACAATCCTCTCTACCCCTCTTCTCACAAATAAAAACAATTATATCACCCTATGATTTCATTCTGGAGATCATCCTGGATTACTCATCACCCCCGTAAAACTGACAGGAACGAACTATGAAGAATGGGCTCAGCGGTTCGAACCTTCTTGCCCAACAGAAATTTGGTTTCTTGGATGGCACTATTGAACAACCGAATGCTGACTCCTTAGACTTAGTGGGTTGGGAGCCCGTTAACTCGATGATCGTGGCTTAGATTGTGAACACTATTGAACCCAGCTTACGATCCAGTATTTCTTATTCGGAGGAAGCTAAGAAATTGTGGGATGAAATGAAGCAGCGTTTTGCTGTGATGAACGCTCCTCGAGTGCAACAGTTGAAGAGAGCACTCGCAAACTGTAAACAAAACGCTGACTCTATTATGGTTTACTATGAAAAATTGAAGAAACTCTAGGATGAGTTAAAGTACTTTGACGACCTTTCGATGTGCTCGTGTAGCGGGTGTACATGTGACCTCTAGAAAATTCTTGCCCGACGCAAGGAAGTGGACAAGGTCCATCAGTTTCTCATGGAATTAGACGATTCATATCTCGTGGTACGTTTATCCATTCTCAACCATGAGCCCCTTCCGACCTTGAACTGCATATACCATATGGTGGTTCAAGAGGAAAGTCTCGGCAATGTGGCGATGTTGGATGCACAGAGTGAAACCGTGGCCTTTGCCGTGACAAAGGATGGAGAAGACCGACGCGACCCAAAGGGGGGAGATGGGCAGCCAAACCTAGAGTGATGTTCATGTATTGTCACTGCAAAGGGCACGAGGTAAGTGACTGTTTCCAAATTATTGATTATCCAGATTGGTGGGATGATGCCCCTAAGGGACATTCTTGTCTTAAAGGACCAACGCCTGGGACTGCCTCTCAGTCCATGCCCGCCGCCGTCACATCCCATATGGCGACAGCTAATGCAAAGCTTCAAAGTGCATTTGCCAAAGCTGTTACCGAAGTCCTAGCCGATTTGTCTGAGGATGACATGACTATAGTGCTTCAAGCACTTACAAGCAACAAACAACAGCATTACTCGTAAACATACACCGAGTGAGCGAATGAGTGGTAAGTGTTCTAACTTTTGTTGGATCATTGATTCTGGAGCCCTGTATCACATGATGAATAATTTAAGTGTTCTGCACAATTGTGTATCTACGATGCTATGCACTGTTCAGCTGTCTAATGGAACCAAAACGCACATGTTCCAACAAGGGACGATGTGCATCAATGACAAACTTGTTCTTGATAAAGTGCTCTTTGTACCTCATTTGACTTGCAACTTACTATCAGTTTCTCAATTATTGCGTAGTGGTGATACAGGACCGGATCACCAACATGTGGATTGGAGTGGGTGAGAAGACCGACAGAATATACATACTGCGGATGTCTACCATAATTCGGACTTATGCTCTCGGGATTACGACATATGTCTTATTATTGCATGATCTGTTGGAGAAGTTGAAATAAATTGGAAAAGTTTGGGCAAATGAGTTTGTCAAAAGTTGACAACCACCATACTTTGAGCTTAATTACAATTAGTTTCGTTAATGAAAAACAAAAACTAATAATTTCTAAATTATCTACGTAAAAAGTAGATGACTTTAGGCTTTTGAATCACTCGATTCCGATACCGGGTGAATGAGA
The DNA here is from genome assembly GCA_036186865.1 of Eustoma russellianum. Classification (NCBI taxonomy): domain Eukaryota; kingdom Viridiplantae; phylum Streptophyta; class Magnoliopsida; order Gentianales; family Gentianaceae; genus Eustoma; species Eustoma russellianum. The sequence continues at coordinate 27,348,773 of AP025061.1, read as the reverse complement.
AATTAATGCTCAAAGTTGGAGTAAAATTGGAAGAAAATTGGAAAAGTGGTGATGTGGCCTCTTGAGGAGTGAACACATCACCCCTTAAGTGGAATACCACATTGGCCACTTGAGATGAAAAGGCCACCAAATATAGTTCAAGTTGGAGCTTTCTAAAATGTGCCCTTGGGCATGAGAAGTTTTTGACGAAGTCAGGACGCAGCTCAGGCAAGGTTCACCACACACGTGTGCGCGCGCGCCGCCGCCGCCCGTCCGGCCGGCTCGGCTTGGGCTCGTGGCTCGTGGCTCCGGCTCATTCTTGTCTTTTTGGAGAAATTTTCTTTTACATTTTTCCAGAAAAATAAATTAAGTGATCCAACGGCTGAAATATTTTTGATCATAACCGCTGCAAGATCTAACGGTGTAGATCGTAGTCTACACGGATTATGATCTAACGGCTGAGATCATATCTGGGAGCGGTTTCTTCATCTAGATCTAACGGCTGTGGATCGTAGTCTACACGGATCATGATCTAACGGCTGAGATCGTATCTGGCAGCAGTTTTTCATCCGACGGTCTACGTTTAAAACTGCTGCAGTTTACGATCTAACAGATGTGGATGAAAACCGTCTGATCCGATGGCTGCGGTTTAATCTGGAGATTAACCGCCTAATCCTTTCCGCCTATAAATAAAACGGCTCATTTCTTCCCAGAACACTGTGTTTTTCCATTGCTGTTCTCTCCAGACATTTTCGTTTTTTGCATACTGCTGTTGCATTGTTGTTCCAGTCCAGTTCGTTGAGAAATCAGAGCATCCCACAGGTTTGCGGAGTTCTTTACGTAGCTGTGCCGCTTCGTATGAACTGTTAGCCGTTGTATCCTGGGAGACGTTTGCTGTTTCTGGTTGGGCACTTCGTACCGGAGCAAATCGTCTTAAGGACAGAGTCCTTAGACTCGCCTCGGTTCTACTTGCATTTTGTCAATTTACACATACGCACACAGTACACTGGTTTTGATTACAGTTTATAACATTCTTAAGATGATTTTTGTATATATACTGTAATCTATTTCGGTTTTCTGGTTGCGTTTACTACGTCTATTTGTACGAAACTAATCGGTTTCTGGTTCTGTTTCTGTATTGCCCACAGAAAACTGAAATATGGAAGGTGAAAGTTCCAACTCGTTCAACGGTGTGCATTTGGGCATTTCTGAGGAACAGAACAATGCTGTTCCTGTTGCACCCGCTGCTCCAGTCACTGCTCCTGTTCCTGCTGTTGGACAGGTTGAAAAGCCAGAGAAGTTTGGAGGAAGTTACTTCAAACGCTGGCAGCAGAAGATGCTGTTCTTCTTGACCACGTTAGGTTTGGCTAAGATGCTGACTGAGGATCCTCCGGAGGTGGTGCCGGTGGAAGACCAGAATGTGAACATGCAAAACAGTTTGATTTCTGAAGCATGAAGTTACAACAATTATGTTTGTTTGAGTCACATTTTAAGTTGTTTGGATAACTCATTGTATGGATTGTATTCTACTTATAAAACTGCGAAATCCTTATGGCAGGCGTTAGACAAGAAGTACCGCACTGAGGATGCCGGTACTAAGAAATTTATTATTGGAAAATTTCTTGATTTTCAGATGACAGATTCCATGACTGTTGTTTCTCAGATTGAGGAACTTCAGATGCTTGTTGCTGAGATGAAAGAGGAGGGTATGACCCTCAGTGAATCCTTTCTGGTTGCTGCTGTGATTGAGAAGCTTCCTCTTTCGTGGAGGGAATTCCGAAGCTATCTCAAGCACAAGAGAAAGGAAATGTCTTTGGAAGACTTGATTGTCCGACTCTGTATAGAGGAAGACAATCGAAGGGCAGAGAAGAAGCCGTCTTCCAGTTCTGGCCATGCCAAAGCTCACGTTGCAGAGGCGACGAAAAAGAAGAAAGAAAATTCTGTCGGAGTGAACGCAAAAGGCAAGAAGGTTGCCAAAAAGTTCATTGGAAAATGTTACAATTGTGGGATTTAGGGGCATCGTAGTGTTGACTGCAGGAAGCCCAAGAAAAGGCAAGAGAAAGCCAAAGCCAACCTTGTAAGTGCAATGGATGATTTGGACTTGTGTGCTGTTGTCTCTGAATGTAATGCTGTCGGTAATCCTAGCCAGTGGTGGGTGGACACTGGAGCCACTAGACACGTTTGTGCAAACAGGGGAATGTTCAAGGAATATGCTCATGCAAAAGACAATGAAAGGCTGTACATGGGAAACAAGGATAGCTCGAAGATTGAAGGTTCGGGCAAAGTGATTCTGAAGATGACCTCCGGAAAAGAATTGACACTGCAGGATGTGCTGCATGTTCCCGACATCCGCAAGAACTTAGTCTCTGGTGCTTTACTAGTCAGGCATGGATTTAGACTAGTATTTGATTGTAACAAATGTATTCTGACTAAGAATGGTGTATTTCTGGGGAAGGGGTACCTGATGGACACTATGTTTAAACTTAGTGTTATAACTGTTGTACCAAAGAAGACTACGCCCGATGAGGCTAATAAGACTGCTTCTACTTCCGCTTACATGCTTGAGTCTTCATGTTTATGGCATTTACGTTTGGGTCATGTTAATTATAAGTCATTGCAAAGAATGATTAATCTCAACTTATTACCCAAACTATGTTTCAATAATGAAAAGTGCCAAGTCTGTGTTGAAGCAAAAATGGCTAAGTTACCATTTCCTTCAATCGAAAGAAACACTGAAGTGTTAGATTTAGTTCACACAGATGTTTGTGATTTAAAGTTTGTGCAAACAAGAAGCGGTAAAAAGTACTTTGTGACTTTTATTGACGATTGCACTCGATACTGTTATGTTTATTTGCTAAGTAGAAAAGATGAGGCCTTAGATGCTTTTAAAGATTATAAAAATGAAGTTGAGAATCAACTTAGCAAACGAGTTAAGTCAATTCGTAGTGATAGAGGTGGCGAATATGATGCATCGTTTAATGAATTTTGTTCAGAACACGGCATTATTCATCAAACGACTGCACCATACTCCCCTCAATCAAATGGTATTGCAGAACGCAAGAATCGAACTCTGAAAGAGATGATGAATGCTATGTTGATAAGTTCGGGCTTACCTCAGAACTTGTGGGGGGAAGCAATTCTCTCCGCCAACGTCATTTTAAATAGAGTTCCATCTAAGAAGATGGATAAAACCCCATATGAACTTTGAAAAGGCTATAAGCCTAGCTACAAATACTTGAAAGTGTGGGGGTGTCTGGCTAAGGTCGCAGTACCAAAACCAAGACAAGTCAGAATAGGGCCTAAGACTATTAATTGCATATTCATAGGATATGCAACTAACAGTAGTGCATATCGATTCTTGGTGCACAAGTCTGAGATTCCTGACATACATGAAAATGTTATCATGGAATCAAGAAACGCAGTGTTCTTTGAAAATGTCTTTCCAAAGAAAGACAATAATATTGAAGAAGCAAGCACTAGTAAGCGAGTACGTGACACAACTCCTCAAGAAATAGAGGAACCTCGTCAAAGTAAAAGAGCCAGAATACCAAAGTCATTTGGATCAGATTTTTTAATGTATTTGGTAGAAAATGATCCAAGGACATTTTCCGAGGCTATGTCAACTCCAGAAGCTTACTTCCGGAAAGAGGCAGTTAACAATGAGATAGAATCAATTCTTCAAAATCACACGTGGGAGCTGGTAGATCTTTCTCAAGGGAGTAAACCACTTGGATGCAAGTGGATTTTTAAGAAAAAACTCAAAGAGGATGGATCCATTGACAAGTACAAGGCCCAGTTGGTAGCTAAGGGCTATCGACAAAAGGAAGGTTTTGACTTCTTTAACACTTACTCACCAGTAACTAGGATTACTTATATAAGAATGCTAGTTGCTATTGCTGCAGTCGACGACCTAGAGATCTATCAAATGGATGTAAAGACTGCCTTCTTGAATGGCGAACTGGAAGAAGAAATTTATATGGAACAACCTGAAGGGTTTACTGTCCCAGGACAAGAAAGGAAAGTTTGTAGACTTGTTAAGTCTTTGTACGGGCTTAAACAAGCACCAAAGCAGTGGCATTTGAAGTTTGATCAAGCCATGATTGTTAGGTCCGAAATACACTCTAGAGGGGGGGTGAATAGAGTGTTTGGCTATTTTGCGGAATTTTCTCGTTTGCTCAACTCAAAAAGATATTCAAAATCAGAGTAAGAATGGGAGATGAGAAGTAGTGAATGAGTACACCGGATATAGAGTGGTTCGAATCGTAAATGATTCTACTCCACTACCACTTTGTTTCCAAAGTGGATTTTCAACAACTACTCTTCTTATTATGAACAATAAGAACAACCACAGCAACACTTACACTAACACTTTAGTGTAAGCCACAACAACAGCAACTTCTTACACAAAACACACTTGTGCAACCACAGCAACTACAGCTATTAGCAAGAACAACTTCTTGCTTCCTCACAACTTCAACAAAAGTTCCCTCAAGAACTTCTCACAGTGGGTTGAAGAAATATGGTAAGGATCACACTTTCTCACAAGTCTAAGCACAAGCAAGAGATCAAATATTTATGGTTCCTCTTGTGCTTGACTCTTTTTCTCTCAATATACAATAATGAAGATCAAAGAAAAGCTAGACAAGCTTTAAACAAATTTACAAGTATGAGAGAAATATACAACAATGGAAAATGAAGCTAGATGATGTTGAAAGTGTGTAATTGCTTCATCCAAGCCTTCTCTATTTATAGATGAAGTTCACCACGTTTTTGAGGCCTTCCACCAAGTCTTCATCTTCAAAAATGTCAAGACAATGCCAAAATAGTCTTTAGCCACCCTATGGAGTGATTTGATCTTGGATAGCCACCCTAGAGAATCTTAGACAAGCTTACAATAGTCAAGGAAGCATGTAACAAGTTGGGTTAAAGTCCACAAGAAGTTTGGAGAAGATTGGAAAGAGAAAAGCTTGAAAATCAACCTTGGATTTATTCTAACGTTCAAAAAATTTGAATTCTGCAGCACATCGATCGATCTATGTCACCAGGTTTAGAGACTGAAGTACTCAGTCAGACATCGATCGATCGATGTCAGGGGCTGAAGTGGCATCGATCGATCGATGTCACCTGGTTTAGAGATCGAAGTCCTCAGTTCAACATCGATCGATCGAAGTCAGGGTATGAAGTGACATCGATCGATCGATGTCCTTGTGGTTGAGGGTTCGATGTTCTCAGACAGACATCGATCGATCGAAGTCAGGGGCTGAAGTACATCGATCGATCGATGTCCCCTGTTTGAGAGATCGATGTCAACCAGTGACTTCCAATCTCAACCATCTTTGGATATAATATGTTTTGCCTATCTTGCATCGAATATTAAACATAATTTTAACTTATACAAAACATCTTTTCATCATCAAAACGTTTTACAACTTAACATTCTCCCCCTTTTTGATGATTTCAAAACAACAATCCAAAAGATGTTTTTCTACAACTCCCCCTTAGTTCATGCTTTCTCATCAATCTACCCAACATGCTCCCCCTCAAATTATGCATCAAGTTTTGTATTTTCACCATTTCAATATGTAAAGCATATCAATAGACTTTTTGTCATGTTATGCACAATTCAACTTTTTAAGCCAAAATGATAGACAGTAACCATTCTTAGTTTAGCCATTTGAATGCCTATCATACAAAATGACAGGAAGTAACCATTCTTAGTTTAGCCATTTGAATGCCTAACATGCCAACATGTCCAACACACTTCGTGTTAATATCTAATTATGCTTCCCCACAATCCATCATGCCAAAACATATCATTAGCAAGCATCCAAAGCTCCATCAAGTTAAGATAAAAAAACAATTCATGAAATGAAACCAACAAAACATGCTAACAATGTAAAAACATGATAATGATGCCAAAGCCAAAGCATGCATGGAACTTCTCCCCCTTTTTGAAAACATCAAAAAAAATTTACCAAGGCGAAAATATAAATGTTATGAGGAAAATATCAAGTTTTGAGATACAACTTCAAACTTGCAAAAACTAACATAAAAACGAGGGAATGGGAAATCATCAATAATTACTCCTCATCAGAGGAGAAACAAAGTCCGGAAAGAGCGGCTTTGAGCTTTGTCTTCAATTTCTGGTACTTGGTCTTTTGCATGGTTAGCTCATTTTGGAGTGACTTGACTTCAGTATCCACTCTTGTTTCTAGCGTTTTTAAACGAGTCTGGAAAGTCGTATAGCCTTTTCCAAATCGTCTATACGAACAGCTTCCTTGGTCAAGTCTTCACCCCATTGACCAAGAGTGCGTTGGATGTCATTTATCTCGTATTCAATATCCATATCATCCCCCGGATTCACTCTCTTTCTCCATTGGGGCTTTGCCTTTGTCTATGCGAGATGTAGGACTTGGAGGGTTGGGTTGGGGTTCTACAGTAGGCTCAGTGGGGTGTGGTGGTATTTCCGGCTCATTTTCAGCTTCCTCTTCCTCCAGCTCCTGAGCACCACCCCTTCGTTGCGCTTCCTTTCTAGACTTGAGAATTTGCTGGATGTTGAATTTTGTGTAATAGTCCTTATTCGTAATCCCTTCTTCGTATTCAACATCCAGTACGAGATTTGAACTTTTCAGTAATCTGTATATCAGATTACTGTAAGGAAGTGCCTTCGATTTCTTCGTAACCGCCTCCAACACATTTTCAAAGAAAAACTTCTCCAAAATTAACCTGCTCTCTCCTGGCTATGCGGTATGTGATGTAAAAGTCTAGGTTGCTGGGAAGTTTGGCTGATTTTCCATTTACACAAAAGGTAACTATCGCAAGTAAGACTTTATACATCAAAGGCATATCGTTTGTGTTCTTTGTCGGGTGAAATCCAAGAAAGGTTTTGACTTCATTTTCAGTGACTTGGTACTTGTGAAAATCCCACTTCCAAGGATCGAAATCCTTGAATCCCTCATTAGGTGTACCAAGAATAGCATTGATTTGTGCAGTGTGAAAAGAGACTATTGACCATCAATAACTGAATTCAGAGAAAATGGATTTCCATTCAGATAGTCAATCCAAAAATTGGCATAAAACAGTCGGGTATAACGGGTAGACATAGCTCCCATCTCAGATGAATCCCATAAAAACTTCCAGTTTTGAGCATACAACAAGTCAATTATAGGTCTCAATTCTGCATTGCTCAAAATGTCCTCAATTTTGAGCACCTTTGATGGAATGGTAGACCTATTGCTATTTTCCCATTCAGTGAATAGTAATTGTGCTCTCTGAGATATATGAGTATGTATGCCTAATCCCAGAGGTGTAGCCAATGCATTCTCATATTCACCAGTTTTAAGCCAGGGAAAATTTCTAATGTGAAGACTTTCTCTTACCTCACGAATGAGATGTTCTTGAGATGGCTCTGGTTGCTTCCGTAATCCTGTTGTTCTTGGACCCGTTGGAGTTTGTTGTTGTGAAGTTTTCTGTCTCTTGGGATGATTTTTGGTTCTTGGAGCCATTTGAGAGAATTAGGGCAAGAAAATGCTAAATGATTTTGGTTAGAGATTGAAGATTGATGTAGATTTGAGTAGGATTGATAAAAAGAATAGCCTTGAGAGAAGGATTGAAAATTTTGTTGAATGAGAGATGTATTTCGCAGAGGGGAAACTAGGGTTCGTAGTGGTGAAAATGAAAAATGAGACGTTTTTGCAGGTTTTATAAGCTTCTGTCCCGCTGACATCGATCGATCGATGTCAGGGACTTCGATCGATCGATGTCCTGTACATCGATCGATCGATGTCTTTATAGACATCATTCTCTAAAATTTTCACATAGATCGATCTATGTATGCAGAATTCTGTAATTTTAACAGTTTTTAACCCTTTAACCAATGTTTAGCATTCCCAATCTTGTCCTAATTGATTCGAAACGTCTCGGTGGGAAGGGATTTGGTAAAGATATCCGCCAGTTGGTCATTTGTTGGAACGAACTCAACGCATACCAATCCTTTTTGGATGCAATCTCTTATGAAGTGATGTCTCACCTCAATGTGTTTTGTTCTACTATGATGAACCGGGTTTTGTGCTATACTTATGGCTGAGGTATTATCACATAGGATGAGAACTTTTTCAAACTTAACATTGTAATCGTTCAAGGTGTTGATCATCCAAAGTAGTTGTGCACAACACGAAGCGGCCGATACATATTCGGATTCCGCCGTGGAAAGTGACACACTATTTTGTTTCTTGGAAAACCAAGAAACTAAGCAATCTCCAAGAAATTGACATGTCCCGGAGGTGCTTTTCCTATCAACAAGATTTCCAGCATAGTCGGAGTCACTATATCCTCTTAGATCAAAACAACCATTTTTGGGATAAAACAAACCGAAGTTTAAAGTTCCTTTCAAATACCTAAAGATACGTTTAATGGCAACTAAATGCGATTCCTTAGGCATACTTTGAAATCTAGCACACAAGCACACAGCATGCAAAATATCTGGTCTACTTGCGGTTAAATAAAGTAAGCTTCCAATCATACCCCTATATTTCGTTACCTCAACTGGCTTTCCTTTTTCGTCCTTGTCAAGCTTTGTACTCGTGCTCATCGGAGTGCTCACACTTCTTCCATCCTCGAATTTGTACTTCTTGAGCAAATCCTTCGTATACTTTGTTTGAGATATGTACACTCCATCTTGAGTTTGCTTGATTTGTAGACCAAGAAAGTAGTTGAGTTCACCCATCATGCTCATTTCAAATTCTCCTTCCATCAATTTAGCAAAATGCTTACAAAGAGAATCATTAGTAGCACCAAATATGATATCATCCACATAAATTTGAACAAGCAATTGATGGTTTCCTTGTTCTTTAATAAAAAGAGTAGTGTCGACTTTTCCTCTTGAAAACTCGTTTTCAAATAGGAAGTTACTTAATCTATCATACCAAGCCCTAGGAGCTTGTTTAAGTCCATAAAGGGCCTTTTTGAGTCTAAAAACATGATTTGGATAATCATGATTTTCAAACCCCGGAGGTTGAGCTACATAGACCTCTTCTTGAATTATTCCATTCAAGAATGCGGATTTCACATCCATTTGATATAGTTTGAAATCCTTATAGCATGCATATGCTAATAACATCCTAATAGCTTCTAACCTAGCCACGGGGGCAAAAGTCTCATCGTAGTCTATGCCTTCCTCTTGCCTATAGCCTTGGGCTACTAACCTAGCTTTGTTTCTAGTGATGTTTCCTTTATCATCCATTTTGTTCCTAAATACCCATTTGGTGCCAATTACAGGATGATCACTAGGTTTAGCAACTAATTCCCAAACATCACTTCTTTCAAATTGATTTAATTCTTCTTGCATAGCTAATACCCAATCTTCATCATTTATTGCTTCTTTTATATTTTTTAGG